>SJYQ01004657.1:269094-307314 GCA_006410935.1 Redunca redunca
CCGCCCCATTTAAAGGGCTTTGTTTTCAGTTTGCAGGTAGGTTGTGCAGTGGACATCACAGCATCACAGCTTAACTCCCAAAGCTCCTGTGGGGTCCAGTAGCAATGCTGATGTTCCATGATGATCCTTTTTAGCATGAGTCAGAGTCTCCTCACTACCCCATCAAAATAGTTGTGTGTCTAGAATATCAGGTTCTTCTTGTGAGGGGCTGAAAAGTGAGTCACTGACTTGATCTAGGTCCAAATGCGCTTCTGCTCAGATCATTGCAACACTGATTTACTATACTCAACCAGGTAGGCTAGAAATTAGAATGTTTATGATCCTGTTCAGGCAGGAATTAAAAAACGTAGAGTGTTTGTCTTCCTTGCACTTCTGACAAACAAGGTCTCTCAAGTAGTTAGATTAGGAATTTGTGATGATTTAATCACTGGGGGAGGGGAGAAGGGCTATTGCCTAAAGGGAATGCTTTAGGGAGACCTGTGAGAAATAGAGACTACAAAGAGTTCTTTCTCTGCTTCTAACAGCCTTTCCCCTGGGGACTCCCCGTCAGGCTGAGAAGCTTGGGACAAGTCTCAGGTTTCAGCCTGTTGGAGGCAGGAAGCGTGGACACTTATTCTGGAAATGCATTAGTGCCTGTAGCCAAAGAATCAGCACTAATGGAATGATTCTCGCCTTCACCAAGATTCTGGATGAGTGAAAGAAGATGTCAGAAAGAAAACGAAGGAAAAAACCAGACAAGCTTAGCTAATGAATCAAAAGATTTCAATAAAGAACACTTCAGTTAGTTAAAGTGCAGTCATTTGACTCTCTTTATTTATTTGTTTAGAAAAAGATGGCTCACCCAAGAATCCATTAGAAACTATCAGATTGGTCTGTATTCCTTTGTGTTTTGTTGAGTGTGGACAGGATAGGGAAACTGAGGCACCATTGGGTGGGAGGAGGCATAGAAAGATGAGTGAAAGCACAAACTCACAGAAGTGATGCAAACATCTTAGGAAAGCACTTAGGAAAGATAAATGTCTGGCTTGAAGGTGAGTAATTTCTCACTTTGATTCATAGGTTGCCACATTTTCAGATACATATTTGTGTCATGTAACTAAAGGAACTTAGAAAAAGATTCATGGAAGATTAAGGAAAAAGCAAGAAAAGGTGTCTTTCTTGTTTCAGTACTCAGTTTTTGCTGTAAAGAATTTTGTTCCTGTGAACTCTGAAGAAAACCAGTTAGAAAGAAGCTAATTGTATCAGAAATTCATCACTGAAAGTCATGAGCCTGAATGTCAGAGGGACTTTGCTCCCTGGGACAAGAGAGAGAAAAAAAGACAAAACCAGGACATTTGCTTATTGATAAAGTACCTTTAAAAATTGTATGCACATTTCTTCAAAGTTATTCATTGCACACCATGTTAAACCTGTCCACTAACAGTTATGAGAGTGTTAACACCACCAGCTGGTCCAGTTCTTGGGTTTCATTCCAATGAGCCGTCTCCTGTCAGCCAGAAACTGCAGCCTCTTTCAGGGCACAATTCTGTGCATCCAGAGGTCAGATTTGTTCCAGGAGCTGATAACAGTGGGTGAAAAACCAGAACTGCATGTGTTATGATTTTCCAGAGAAACAGAACCTCTACCTCTAATCTACTTATCTACCCACCTATTAAGAGGAGAGGAGAGATTTCAAGGAATCGGCTCAAGTGGTTGTAGGGTTGTGGAGGTTGGTAAGTTTTAAATCTGCTGTGCTCCAGATCCAGGGAAGAACTGTGTTACAGCTCAAGTTCCAAGACAATCTGGAGGCAGAATTCCCTCCTCCTTGGGGTCCCTCAGGCTATTTTCTTTTAAGACCTTCAACTGATGGATGTGACCCACCCACACTATGAAGGATAATCTGTTTGACTCAAAGTCTGATTTAAATATTAATTTTGTGTAAAGAATACCTTCCCAGCAACATCCAGACTGGTTTTTGACCAAATATCTGAGTACCATGGCCCAGCCAAGTTGACACACAAAATTAGCTGTCATAGTTTACTGGTTGTATTACTTAACCTCTTTTGATTGCAAAAGGACACTCTCACCCAGTATGGAACTTATCCCAGAACAAAGAAAGTTCTCAGAGTTGGTGAGTCTTTTACTCACTCTCATAGCTGGAATGTCCTCTTCCTCAGAGTGAGGAGTGTCCATTTGGTAGCAAGAGAGGAGTGGAGCAGAGAGAAGCAGGTACAGAGTCTCTCGGGCAGTGGTTCTAAACTGGAGGAGCAGGTCAAGAATGCCTGTAGAGCTTTATGAAGATGGGGATGCTCAGGCCCCTCCCTAGACTTCCTGAATCCCAGCCACACCTTATTTCTTGAGGACACAAGTCCTGCTAGAGGAAGGTTACGTTTGGACAGAAGCAGCATCTGGCTTCCTGTATAGCTCAGTAGGTAAAGAATCTGCCTGCAATGCAGAAGACCCAGGTTCAATCCCTCGGTTGGGAAGATCCCCCAGAAAAGGGAATGGCAACCCACTCCAGTATTCTTGCCTGGAGAATCCCATGCACAGAGAAGCCTGGTGGGTGATAGTCCACGGAGGGAATGGCAACCCACTCCAGTATTCTTGCCTGGAGAATCCCATGCACAGAGAAGCCTGGTGGGTGATAGTCCACGGGGCTGCAAAGAGTCAGACACGACTTAGTGACTAAACCACCACCACAGGAGTCTAGGAGTCTAGCATCTGATTTGGGGACTGAGAGAGGTACATTTGTAGCTTTAATCAGGAACATTTAGTGCAAATGTTAAACTGTAGGGATGAGGAAGGGGAGGAAAGGAAGTGTGTGAGGGGTACTATCAAGCATTAATAATTCCAAAGAAAGAAATACCTTGATAAGAAGAAAATAAACATAAGAATTGAAGATGATGGTAGAAATGTAATAAATTATGCATAGGAACCATATCTGGATAGGTCTTTTACTATCTATGCCCAGATTCCTTCTTTCTTGGGCAACTCTCAACTGGAGGAGCAGGTTAAGAATGCTGATGAAGCTTTATGAAAATGAGGATGCTCAGGCCCATCCAGACAACACAAAATAGCTAAACATGTATAATGTGAATGTTGCAGACTGATGATATTATAGGGTATGGATGGTTTACAGGACCAAGGGTAACCATATATCAATGAATCAGTAAAAGGTTACATGATTTTTGCAGACTTCTATAACTCTCAGAGGGCTTCCTTGGTGGCTCAGATGGTAAAGAATCTGCCAGCAATGCAGGAGACCCAGGTTGGATCCCTGAGTGGGAAAGATCCCCTGGAGAAGGGAATGGTAACCCACTCCAGTATTCTTGCCTGGAGAAATCCATGGACAGAAGAGCCTGGCAGGCTACAATCCGTGGGGTTAGAATGAGCTGGACATAACTGAGCGACTAACACATAACTCTGAGAAGTTGGACAGCCTTAGCTCCCAAAATCATTCCAGCTAAATGATGAATAAATAGGAGCTGATCAACTTTTATAAATGCCTAGATCTCTTTTTATGCCACAGAGGTCAAGAATACCATCTCAAATTCGCAGTACAAATGTAACACTTCAAAAACTCTTAACTGTAATCAATAGGGGGTGGGGAGAGAGAGAGAACCAGAGAGTTCATTGTAAGAGATACAAAGATGCTAGAATTGCGATGTCTCAAGATTGTGTGTAGATTGTCATTCACACCCCTAAGAAATGGTGTTGGGTTTTCATAAACCTGCCGCCTACAGTTTTTGATTAAGGACTTCCTTTGGGAGAGGGTAAGGCAGGATATAAACTCAGATCCTCTAGCTCTCAATGAGGATGGAGCGCAGTCCTTAAAAGAACGTCATAGGTGCTAACCATTGGAAATGAAAGCACAGTTAGCCCAAGGGCACACACAGAAAGCTTGAAAAGAAAACCAAGGGGAAAGATGCTTTGTTGAGCAAGACACCAATATTGTCCTTTATAGTCCACCCCTTTTGTCCTCCTATCCGCTCAAGTTTTAAGTTCACTCTATCCCAACACATATTTCAAGGTAGCAGTTAGTCACCATTCATGTGGAAAACTTGGAAGAGGAGAGTTAATTGGGCAATCTGTGTACCCACAACTGCAGTGGGTCCTGATGCCGTAAGATATTCACCTACCACACTCTATATTCCCTTCATTCTTGGCTAGCATTTTGGCAGGCCTAGGTGGGTTGTCACACCTTTGTCAGACATAGTTAATACTAATTGCCTATTTGTAGTTAAGTCTGGGCACAGGAGCACCAAGAGATGCCTCAATGGTTCCCTGAGTTCCAGACATACTTTTCTTTGCCACTATAAAGTGGCAGTAAACTATATCCTCAAGAGGGTCAGGATCAATTGTTCTTGTAAGTGTCCCAACTTCTTTCTTTGCCTGCTGACCTGTGTACCTGAGGAGAACACAGGAACAAATACCTCTAGACGTGCAGAAATTAAAGTCACAGGGATAAGAAGTAAAAATTACCCAAGGGAGTTGCTGGGAGTGATGGTAAACTAGACTCCCCCCACTTTGTTCCTAGATGTATGTGTTCCATCTGTAAGGATCCAGCATCATTGGCTTAATGACCATTGATTTAAAATGGACATTGCATCCTCAAAGACAGCTCGTTATCTCCATATTGGCTCCTTAGCATGCCTTCAAAAAACACTTACCATGCTTTCTTAGATGAGCAGCTTCTGGGAGACATGGCCTATGGTAGATCCCATAGATCCTGTGGTCATGTGCCTCTTGTCACACCCTCTTTGACATAAAGTGGGTTTTTTGGCCTGGGATAACGTTCTGTGGAACATGAGTTCTTGATTAACGGGGCTGGTGCAGGCATGGTAAGCAGGAAAGACACACCTCTTACCCAGAACACGTGTCAGTCACCATCACAATGCAGTTTTTCCTTTTTTAAAAAAATTGAAATATAATTGATTTACAATATTGTGTTCATTTCTGCTGCACAGCAAACCAATTCAATTATATATATACTCTTATTTTCAGGATGAATTTTTGAGTGAAATGGTCCAATATAATCAGTTTCCTCATTGGAAAAGACTTTGATGCTGGGAGGGATTGGGGGCAGGAGGAGAAGGGGACTACCAAGGATGAGATAGCTGGATGGCATCACTGACTCGATGGACATGAGTCTGAGTGAACTCCAGGAGTTGGTGATGGACAGGGAGGCCTGGCGTGCTGCGATTCATGGGGTCGCAAAGAGTCGGACACGACTGAGCGACTGAACAGAACTGAATCAGTTTCCTTACCAGCCAAATAGTGAGTTGGTTTTCTCAATAGAAGAAATGGAAGCTAGAAGACAATGAATAGATATCTTCAAAGAGCTGAAAGAAAATAATTCCCAGCCTGGCAAAAATATATGGCAGGAATGAAGGACTATAAAACAAGTCTCAAAAAGATAGAAATCATATCAAGAGTATTTTTTTCTTCAGTTCAGTTATACTAGAACTCAACGAACAACCACCAACAACACACACTAGAAATCCATATATGCTTGGCACTTAAGGCATACATTTCCACATAACTTGTGTTAAAGAATAAATCATAATGGTCATTTGAAAATATTTGGAATTGCATAGTAATAAAATAGTCCATATCAAAACTTGTGTAATGAAGCTTCATAAAGAGAAATTTATTAGTTTTAAATGAATTATTCAAAAAGAAGAACAGCTGAAAAATAAATGAACTAAGCATCCATTTTTAGAAATTATAAGAACAGCAAAATAAACTCAAAGGAAGTAGATGAAAGAAAAGAATAAATCAAAGGAATTAATGAGATAAAAAAACAAGCATAATGAGAGGAACAAAAAAGCCGAAATTTGGTTCTCTGTAAAGACTAATAATACTGATACATGATTGGCAGAAGAGAGAGGATGCAAATAACCAACACTAGGAATGTAAAGAAACATTTCTATTGATCCTGTGAATAATAGAAAGATAATAGAAAAATACTATAAGTAATTTTGTGCCAATAGTATTAAAAATTTAGATGAAATGAAAAAATCCTATAAAAATACAGTTCACCAAAATTTATGTCAGAAGAAATAGAAAACTATGGATAGCTCCATAACAATAAAAAAAATGAATGGGGCCCTTGAATTTTGCCAAACATTTAGGGAAGAAATGATGCCAGTCTTACACAGATTCTTCCAGAACATAGAGAACACTTTCCAATCCACTTCATAAGGGCAGCATAAACTTTCATTTCAAAATCTGACAGAAATATTACAAGAGTAAATTTCAGGCTAATCTCTCATGAACATAGATGTAAAAATCCTAAGTGAAATATCAGGAAACCAAATCCAGCAAGATATTAAAAATAATATGTTACAAGTAAATTAGATTTAACATTAAGAAATCATCAGTATAATTCACAATAAAGCATCATAAAGGACAAACACTCTATTATCTCAATACATGCAGAAAAAGGACAAAAACTTTATCTCAATATATACAGATGAAGTATACCTTGTAATCAAACACATTACATTTCTGCAGCAAAATATATGAGTATTCTTCTTGAGGAGGATAGACTATAAATAGGCTTCCATCTGTTCATGTCAAGTTTTGCTGCCAAGTGAAAAAAAACAGCACTCTTTTTGGATTTCAGAGTAGCAGATAAGGGATTATAGGATTATATCAAAATAATAAAGAAAGATAGCAGATTGAGGATTCATAGAAATACACACTTAAGAAAAATAAAAGCATAATGCTAAGTTCTTGATTTACAATGAAAACTAAGGTTCTGTGATCAGCTTAGTATCTTGCTAGAGATAAAGCTCTAGGGAGGTTACTTATAATCAAGGTTGTTTGGTAATCCTGGACTCTGATCTTAAGCTATGGTTGTTAAAGGTGATAACCAGATACGGCTTCTGTGATAATGAGAGCACTGGGCCCACGCTTGCTGAGGGCACCTTCTCCCGGAGATTTACTGCCAGCACACACTCTGTTCTGATTCAGGAAACATGCTGATCTCAATATTAGCTCAAGTGAGAGACCAGGAGCATAAATAAAGCAACAAAAAGGATCCATTTTATTTTTGACATTTTAAACTGTAAATCTGGTCCTGTCTCTTGTCTACTAAAGGCAGAGTCATGTGCAGTGGCAGGGGTACCACACAAATCATTCTTAATTCAAAACTACTGCATTAATTGCAGTTTGGGGCACCTCGTTTTAAGAAGATAAGCAACACTGACTTTCAGGTCTACATAGCTTGTCACTTTCCTTAAAGTTTCCTTTTCTTAAGAATCTGAGGGGCTTCCCTGATGATCCGGTGGTTAAGAATCTTCCTTGCAATGCAGAGGACACAGGTTCAATCCCTGGTTGGGGAACTAAGGTTACTAAGCCCCTGCTGCAACCCCTCAACTAAGACCTGACACAGCCAAATTAATTAATTAATTTAAAAAAAAAGAATTTGAGTTTCTCTCCATCCCCCATTATTTTTTCTGTTTTACATTGCTTTATTTGCTTTGAGGCCTTGGCAACCCACTCCAGTACTATTGCCTGGAAAATCCCATGGACGGAGGAGCCTGGTAGACTACAGTTCATGGGGTCGCAAAGAGTTGGACAAGACTGAGTGACTTCATTTTCACTTTCTTTCACTATTATTTGCTTTGAGGCCTTACTGATTGAAACATTTAAAGCAAAATCAGTTACTTTTCTGGTGGTATTTGGAAGTTACTATACATTCTCTTCAATAAAAATAACTAGATACCAAAGTATGTTATCTAATTACAACCTTTAGTATTCTACGGTGCTTCTTTGAGTCCCCTTGGCATCAGACTGTGGGCTGTTTAGACAGTACAAGGAGTCTGCTACCTTCCTGCAAAAATGAAAACCAGGTATAATGTGTCACTTTCAAGTCACATCTTTCAACTCAGTCTTCAGGGGAAGATGCTACCTGCAACCCCCCTCTCCCCAACGACCCCCACTTCCAACTAATTGCTAATGAGAGGCTGGAAATCTAGAGCTCAGCCTGAGGGCTTGTTCCTGTGAACACTACCCAAAGGTTCTTGTTTGGAAATGTGTCCGTTTATCTTTCCCTGTAGTTGAAAATGTTGAAGAAGCTTTGTCTCAGAATTTCTTTTGATACTTACTTTTCCAGAGACTCTGCTGATGCGATTTTCAATGTATGACACTTTTTTGGACAATTCTGGTTTTTCCCTTCTCTTAAAAAAAGAAAAAGAATTCTACTCCTTTTGTTCTTTTTTTTTTGTAAACTTCTGCAAATTGAGAGTTGATTTTTTTGTTGGATTTCTATGTTGGCGACGTCTTCCAAAATATTTTCATGTTTTTATTAATTCCTGTTTAAAAATTCTGAAATGGTTTAACAAATGGTGAAATATGATAGAATTGTAATAGATAAGCAAGAGACTTTACTTGAAAGATTATTTGTAGCAAAGCAGCAATCAGATGGGATTGGAGACTGAACTATCCTATCAGCTTTCCATGAGGCTCCAGGCTTACAGTCCTGTCTCCTTTGGTGAAGACAGCCTTTGATGAAGACAGGTGGGCACCTACAGCCCCCTGCAGGTTGCAGGGCAGCTCACACAAGTATGGAGCTTTCAGAAATTCTTCATGCATCTTGCCAAGTACATCAGAGAGATTTATTTTAAGGAATTGACTCACAGGATCATGAAGCTTGGCAAATCCAAAATCTGATCTGATAGGCTATCAGACTCCAAGGAAGAGTTGCAGTTTATGTACAAAGGCCATTTGTTTGTGGCCTTCTTGTTTCTTGCTTAAGGGAGGTCTTTGCTATCAAGCTTTTCAACTGACTGGCCAAGTCCCACACATATTATGGAGGGTAATCTGCTTTACTCAAAGCTCACCAATTTAACTGTAATCTCATCCAAAAAACACCTTTGTAGAAACATCCAGAATAATATTTGACCAGATATCTGGAAACTGTGGCCCAGCCAAGCTGACTCATAAAACCAACCATCACAAGCCCTCCCTTTTTCAACTTGGCATCCATACACATCTCCTTAATCTTTAAATATATGAAGACAATGACAAAGTCATATTTCCACCTAACATGATGCAACTATTCTGCATCAGCTGAAAATGCACAAATCCTTTATCCAGAAGGGGATACAAAGTCCCTGGGTTGTGTTTGCTCTTCTCCTTGATAGCTTGTAACTTCAAAGCCATCATGTAAAGTTGACAGTACTTAAATAACATGATACAGAGTCACCTCTCCTCTCCTGTTTACTTCCCTTGGTCCATAGGAAGAAAATGAAATAAAATTATTTGTCTCAGGACTTCCCTGGTGGTCCAGCAGCTAAGATGTCGAACTCCTAATGCAGGGGAACCTGGTTCAATCCCTGGTCAGGGAACTACATCCCACATGGAGTTTGATGCCACAACGAAGATCCTAGGTGTTGCAACCAAGACCTGGTGCAACCAAATAAATAAATATTTTTTTAAAACCCTCTTACAGCTCAATAATAAAAAGACAAATATACCAACTTTTAAAAAGTCATTTGTCTCTTTTCCTGTCAACACTCATGAAGCACAGCTTATAAAAGCATACTTTTTCCTTCTTCCATTCCTGGCAGAGCTTTGGGTTTGGGGGATAGCAAAGAAGAAAGAAAGTAATAGGAGGAAAAAGTATGGAAGAGAGGGAAGAAAGTGGTGAAGTGTTTTAGAAACCATTTGACTCTTTAAAAACAGTGAGAGTAAAATTGAAGCCTGAATATTCAGTGGAAGGACTGTTGCTGAGGTTGAAGCTCCAGTACTTTGGCCACCTGATGTGAACAGCTGACTCACTGAGAAAAACCTGATGCTGGGAAAAATTGAATGTAAAAGGAGAAGGGCGTGGCAGAGGATGAGATGGTTAGATGGTATCACTGAGTCACTGAACATGAATTTGAGCCAACTCCGGGAGAAAGTGGAGGACAGAGGAGCCTGTGTGCTGCAGTCCGTGGGACATAAAGAGTCGGACACAACTTGGCAACTGAACAACAATAACAGCAAAATTGATGTCATCAAAAGAACAGGCACTTTCTCCCTCCTTCATCCTTCCCCCCTCCTTCATGGCACTAACTCATTGCTTTCTTCAGCCCAAATGTATGTAGGCATGAGTTCTCTTTTCACCATCAAGAGTATTCACCTGGTGGGTACAACCAGGTGCCCAGTGATCTCCTCTGGCATCAGCCTCCTGTGAGGGAAGAAAGGGATGGGAGGGGGAGATAGCGTCTTTTCTGGTCCTGTCACTCTTAGAGCACTCCCCTACTCGACTTCTTCAGAGAAGGCAATGGCACCCCACTCCAGTACTCTTGCCTGGACAATCCCATGGATGGAGGAGCCTGGTAGGCTGGAGCGACTTCACTTTCACTTCTCACTTTCATGCATTGGAGAAGGAAATGGCAACCCACTCCAGTGTTCTTGCTTGGAGAATCCCAGGGACGGCGGAGATTTGTGGGCTGCTGGCTATGGGTCCGCACAGAGTCGGACACGACTAAAGCGACTTAGCAGCAACTTGCCTTCTTCATCCAGCTGTGACTCGGGAAAGGCTGATGCTAGCTGTGGGGTGAGGCAAAGTCAGACAGGGAGAATGTTTTTGTCTTTCTCTTTCAGGAAACATCCCTTGGGGTTTTCTCTCTTTTCTCTCCACAGCTGTTTGCTGATTCATGAACGCATCAACATGGATCTGAGTTTTCCATGGCAACCATATAGTGTTCTGTCCTCTCAAGATCATGGAAGAGAGCTGGGATTCTGCTTCATGGAGGTGGATATATTATCTTTTTCCAGGAAGAGTCATGGGGTTATGTGACGAGAGAGTTTGTGCTATAGACTCAGTGCTTGTGTCCCCCTGATGCCCAAATTCATGTGTTGAAACCCAACTTTCCAAGGTAATGGTATTAATAGGTGAGGCTTTGGGCAAGGAACTACATTAGATGAAGCCATGAAGATGGGGCCCTAATGAATGAATTAGTATCTTAAAAGAGTGATCAGAGACCTTACTTTTCTCTGCCCTCCCTCTATGTGAAGACATCGCAAGACAGCTATCCATGAACCAGGAACCAGGCCTTTACCAAATATTGAATATTCTAGAGCCTTGATCTTGAAATTTCTACCTCCAGAACTGTGGGAAATAAATTCCTGTTGTTCATAAGCCACCCATTCTGTTGCATTCTATTATAGCAGCCCCCCAGTACTAAAACAGCTTGCAGGTTCCCTTAGGGTCGAGCCTAGGACTCTTGTTCGTTATATACCCAGGAACTATTTTTGTTCATTGTATACCCAGGAACTAGCTCATGTACCCAGGAACTAGCTCTGGCACAGAACAAGTGCTCAATTAATTACTATTAGAGAATAAGCTCCGAGACCCATTAAAAGTTTCCTGGGAAGGAGCCTAGAAGGGTGGGATCTGAGGGATATAGGAACTGAGACTTTCCTTCAAGGAGGATTAGAGCTGAGCTACATTTTCTGTGTCCTGCCATGTCTGACATACAGAAATTTAGGGGTATGTCTATACTAGGGGTCTCCAGATGTCTATAATGCTATCTATAAAAGTTATTTTGAGCATTTATAAATTTTAAAATTGTGTGCCTATAGTACTATACTAATATATTTTGTGTATAAAATTTTTTAATCAAAAACATAAATTTTTAAAAGATGCAATAAAAGTAAATATTAAAAAAGTTATAGTTTTCCCTTCGTTCTGATGAATGATTTTTAAGTTTCCCCTGTATTTAGTTAGCTCTTCCTATCCTAAAAGAAAATTTGTAGAGCTGCGGGTGAGGTGGGGGAGAGACCAGCTTGGAATATACTGGAGGCCTTTGAATGGTTCTAGAAAGTCCAACCCATACTCCAAGTAAGCAAGAGAATCTCTGGCTCACCTCTACCTCTAAAATTCACTTCTGTGATGACTGTAAGAGAGCATTTCAGCTAATTACATGTTTATTCTAAGCCCCTAAGGATATAGGGGTCTAAGAAAGGGACATGCTTATTTTCTCTCATGTATCATCATCCTGTTCATCATATAATGTGGGGATAGTCAGAAAGCTTTTTCTGGCAAGATGCCCTGGTTAGCTTTTGCTGCATCACACACCGTCTCAAAGCTTCCCACCCTCTCCTTCCCCTTCAGTCTCCACAAGGCTTTTCTCTGTCTGTCTCCACTGCTGTCCTGCAGATAAGTTCATCAGTACCCACCTTCTAGATTCCCTGTATATGCGTTAATACACAATGTTTGTTTTTCTCTTTCTGACTTATTTCACTCTGTATAATGGACTGTAGTCCATCTGCCTCATTAGAACTGACTCAGATCTGTTCTTTTTATGGCTGAGTAATATTCCACGGTGTATATGGACCACAGCTTCTTTATCCATTCATCTGTTGATGGACATCTAGGTTGCTTCTGTGTCCTAGCCATTGTAAATAGTGCTGCAATGAACACTGGGTACATGGGTCTCTTTCAATTTTGGTTTTCTCAGGATATATGCCCAGTAGTGGGATTGTTGGGTCATATGATTGCTTTATTCTTAGTCTTTTAAGGAGTCTCCATACTGTCCTCCATAGGACTGTCCTCCCTTGGACAGCATCAATTTACATTCCCACCAACAATGCAAGAAAGTTCCCTTTCGCAGAACCATTTCCAGCATTTATTGTTTGTAGATTTTTTGATGCTGTCCATTCTGACCGATGTGAGGTAATACCTCATTGCAGTTTTGATTAGCATTTCTCTAATAATGAGTGATGTTGAACATCTTTTCCTGTGTTTATTAGCCTCTGTAGGTTTCTTTACTTTAAAGCTCAGCATTCAGAAAACTAAGATCATGGCATCCAGTTCCATCACTTCATGGTAAATAGATGGGAAAACAACGGAAACAGTGACAGACTTTATTTTGGGGGGCTCCAAAAATCACTGAAGATGGTGGCTGCAGCCATGAAATTAAAAGACACTTGCTCCTTGGAAGAAAAGCTATGACCAACCTAGATAGCATATTAAAAAGCAGAGATATTACTTTGCCAACGAAAGTCCGTCTAGTAAAGGCTATGGTTTTTCCAGTGGTCATGTATAGATGTGAGAGTTGGACTATAAAGAAAGCTGAGCACCAAAGAATTGATGCTTTTGAACTGTGGTTGGAGAAGACTCTTGAGAGTCCCTTGGACTGCAAGGAGATCAAACCAGTCAATCCTAAAGGAAATCAGTCCTGAACATTCATTGGGAGGACTGATGCTGAAGTTGAAACTCCAATACTTTGGCCACCTGATGCGAAGAACTGACACATTTGAAAAGACCCTGATCCTGGGAAAGATTGAAGGCAGGAGGAGAAGGGGACGACAGAGTATGAGATGGTTGGCTGGCATCACTGACTTGATGGACATGAGTTTGAGTAGGCTCCGGGAGTTGGTGATGGACAGGGAAGCCTGGCGTGCTGCAGTCTATGGGGTAGCAAAGAGTCAAACACGACTGAGTGACTGAATTAAACTGATGTCTTCTTTGAAGAAATGTCTGTTTAGGTCCTCTGCCCACTTTTTGATTGGGTTGGTTTTCTGGTATTGAGCTGCAGAAGCTGCTTGTATATTTTGGAGATATACTTTTGTCATTTGTTTCATTTGCTGTTATTTTCTCCCATTCTGAAGATTGTCATTTCATCTTGCTTATAGTTCCTTTGGGCTTCCTGGTGGCTCAGCTGGTAAAAGTATCCACCTGCAATGCAGGAGACCTGAGTTCGACCTCTGGGTTGGGAAGATCCCCTGGAGAAGGGAATGGTTACCCACTCCAGTATTCTGGCCTGGAGAATTCCATGGACTGTATAGTCCGTGGGGTTAGTCCCTTTGCTGTGCAAAAGCTTTTAAGTTTAATTAGGTCCCACTTGTTTTTGTTTTTATTTCCATTACTCTAGAAGGTGGGTCATAGAGGATCTTTCTGTGATTTATGTAAAAGAGTGTTCTGCCTAGGTTTTCTTCTCAGAGCTTTATAGTTTCTGGCCTTACATTTAGGACACACCTTGTTCTATTGTGCTTCACAGATACAGTGGGTTTTTTGTTTTTTGTTTTTTTTTTACAAATTGAAGACTTCTGGCAACCCTGCAACAAGCAAATCTATTGGTACAATATTTACTTATTCTGTGTCCGTATCACATTTTGATAATTCTCACAGTATTTCAAACTTTTCCATTGTTATTAAATTTGTTATAGGATCTGTGATTAGTGATCTTTGATTACAGCTTGCTGAAGGCTCAGATGATGGTTAACATTTTTTAGCAATAAAGTACTTTTAATTAAGGTATGTAAGTTGTATTATTAGTATTATTTTTACATAATGCAATTGCACAAGTGGACTTCCCAGGTGGCATTGGTGGTAAAGAACCCACCTGCCAATGCAGGAGACATAAGAGAAGTGGGTTTGATCCCTGGGTTGGGAAGAACCCCTGGAGGAGGGTATGGCAACCCACTCCAGTATTCTTGCCTGGAGAATCATATGGACAGGAGAGCCTGGTGCGCTACAGTCCATGGAGGCACAGAGTCAGACATGGCTGAAGGGACTTAGCATGCACACACGAATTGCTCACGTAATGGACTACACGAGTGTGAATGTCATTTTACCTGCACTGGGAATGCAAAAAATTTCTGTGCTCTTGTGATACTCGCTTTACTGCAGTGGCCTGGAACCGAACACTCTCTGAGGTATGCCTCTAATCGCATTATCTGCCTAGGATGGAGTCAGGAACAAATCTTCAGTTTGAAACTGTTCTTCCTACAATGACAAACGCTTTAATTTGGTGATGTCCCTAGACTTTTCTCATAGACTTTTTTGCTGTTCATATATATATATTTCTTATTTATAATTTTTCTCTTATGTCTCCGGTTATTTTTAACATACCAAAGTTCAAATACTTAAGAATTCAAATCTCACTTTTATAGATTCTGTCTTTGCATAATTTTTAAGATGGTTTACCATCCTGTGATTTGATATTTACTTATGCTTTAGTTTTTAATTTAAATAGTTTTATGGTTTTTATTTCCATTTTTTGTAAAGTTGTTTTTAGGCTCATATAATTTAGAGTTGTTATATCTACTGCATAAATGGATCCCTTTATCACTGTGAAGTGATCCTTTTCTCTCCTAAAGTACCCTTTATTTTGAAGTACACTTTGATATTAATGGGCTTCCCTGATGGCTCAGACGGTAAAGCATCTGCCTGCAATGAGGGAGACCGGGGTTCAATCCCTGGGTCAGGAAGATCCCCTGGAGAAGGAAATGGCACCCCACTCCAGTACTCTTGCCTGGAATAGTCCATGGACTGAGGAGCCTGGTAGGCTACAGTCTATGCAGTCGCAAAGAGTTGGACACGACTGAGCGACTTCACTTTCTTTTCTTTTTTTCTTGTTTTTCACAAGTAACGGGCTTCCCTCATAGCTCAGCTGGTAAAGAACCTGCCTGCAATGCAGGGGACCCCATTTCAATTCCTGGGCTGGGGAGATCCCCTGAAGAAGGAATAGGTTACCCACTCCAGTATTCTTGGGCTTCCCTTGTGGCTCAGCTGGTAAAGAATCTGCTTGTAATGCAGGAGACCTGGGATTGATCCTTGGGTTGGGAAGATCCCCTGGAGAAGGGAAAGGCTACCCACTCCCGTATTCTGGCCTGGAGAATTTCATGGACTGTATAGTCCATGGGGTTGCAAAGAGTCGGACACAACTGAGTGACTTTCACTTTCACAAGTAACATATGATTGGGTCTTGCTTTTTTATGCATCTGAACATGTCTGTTTCTTAAATGGACTGGTTATTTACTGTACATTTAATGTAATTATAGCAATGACTGGTTTGGAGTCTGTCATCTTACTATTTGATTTTTCTTTGTCCTCTCTGTTCTTGCCTTCATTTGGGTTAGCTAAGCATTTAAAAAACTATTTAATTTTATCTCTTCTATTAGCTTTCAAGCAAAATAAATTGTATTATGCTTTTTGTGGTTTCTATCATGGTTGTAATCTACACTAATTTATTATAGTCAGATGGTCAACACTGAAATCAGATTGATTATATTCTTTGCAGCCAAAGATGGAGAAGCTCTATACAGTCAGCAAAAACAAGACTGGGAGCTGAACTCCTTATTGCCAAATTCAGACTTAAATTGAAGAAAGTGGGGAAAACCACCAGACCATTCAGGTATGACCTAAATCAAATTCCTTATGATTATACAGTAGAAGTGAGAAATAGATTTAAGGGACTAGATCTGATAGACAGAGTGCCTGATGAACTATGGATGGAGGTTCATGACATTGTACAGGAGACAGGGATCAAGACCATCCCCATGGAAAAGAAATGCAAAAAAGCAAAATGGCTGTCTGGGGAGGCCTTACAAACAGCTGTGAAAAGAAGAGAATTGAAAAGCCAAGGAGAAAAGGAAAGATATAAACATCTGAATGCAGAGTTCCAAAGAATAGCAAGGAGACATAAGAAAGCCTTCCTCAGCAATCAATGCAAAGAAGTAGAGGAAAACAACAGAATGGGAAAGACTAGAGATCTCTTCAAGAAAATTAGAGATACCAAGGGAAGATTTCATGCAAAGATGGGCTCTATAAAGGACAGAAATGGTATGGACCTAACAGAAGATATTAAGAAGAGGTGGCAAGAATACACAGAAGAACTGTACAAAAAAGAGCTTCACAACGCAGATAATCGTGATGGTGTGATCACTCACCTAGAGCCAGACATCCTGAAATGTGAAGTCAAGTGAGTCTTAGAAAGCATCACTACGAACAAAGCTAGTGGAGGTGATGGAATTCCAGTTGAGCTCTTTCAAATCCTAAAAGATGATGCTGTGAAAGTGCTGCACTCAATATGCCAGCAAATTTGGAAAACTCAGAAGTGGCCACAGGACTGGAAAGGGTCAGTTTTCATTCCAATCCCAAAGAAAGGCAGTGCCAAAGAATGCTCAAACTACCGCACAATTGCACTCATCTCACATGCTAGTAAAGTAATGCTCAAAATTCCTCAAGACAGGCTTCAGCAATGCATGAACTGTGAACTCCCTGATGTTCAAGCTGGTTTTAGAAAAGGCAGAGGAACCAGAGATCAAATTGCCAACATCCGCTGGATCATGGAAAAAGCAAGACAGTTCCAGAAAAACATCTATTTCTGCTTTATTGACCATGCCAAAGCCTTTGACTGTGTGGATCACAATAAACTGTGGGAAATTCTGAAAGAGATGGGAATACCAGACCACCTGACCTGCCTCTTGAGGAACCTATATGCAGGTCAGGAAGCAACAGTTAGAACTGGACATGGAACAACAGACTGGTTCCAAATAGGAAAAGGAGTATGTCAAGGCTGTATATTGTCATGCTGCTTATTTAACTTCTATGCAGAGTACATCATGAGGAACGCTGGGCTGGAGGAAGCACAAGCTGGAATCAAGATTGCCAGGAGAAATATCAATCACCTCAGATATGCAGGTGACACCACTCTTATGGCAGAAAGTGAAGAGGAACTAAAAAGCCTCTTGATGAAAGTGAAAGAGGAGAGTGAAAAAGTTGGCTTAAAGCTCAACATTCAAAAAATGAAGATCATGGCATCTAGTCCCATCACTTCATGGGAAATCAATGGGGAAACAGTGGAAACAGTGTCAGACTTTTTTCGGGGGGCTCCAAAATCACTGCAGATGGTGATTGCAGCCATGAAATTAAAAGACACTTACTCCCTGGAAGAAAAGTTATGAACAACCTAGATAGCATGTTGAAAAGCAGAGACATTACTTTGCCGACTAAGGTCCATCTAGTCAAGGCTATGGTTTTTCCAGTGGTCATGTATGGATGTGAGAGTTGGACTGTGAAGAAGGCTGAGCACCGAAGAATTGATGCTTTTGAACTGTGGTGTTGGAGAAGACTCTTGAGAGTCCCTTGGACTGCAAGGAGATCCAACCAGTCCATTCTGAAGATCAGCCCTGGGATTTCTTTGGAAGGAATGATGCTAAAGCTGAAACTCCAGTACTCTGGCCACCTCATGGGAAGAGTTGACTCATTGGAAAAGACTCTGATGCTGGGAGGGATTGGGGGCAGGAGGAGAAGGGGCCGATAGAGGATGAGATGGCTGGATGGCATCACTGACTCGATGGACATGAGTCTGAGTGAGCTCCGGTAGTCGGTGATGGACAGGGAGGCCTGGCGTGCTGCGATTCATGGGGTCACAAAGAATCAGACATGACTGAGTGACTGAACTGAACTGAACTGAACTGATTTTACTTGTACATAAATTATAAATCCCATGTTACATTGTAAGGTGGTTTTTGTTTTTTTTTGCTATGAACAGTCAACTATTTTATAAATAATTGAAGAAAAGTAAGGAAAAATGTCTTTATAGTCATGTTTATATCTACAGTTTCCAGTGATCATGTTTTTTTTTTCCTGTAGTTCTAGGTTTTCACCTTGTATCATTTGCCTTCCCCCTGAATTTTCCTTAGCATCTCTTACAGTACAAGCTTTCTAGTGATGAATTCTTTCAGCTTTTCACTATCTGAATGTTTTCATTCCTCCTTTAATTTTGAAGGATGTTTTTACTTAATGGAATTACGGGTTGGTAGTTTTGTTATTGTTTTTCTCTCTGCACTCTGAAAAGTGTTTGTTCGACCGTTTTCTAGCCCCCTGTTATTTTTGGTGAGAGGTCAGCTCTAATTCTTACCATTGTTTCTTGTGCATAATGTGTCTTTTTTCCCCTCTGGCTGCTTTTCAACTTTGCTCTTGATCTTTATTTTTCAGAAGTTTGATTATGATGTGCTTAGATGTGGTTTTCTTTGTAATTATGCTGTTTGAGGTTTACTAGGCTTTTTGGATCTGTGGTCTGTGATGTTTTTAATCAAATTTGGAAACAATTTTGTGCATTTCTTCAAATATATTTCCTGCACCATTCTCTCTTCTCCTTCTGGAACCCCAGTTATAATTACTTAAGATTGTTCCCCAGATCTTTGAGAGTCTGGTGAGTTTTTTTTCAATATTTTTTCCTCTGTGTACTTCAGTTTGAATGATTTCTATTGGTCTATCTTTAAGGTTAATCTCATCCAATAGATTTTTTAAATTTATGTATTGTGTTTTTCAGTTCTAAGAGTTTTTTATTTTTTTCTTCAGGATTCTCAGTTTTCACCCATTATATCCCCCTTTCCCTTAAATCCTTTGATAAATTTTACAACTATTGAAAAATGCTTGCTTGCTAATTGAAGCATTTAGATGGTCTGTGGGTCTGTTTCTAATTACCACTTCGCTGTTGTTGTTGTCGTTGTTTAGAACTATAGATCACATAATCCTGCTTCTTCACATATCTGCTGACTTTTGGCTGTACATTATTCTACATTTTGGATGATACATTGTAAGAGATTATGGATTGTCTTCACCTTCTTTTGAAGAGCCCTGTATTTGTCCTAGCAGCAGTTAAATCATTGGAAGATTACCCTGATCTTATGGAGGTTTGGTTTTAAGCTGTGTTAGAATGGGGCTATTTTAGTTTCTCATCCTTTATCCTGAAGTCTTTAGTCCTTGAACATGATCCTTATTCTTAAGACACAGAAGTCAATGGAGAGCGCCTTTCCAGAGCACCAGACAGCTACTGAAATCTCTACCACTAAACCCAGCTGTTGCTTTCTACTGATTTTTTTAGAGTTTTGCTCTGTTCAGGCACAGTCAAGGATTTGAGGGAAGTTTTTTTTATTACTTACTTATTTATAGAGCCACTGTTATGAAACCATAGTTTAAGTAGTGAGGAAAGTTTTTATGCTATGACCCTGAATATTATTTTATTTTCCTCTGAAATGGCAGACTTATTTCAGCTTGCATCTTAGTTGTTATTGTTCAGTCTCTCAGAAGTGTCTGACTTCTCTGTGACCCGTGGGCTGCAGCACACCAGGCTCCCCTGTCCTTCACCATCTCCTGGAACTTGTTCAAACTCATGTCCACTAAGTCAGTGATGCCATCCAACCATCTCATCCTCTGTCGCCCCCTTCTCCTCCTGCTTTCAATCTTTTCCAGCATCAGGGTCTTTTCCAATGAGTCAGCTGTTCACATCAGGCGGCCAAGTATTGGAGCTTCAGCTTCAGTCTGTCCAATGAATATAGGGTTGATCTGTATTATGCAAATACTATAAATCGTTTTCAGTGAGCTTTTGAGCATCACAGAGAATTTAAGATAGTTGTTATATCCATGCTGCAGAACAATTACAACCAACTTCATTTGCCCTGGTATCATTGTCCAGGGCTTCCCTGGTGGCTCAGATGGTAAACAATCTGCCTGCAATGCAAGAGACTCAGGCTTGATGCCTGGGTTGGGAAGATCCCCTGGAGAAAGGAAATGGCAACCCACTCCGGTATTCTTGCCTAGATAATCCCAATCCATGGAGTCACAAAAGAGTCTGACGTGACTGAGTGACTAAACAATAATCATTGTCCAGGACCTTCCAGACTCATAGTCTAGTCCATCTTTCCTCCAGAATCTAGGATCCTGCAGCACAACATCCTCAAACCTTAGGGCTCTGGAGGAAAATGCAACCTCGGTGATGCCTTCTAAGCACCTGGAGGAAATGATATGGTCAGCCTACCGTTGCTCAGTCCTGGCTGATGAGTGAACAGAACTGATAATCGATGAATTCTGGGCACTGGCTCTCTGCCAAACAAGGGGTCAATCCTCCTGGATCAGCTAGGGTGGATCTGATGGCAGTTTTGACATACTGGGAGACTGGTTTGAGGAGAACTAGGTAGTTAAGGAATTCAGTCTCGGAGCTGAGAGATTTCCCTTCGGCATATGAATTGGAGGAAGGGCAGTGAACACAGATTAGGAACAATTTTTTCCCTCGGAGCTCTAAAGGTGTAAGTTATCGTACAGTCTGTGGAGGGGATGAAAATACGGCTCCGGGGTCTGCTCTTCTCCCTGTTTGCTTGTTCCAGAACCTGAAAACTGTCCTTTCGTGTACTCTGGACTGGACAATTGTGTCAGGGCTTCCATAGCCTGAGATGGGCCCAAATAATGTGTAATGTATTCTTGGCTAGAGAATCCTGTGGACAGAGGAGTCTGGTGGGCTGCTGTCCATAAGGTCGCACAGAGTCAGACACGACTGAAGTGACTTAACGTGCATGCATGCACTGGAGAAGGAAACGGCACCCCACTCCAGTGTTCTTGCCTGGAGAGTCCCAGGGACAGAAGAGCCTGGTGGGCTGCCATCTATGGGGTTGCACAGAGTGGGACATGACTGAAGCGACTCAGCAGCAGCAGCAGTTCACAGCGTGGAAGAAAAATACAAGATCCTATCTAACAAAACAGTACCAAGCAAATGATAAAAACACATAAAATCAGAAATATGAATTTTTCCTTTAAAAAAAGCCAGTTTTTCTCAGTGAGTTGCTTGCTGGCCAGATTGGTTAGGTTAGAAACATTTACACTTGTTTTTTTTTCTTGTACCCTATTTTCTCTAAGCTGCTATATTCCCAGTGAAAATAAAAACTCCTGGGATCCACAACACTGGCTAGTTTTCTGCTGCTGTTTTTTTTTTTTTTTTTCTTCTAGCATTTACTATAAAGATAGCTATGCTTCAATTAGTTTTAAGATTTGTGAAGAATGTTTATATAATAACATATGTTCTAAAACAATGGCTACTGTGAAAAATAATAAATATTCAAAATTGTATGAGTTGATGTAAATGATTCAGCAATAAAGCTTACCAAGCTTTTTCTATAGATGTATTATCTAAAAAGTTATTAAAAAAATCCAGTGCAGAATCTTGCTATTTCAGATGAATAATTTCACTCTTCCTACTGTAGCAGAGCTGTGTTGTTCTTTTTATTTTCAAAGATAGTGATATATAGTAGTTTTTCCTTCTGAAATCTAGGTATAAGTCTAGGTTGTTTGTGAATTACACCCTCACAATGGAAAATGAAGCAGCCTGGTTTATGCCACTAATACCACTATCCCCACACCTCTGCAAGTTCTCTGCAGCCAGCCTCCCCAAACAGCCACAGCTCCTTGGGGAAGGTAAGCCCATCCCTGAAGAGCGAAGTGTAATTGATCCAGGAAAATCATGGTAATTCCATTAACTAGTGATTTGCTTAGAGGTAACCTTTTGACCCAGTTCTGGCCAGTGAGACATCAAGAAATATGCCGGGAGTTCCTAGGAAAGATTTTTCTCCCTGATTAAGCTCAGAGTTAGAGACATCATATAACTAACATTTTTCAAACTTTGTAGATATTAAAATAATTAAGATGTGATCTTCATTCTTGGTGTGTTCAGGAGGAGAGAGATGAAACAGATACAATATGATTTGATGAATATCATATATAAAGTGCTCAGATAGAAGAGTGGGGAAAAAAAGAACTGTCTGGGAGGGTCAGGGTCAGGGCTTCCCAGAAGAGATGATTATTGTAGGCATTTGGGGCATGTGTCTAATAAATCTTTGCCTAACCCAAGATTACAGAGATTTTTCTCTTATATTTTCTTCTAGAATGATATAGTTTTAGGTCTTACACTTAACTAAGACACATGTTGAGTTAATGCTTGTATTAGTTTGTGAAGTGTGGGTTGAAGCTATTATTTCATATATGGATATCCAATTGTTCCAACACCATATGTTGAAAAGGCTATTTTTTGTCCTCTATATTTCCTTTACGCCTTTGTCAAACATCAGCATCTATATGTATGTGGGTCTTTTTCCAGACTCTCTATTTGTCTATCTTTATACCAACTGTATTAATTACTGTAGCTTCATATAAATCTTGAAATCAGTGTTAGTCCTCCAGCTTTGTTCTTTTACAAAGTTGTTTGAATTTCTAAGTTATTTGTATTTCCATATAGATTTTAGAATCAGCTTGTCAATTTCTATGAAAGAAGCTGTTGAAATTTTTATTAGATTGCACTGACTCTAGGTCAATCTGAAGAGAAAAGACGGTTTGTCTTTCAGCCCATGAACATGGTGACTTTTCATTTATTTGGGTCTTTAATTTGTCTCAGAAATGTGTTTTCAGTGTACAGGTGTCATGCATACTTGTCAGACTTATTCCTAAATATATCATGTTCTAACACTATTTAAGTGGTTTTCTAAAAATTCCTGATTGTTAATTACTAGTATATGCTGCTGCTAAGTCACTTCAGTCGTGTCCGACTCTGTGACCCCATACACGGCAGCCCACCAGGCTCCCCCGTCCCGGGGATTCTCCAGGCAAGAACACTGGAGTGGGTTGCCATTTCCTTCTCCAATGTGTGAAAGTGAAGTTGCTCAGTCGTGTCCAACTGTTCGGGACCCCATGGACTGCAGCCTACCAGGCTCCCCCGTCCATGGGATTTTCCAGGCAAGAGTACTGGAGTGGGGTGCCATTGCCTTCTCCATGCTAGTATATAGGAATGAATTAATCTTTGTATGTTGGTCCTTTATCCTTCAACCTTGGTAAACTCACTTAGCACTTCTCATAGATTTATAGTAGATTTAATTAGATAACCATGCTACCTATAACAAAGGCAGTTTTACTCCTTCTTTTCCAACCTAGATGATTTCTTCCTTCCAAATCTAGATACATTTTGTTTCTTCATCTTACCTTATTGTACTGCCCAGAACCTCTGTACAATGTTCAATAGAAGTGGTTAAGAAGAGACATCCTTGCCCTGTCTAATACAGTACATCACCTTTGTTCTCAATAAGTACTCTTACTGAGTATAGAATTCTAGGCTGACTCTTTTCCTCCCTACAGCCCAGCTATTTAAAGATGTTGCTCCTTTGTCTTGCTTACATTGTTTCTCATGAGAAATGTGCTATAATTCTGCTTTTTGTTCCTCTGTATGTAACATGCCACTTTTTTCTTTAGCTACTTGTTTTTGTTTTTTTGTTTTGGTTTGGTTTTTTTGGCCACTCAAGCATACAGGATCTTAGTTCCCAGATCAGGGATTGAATCTGAGTCCCCTGCTTTGGAAACTTGGAGTCTTAACCACTGGACCATGAGGGAAGTACCTCTTTAGCTCCTTTTAAAATGTTTTCTTAATCACTTGTTTTGAAAATTTTGACTAGAATGAACCCTGGTATAGTTTTCTTCACTCTGTGTGTGTTTTGGACTTCATTGAGCTTCTTGGATATGTGGGGTTATAATTTTCATTAAATTTAGAAATCTTTTGGCCCTCCAGGCTCCTCTGTTCTATGGGATTGTCCATTCAAGAATACTAGAGTGGGTTGCCATTTCCAACTCCAGGGAATCTTCCCAACCCAGGGACCGAACCTGAGTCTCTTGCATCTCCTGAGCTGGTAGGCAGATTTTTTACCACTGTGCCACCTGGGAGAACATATTATTTCTTAAAATAATATTACAAAATTTTTTTCTGTTTCTACCCACACACACACTTTAGGGAGTCCAATATTATGCAGATATGTCATCTGAAGTCTCACAACTCACTGATAGTTTTTTCTTATTTTAAAATTCTTATTTCTGTGTTTCATTTAGATAGCCTCTATTGCTATGCCTTTAAATTCACCGATATTTTTCTTCTGCAATGTTTAATCTATTGTTATTCCCACCCAGTGTAGTTTACATCTCCTGCATTAGTGTTATTTTCAAGAGGCTCCATTTGGATCTTAAAAAAAAAAATCTTTGATGTCTGTACATAACTTTGTGAACATATGGAATACATCTATAATACCAGTTTTAATGTCTTTGTTCTGCTAATTCTAGCATCTGTGTCAATTGTGTCAGTTGCAATCTATTGATTATTTTTCTCTTTATTATTATTGGATTTTCTTGCTTCTTTGTATGCCTTGTAATTTCTTCTTTTTTTTTTTTTGGCCTTGTAATTTCTGATTAGAAACTATACAGTATGCATTTTACCTTCTTAGATGCTGGATATTTTTACATTCCTATTAATATTCTTGAATTTTGCTCTGGGATGCAGTTGAATTACTTAGCATCTTGCTTTGAGGGTTTGTTAAATAGGATCAGAGCAGTGCTCAGTCTAGGGATGATTATTCTCTACTACTGATCAGAGACCCCTCTGAGCACTCTGCCCAAAGCCCTAAGGTTTACAAGGTTTTCAGTTTACTGATGGGAATGGGTAATATTCTCGGCTTCATGAGAGCACCTAGGCCCTTTCCTAGTGGTTCTTTCTCTGACCTTTGTGACTTTTCTCACATGCATGTGCTGATCAGTACTCTTCTGAATACTCAAGAGACACCTTCTGTAGATCTGTGAAGTTCTCCTCTGCAGCTCTCTCCGCTCCATCATTTTTCCTGCAAACTCTAGCTGGTGTGTTCTTTCCAAGCCTTTAATTCCATCTCCTCAACTCACAGACCACAGTCATCACAGTTCATAATTAACAAATGAATGTGATTCCTTGATTACTTGATTAACGTGTGACCCTTGCTTCACAACTACAGTATCCCTGAAAGAACCGTTTTAGTCTGTTTTGTTCATCATTGTATTTCCAGTGTCTCACACAGTTTCTGGCTAATCTTAGGGCCTTAAGAAATACTCAGTGAATAAAAGAATGAACATTAAACCCAATCACAGCACAAGGAAATACTAAGTTCCTAGCTCTTCTGTCCATGGGATTCTCCAGACAAGAACACTGGAGTAGGTTGCAATGCCCTTCTGCAGCCTGAAGACTTCATGGACATTTAATTACCGTCTGAATGTTTGTGTCCCTGCTAAATTCATATGTTGGAGTCCCAGTGCCAACGTAGTGATGTTAGGAGGTGGAGCCTTTGATAGATACGTCATCTGAAGTCTCACAGCTCACTCATAGTTTGTTCATATTTTAAAATTATTATTTTGAGGGCAGAGCCCTAGTGAATGGGATTAGTACCTTTATGAAACAGACACCAGAGAGGTCCCTCATCCCTTCCACCAGGTGAGGACACAGCAAGAAGGCAGAAGACACTAGCTGTAACCCAGGAAGAGGGCTCTCACCAGAGGCGACCATGCTGGCATCTTCATCTTGGACTTCCATCCTTCAGAAATGTTAGAAATAAATTTCTGCTTGTAAACCTCCCATTTCTCTGGTGTTTTATTACAGAGCCTGAACAAAGATAATACATGATCTTTTTTTTCAATTATCTCTCATTTTTCTCTTTTAGATTTATTGAAGTTAAAATCAGTGGCTCAGGGGACTTACCTGGTGATCCAGTGGCTTAGAGCCCGCCTTCTAATGCATAAAACTCAGGTCCAATCTCTGGTCAGGGAACTAAGCTGCAGGACAGCTAAGCCTGCACACCACAGCTACTGAGCCTTGGGGCTCCACAGCCCTCACGCCACAACTGGAGAAAACTGTGAGCTGCGAGGAAGAGCCTGAGGACCACAACGAAAGATCCTGTGTGCCGCAACTAAGACTCCATGCAGCCAAACGAATAACTGAATTCTTCAAAAAAGAGATAAAGATGAATGGCTCTGAGCTACATTTATAAACATGGAAAACCTCATACAATATTGAATGAAGATAGCAAGTTGCCCGAGAATATGTTCAATGGGATACCATATGTAAAGTTTAAAAATATGGAAAACATACTGTATATAGTTAAGGGATACATATATCTAAGAAGTGTATGAAAACATTCATAGGAATAAACTATACCAAGTTTAGGATAATGATTCCTTTATTAGAAGAGGAGAAGGGAGTGATAGCTGAAAAGGGGGCATACAAGGAACAACATTTGATCCTTCAAACTCCAACTATGTTCTGCCAGACAATCATCATCATCATTTGGTAGCTTGTTAGAAATGTAGAACCTTGGCCATCACTCCAGATCTGCTGAATCAGGATAGATTCCCAAGTGGCTCACATGCATCGTAAAATCTAATAAGCACAGTTTTTGGTGGAACTATAGCATTATCGTTAACTGTCTTAAGTGTGAACCTGCTAAGCATGGCTGTGTCAAAATGCTTAACTTCTTAGGAGATGCATGTTGAAGTATTTAGGGGCAAAATGACATTGCTGCCTGCAACTTTCACTCAAAGGTTCAGATAATAAAATTATTTGAGATGCTAATGACTGGTAAATTGAGGTGTTATTGTTGTTTACTCACTAAGTCATGTCTGACTCTTTTGGGCCCCACCGACTGATGCCCACCAGGTTCCTCTGTCCTAGAATTTCCCAGGCAAGAATACTGGAGTAGGTTGCCATTTCCTTTCCCAGGGGATCTTTCCCACACAAGGATCAAACCTGAATCTCCTGCATCTCCTGCATTGGCAGGCAGATTCTTTACCACTGAACCACCAGGGTGCTGCTGCTGCTGCTGCTGCTAAGTCGCTTCAGTTGTGTCCAACTCTGTGTGACCTCATAGGTGGCAGCCCACCAGGCTCCCCGTCCCTGGGATTCTCCAGGCAAGAACACTGGAGTGGGTTGTCATTTCCTTCTCCAATGCATGAAAGTGAAAAGTGAAAGTGAAGTCGCTCAGTTATGTCTGACTCTTCGCGACCCCATAGACTGCAGCCCACCAGGCTCCTCTGCCCATGGGATTTTCCAGGCAAGAGTATTGGAGTGGGGTTCCATTGCCTTCTCCGGAACCACCAGGGTGTTCAGTTCAGTTCAGTCGCTCAGTCGTGTCCGACTCTTTGAGACCCCATGAATTGCAGCACGCCAGGCCTCCCTGTCCATCACCAACTCCTGGAGTTCACTCAGACTCACGTCCATCGAGTCAGTGATGCCATCTAGCCATCTCATCCTCTGTCGTCCCCTTCTCCTCCTGCCCCCAATCCCTCCCAGCATCAGAGTCTTTTCCAATGAGTCAACTCTTCCCATGAGGTGGCCAAAGTACTGGAGTATCAGCTTTAGCATCAGTCCTTCCAAAGAGCACCCAGGACTGATCTCCTTTAGAATGGACTGGTTGGATCTCCTTGCAGTCCAAGGGACTCTCAAGAGTCTTCTCCAACACCACAGTTCAAAAGCATCATTCTTCGGCGCTCAGCCTTCTTCACAGTCCAACTCTCACATCCATACATGACCACAGGAAAAACCATAGCCTTGACTAGATGGACCTTTGTTGGCAAAGTAATGTTTCTGCTTTTGAATATGCTATCTAGGTTGGTCATAACTTTCCTTCCAAGGAGTAAGTGTCTTTTAATTTGATGGCTGAAATCACCATCTGCAGTGATTTTAGAGCTCACAAAAATAAAGTCTGACACTGTTTCCACTGTTTCCCCATCTATTTCCCATGAAGTGGTAGGACCGGATGCCATGATCTTCATTTTTTGAATGTTGAGCTTTAAGCCAACTTTTTCACTCTCCTCTTTCACTTTCATCAAGAGGCTTTTTAGTTCCTCTTCACTTTCTGCCATAAGGGTGGTGTCATCTACATATCTGAGGTGATTGGTATTTCTCCCGGCAATCTTGATTCTTCCAGTCCAGCGTTTCTCATGATGTACTCTGCACAGAAGTTAAATAAGCAGGGTGACAATATACAGCCTTGACATACTCCTTTTCCTATTTGGAACCAGTTTGTTGTTTCATGTCCAGTTCTAACTGTTGCTTCCTGACCTGCATACAGATTTCTTAAGAGGCAGGTCAGGTGGTCTGGTATTCGCATCTCTCTCAATTTTCCACAGTTTATTGTGATCCACACAGCCAAAGGCTTTGGCATAGTCAATAAAGCAAAAATAGATGTTTTGCTGGAACTCTCTTGCTTTTTCCATGATCCAGCAGATGTTGGCAATTTGATCTCTGGTTCCTCTGCCTCCTCTGCCTTTTCTAAAACCAGCTTGAACATCAGGGAGTTCATGGTTCACATATTGTTGAAGCCTGGTTTGGAGAATTTTGAGCATTACTTTACTAGCATGTGAGATGAGTGCAACTGTGTGGTAGTTTGAGCATTCTTTGGCATTGCCTTTCTTTGGGATTGGAATGAAAACTGACCTTTTCCAGTCCTGTGGCCACTGCTGAGTTTTCCAAAAATGCTGGCATATTGAGTGCAGCACTTTCCCAGCATCATCTTCCTGAATTTGAAATAGCTCAACTGGAATTCCATCACCTCCTCTAGCTTTGTTCATAGTGATGCTTCCTAAGGCCCTCTTGACTTCACATTCCAAGATGTCTGGCTCTAGGTGAGTGATCACACCATCGTGATTATCCGGGTAGTGAAGATCCTTTTTGTACAGTTCTTCTGTGTATTCTTGCCACCTCTTCTTAATATCTTCTGCTTCTGTTAGGTTCATACCATTTCTGTCCTTTATTGAGCCCATCTTTGCATGAAACGTTCCCTTGGTATCTCTAATTTTCTTGAAGAGATCTCTAGTATTCCCCATTCTGTTGTTTTCTTCTATTTCTTTGCATTGATCGCTGAAGAAGGCTTTCTTATCTCTTCTTGCTATTCTTTGGAACTCTGCATTCAGATGCTTATATCTTTCCTTTTCTCCTTTGCTTTTTACTTCTCGTCTTTTCACAGCTATTTGTGAGGCCTCCCCAGACAGCCATTTTGCTTTTTTGCATTTCTTTTCCATGGGGACGGTCTTGATCCCTGTCTCCTGTACAATGTCACGAACCTCATTCATCAGGCACTCACCAGGGTGAGGGGTGTACAAATGTTTATTATACTATTTTCAACTTTTATGTAGATTATACATTTTTACAATTTCAAATGTAGAATATGTTTAATGGAATAAGTTTGAATTTTAAAATATACTTAGAGGAAAATTGACATCTTGACGATACGGAATTATCTCATCTATGAACATGATATGTCACTCCACATGTTCAAGTTTTCTTCTCTGTTCTTTGGCAACATTGAAAAGGTTTATTCATGTAGATTTTATACATTTATTTTCAATTTACACTTAGATATTTGACTGCTTTATTGGCAAAACTGTGTATGGATTCTTCTCAGCTTTATTTCTGTGTGTTGGCAGTATATATAATAGAAAGCCATTTATTTCAGAATATTTAATTTGTAAAGAACCTGCCTGCAATGTGGGAGACCTGGGTTCGATCCCTGGGTTTGGAAGAGCCCGTGGATGAGGGCGTGGTAACTCACTCCAGTCTTCTTGCCTCGAGAATCCCCATGGACAAAGGAGCCTGGCGGGCTGCTGTCCATGGGATCAAAAAGAGTCAGACACGACTGAGCAGCTAAGCACTCTATAATGAAGTCTCTCAGTCGTGTCCGACTCTTTGCGACCTCGTGGACTGTAGCCCACCAGGCTCCTCCATCCATGAGATTTTTTCAGGCAAGAATACTGGAGTGGGTTGCCATTTCCTTCTCCAGGGGATCTTCCCAACCCAGGGATTGAACCCGGGTCTCCCACATTCCAGGCAGACGGTTTAACCTCTGAGCCACCATACCCAAATCAAGCATTCTATACTACACTCTTACTTTTCTAATAATTTCTAAACTCATTTTCTTAAAAATTTTAGGCAATGATAACATCTGAAAAGAGTGAAAAGTTGGTCTTGTCTATTATTTTTAGAATTTTTAGTTTCCCTATTAAGTTGAATTCTTGTATGATTTAAATAGCAGTGATAGTATCATCATCTTCTTCCTGACTTTAATGGAATGGCTGCTAGAGTATCACAGTTAATCTAATGTTGCTTTTAGTTTCTCTTATATTCTTTTTATTGTAACATACTAATAACTTTTAAGCCCCTTTTTGGCATCTTTGGAGGTGATTTCATTGTTTTTTTTTCTCTTATAATTTACGAATATAATACATTTCTTTATATAAACTATATATTCATTTCAGAAATAAAACTCCTCGGTCATTATTCTCTTCACATAGTGTTGACTCTCCTCTTACTAACATTTTATTTTTTCCATCTATATTCACAAGTAAAATTGGTCTATAATATTCATTTCAACTGCTTGCTTTGTCAGATTTTAGTATCAAAGCCTTACTATAAACTGTAATATTCTTTACTGTAGGTTGCTCGATATACCCTGGTGAACTGAACAGAATATGGCTACTGTGGTGTTTCACATTTAGCTCCCTGTTCATTACACACAGAACAAACATCATTAATATTCCTTTGCCATAAGTTAGACAAGCCAGGAAAAATACCGTCAGATCATGAGCATCAGCTTAAGATCATAGGCTTTAAAAAACTCCCTGTGGAAATACTTGCTGGATGGAAAACATCCCATTGATTTTTGAAAATCGGCTTAGTAATATTCCATTGCTAAAAATAAAGACTAACTGAATATAAACCCTTCTGGTAAAATGGGTAAAAGACTGTTACATAAGCAAAACTTTTAAGGAAGGTAGAAAAATTTAGAGCATGTAGGAAAGACAGTGACTATTCAAACTAGATCTCAGAACACTCAATATACATTCACAAAGTACAAGTGGTATTTTGACTATCTTGTTCATTTTCATATCAGGTCTGACCCAGTGCCTCTCACGGGAGAAAGACCCAACAAGCATTTTTTGAAGGCACCAGGAGAGATGATTCTTCTGTTGATCTGTCAGCTAGCACATAGGTACCCACAAAGCACATCACAGTGCGTTGGAGATCACCACAGTTCCACCCTGATGGACTCAGCTCAGAGTATGATGTCTAATCAACTTCTTTCCAATCATTGCACGAATGTCTCCACCTCGAGGTACGGGGAGCTGGGCTCTGCCTCCTCTAACCTGGGCAGACTATCATGGCCACCGTGTTTGTGCTAGGGTGGCTGCTGATTTGGGTGCACCAGGAAGACTGGCTGGCCAGAGGACAGGGGTTGTTGTGCATAACCAGCAGCTATATCTTAGGAACTTAAGTGTATGAGTATAAACCATGGTGTTAAGTAGAAATGGACACACAAGTGGCATTCTCGAGATATTCTGAAGTCAGCCCAGCCTCTGGAGTCCCTCAGGATTCTGTGTCACGTTCCCTCCACACCTGCTGGGCAGTTGTTGTTGAGAAATCTGGCATGAAAAGAGAACCGCAGTCTGTGGGGTTACTGAAAAACCACACTCTGAGAGAGTTGTATCAGAGTTTCAGTGTCCAAGTGAGGTTTCATTAACATCTTTGACTGTGTGGAAAATTCTAAAAGAGATGGGAATACCAGAGCACCTGACCTGCCTCTTGAGAAACCTATATGCAGGTCAGGAAGCAACAGTTAGAACTGGACATGGAACAACAGACTGGTTCCAAATAGGAAAAGGAGGACGTCAAGGCTGTATATTGTCACCCTGCTTATTCAACTTCTGTGCAGAGTACATCATGAGAAACGCTGGGCTGGAAGAAGCACAAACTGGAATCAAGATTGCCGGGAGAAATATCAATAACCTCAGATATGCAGATGACACCACCCTTATGGCAGAAAGTAAAGAGGAACTAAAAAGCCTCTTGATGAAAGTGAAAGAGGAGAGTGAAGAAGTTGGCTTAAAGCTCAACATTCAGAAAACGAAGATCATGGCATCTGGTCCCATCACGTCATGGGAAATAGATGGGGAAACAGTGGAAACAGTGTCAGACTTTATTTTTTGGGGCTCCAAAATCACTGCAGGTGGTGACTGCAGCCATGAAATTAAAAGACACTCCTTGGAAGGAAAGTTATGACCAACCTCGATAGCATATTCAAAAGCAGAGACATTACTTTGCAAACTAAGGTCCATCTAGTCAAGGCTATGGTTTTTCCAGTGGTCATGTATGGATGTGAGAGTTGGACTGTGAAGAAAGCTGAGAGCCAAAGAATTGACGCTTTTGAACTGTGGTGCTGGAGAAGACTTTTAGTGTCCCTTGGACTATAAGGAGGTCCAACCAGTCCATCCTAAAGGAGATCAGTCCTGGGTGTTCTTTGGAAGGACTGATGCTAAAGCTGAAACTCCAGTACTTTGGCCACCTTATGTGAAGAGTTGACTCATTGGAAAAGACCCTGATGCTGCGAGGGATTGGGGGCAGGAGGAGAAGGGGCCGACAGAGGATGAAATGGCTGGATGGCATCACCGACTCAATGGACATGAGTTTGAGTAGATTCCAGGAGTTGGTGATGGACAGGGAGGCCTGGTGTGCTGCAATTCATGGGGTCACAAAGAGTTGGACACGACCGAGTGACTGAACTGAACTGAACTGATGATGCATTTGAGACCCAGCAGACTTCCCACTCTTGGAACAGCATTTTGTGAAAAGCCAAAGGACACAGAGCAGGTGTGTTTCCCATCTCTCTGATACAGTGAAATATACAATTCATTATCAAGTCCACTCTTCCACCTCCCAAATATAACTTGAAAATGTCTATTGTTCTCTATCCCCGCTGCCTCTACACTGATGCAAATCATCGTTTATCTGCAGAATCTTCCTCACCAGTGCCACGCCATGGTCATCATAGCGGAGCTCCAGGAAGAGCGTTACTACAGCAGCCTGTGTAGGCAGCCCCACCCCCAGCACACCACTATTCTCAGTTCAGTTCAGTCCAGTCGCTCACTTTTTTGCAATAAGGAGAGGCCCTTCAAGTCTTGCTAGGCTGCCTGCCCACTGCTCTCCCTCCTTCCTTCTCCTTCTTTGAATCTATTTTCCTTTTGTGATTTATTATTATTATTGAATGTTTCAAGCAAGTAGAAAAATATGAAGAGTAACATAACATGCACTCATGCATCAGTGATCAGACTTTCTCATAATTTAACATTTTTCAAAGTTTTTTGGACTTAGATCATCAAAATGGTTGTTGTGAAATACAGGTGACCCTTGAACTATGCAGGTGTTAGGGGCACAGTAAAAAATTCGTGTATAACTTTTATTTCCCCAAAAGTTGACAGGATACTGTTGACAAGAAGCTTTACCAATAACATAGTCAATTAACACATATTTTGTATCATATGCTATTTACTTAAATAAAGTAAACAAGAAAAAAGAAAATGTTATTAAGATAATCATGAGGAAAAAATGCATATAATACATATATGTATTTACTGAAAAAAATACTAATACTTGTGTATACAAATTCATGCTGTTCAAGGGTCAACTGTATATTGCACATAGGTAAGAATATACGTAAGGTAAATGAACATGTATGTACCATCCAGCTTAAGAAATAGAATATTTTCAAATGCCCTTTCCGCCTTCCATATGCCCCTTCCAAACAGAAACTGTTATGCCTGCTACTATCCTGAATGTTGAAATAATTGTATCTTTGCATTTCTTTATATTTTAACATATATGTACAGATTCTTAGCTTTTTTTCTTGGTTTTGCCTGTTTTTTGACCTTTATATAAATGAAATCAATCTAAATGCATTCTTCTGTGATTTGCAGGGTTTTTTTTTTAGCTTAGCAATCTGTTTTGGGAGTCAGCTCCATTGTTACAAGAAGGTGTAATTCATCTGTTTTCACTGCATTCCAATCCACACTTCACATGCAGCCAGAGCAATCTTTTAAAGATATAAATCCAATTATTTGTCACCCCACTGCATACAACCCTTCAGTGGTTTTCCAGTGCTTTTGCAACAGAGTCTCAGATCTCTGGTGTGGCCTACGAGCCCCCAGGTGACCTGACCTCACCACCAACTTTCTTCTCATCTCATCTCACTGAGCAACAATCTCTTCTCTTCCATTTGGCCTTTGCACACACCTGGATTCTTCTATTCACTCTTCACTGGCTGCTGCTGCTGCTGCTGCTAAGTCGCTTCAGTCGTGTCCGACTGTGCGACCCCATAAATGGCAGCCCACCAGGCTTCCCCGTCCCTGGGATTCTCCAGGCAAGACCTGCTCAAATTTCAGGTCTCTCATTAAATCTCCCTTCGTTAAATGGGGGACTTCCTAGGTGGCGCAAGTGGTGAAGAATCCACTTGCCAATGCAGGCGGCACAAGAGATTCGGGTTGGATCTCTGGGTCAGGAAGATCCCCTGGAGGAAGATCCCCTGGGAGGCATGGGCAACCTACTCCAGTCATCTTTAAATGAATCTTTACTAACCTGTCAATGTAAATTAGGAGCTTCTGGTTTTGCCTCCTTCCTACTCTGTTTCTTCAAGCACTTACCATAGTCTTGTTATTATATGTATATTTGTGCATTTTAAAAAACGTATTGAGTACTTGTCTCCCTTCAAGTTTTATCGAGGCCAGGGCCATATATGTTTTGCTTATAATGGCGTATCTAGTCCTAGCAGAGCCCTGGCATGTAGTAGAGTTCAAATAATTATCATTCAATTGGAGCCAAGAAAAGTTGATGCAGTCAGGACAAAAAAACAGTGTTCAGCTTATGTATTCTGGGACAGTTCTCTGCTGGATAAAACTTGCTAAAAATGAAGATGTCAAAGCATTTTCCATGAAGCTTGTCAGGTACGGTGTGACCGGAGGCAGATGTTCAGCTGTGTTTGTCCTTTGTGCAGACCCAAAGAAAGTGCCCAAGAGGCACCTTAGTGTAGTAGGCGCCATGCTACGTGTTAAATATGCAATATATAATAATAACTAAAAAGCACTGAGCGCTCACTTGTGCAGGCACCGGTTTAAGTGATTCTGCACGAGTTGATGTTCAGTCACTAAGTCTTGTCTGACTGTTTTGTGACTCCATGGGCTGTAGTCCACCAGGCTCCTCTGTCCATGGGATTTCCCAGGCGAGAATACTGGAGTGGGTAGCCATTTCCTTCTCCAGAGCATCTTCCTGACCCAGGGATCAAACCCTCGTCCCCCTGCATTGGCAGGCAGATTCTTTACCACTGAGCCGCCAGGGAAGAACTTTTGCCTGAGTGCACGGATTTAATTATCATAAGAACCCTAAAGGAAGGGGTGTTTCAACTATCCCCATTTTTACATATCAAGTAACTGAGGCACTGAGAGATGGAGTCACTTGCCAGAGATTATACAGCTAGTAAGTGGCAAATCCAGGCTGTGGTCCCAGACAATGTGATTCTAGTTTTCTTTACTACTATGCTCTATATATTGTCTTTTAATAATTTTGTCCAAAGAATATTTGTGACAAAAAAAAAAACAACAACGAGGTTTATACTAAAGTTCAAGCAGACTGCTACAGGCCTATCAAATGGGATAGCTGTATTCCATGGACAACTGTCTGCTGTAGCCTTTCAGATGCCTTCACTCCCTGGGAGGCAGATGGGACTCGGAGAGATGGACATGGGAGGACAATGCTGTCCCTGACCCAGGAGGGGGTCAGCAGAGTGTGAGACTCATCAGGGAAGGGGACATGATTTGGTGTCGATGGGCAACAGGTAGTATGAAATGGATGGAAGGTTATAAAGATAGGCCCCTGCCAGAATGTGGAGGGTCTCGAATGATACTTTTCAGAGGTTCCTAAGTTTTTAAACAGGGCTTCAGCTTTGAAAAAATGCATTGTCATGTTGAATATATAATAGAATCCTGTACTGGCAACAAGTGGAGCTCAGATGTTACAGGTGAGGAAGATTGAATGACACTTCTCCCCCTATCTATTTGTAGCTATTTATTTCCATAAGGGCTGAAGGGTCCCTAAGTTTCAGACTTAAATGTTCAGTGACTGGAGGGACGTCCAAGGAGGTGGGTTGCAGGAACAGACATCAAGGAACCTAGATGAGAATTCACTGTATGGGACAAAGTCAGGCTCAAAGAACCAGGATCAGTAGTAATGCCTCAGATGAGAGGGCGGGGCTGGGGCTGGGCTCCCTGGGACCTGATAAACTCCTGAGTGTATGCATCATAAGAGAGAGGGGCTGTGGACTCTGAAACAGACTCATTCTAATACTTCATCAAAACCTGAGTGTGACTGGTGGGATGTCCTGGCCTTCAGCTTTATCAGTCTCTCCAGCCTTGTGTGTCATGAATTCCAGTCTCAGCCAAACATAAGTGAGACAGGAGTGATGGGAAATTCTAATCCTGGAAAACAAGGATGGGTGAAATTCTTGGACACTCGTATGCATCTCATGAGAACTCTTGGAAATTCTTGGAAAAAGAGCAGATATAGGATACTAGAAATCCTAGTCATATAACGGTAGATCTGAACACAGGAAACTTGGGAAATAATAATAATGGAACTGAATCTATTGTCCCTGGGTGCTGAAACCTGAGACCCCTGGGTACATAACCCTTCAGCCCAGATTGCTCTGCTAGGCTGTGCTCTGCACATCTCACTTGGATGTACCATGTTACCTAAAACTCCACATGCCAATAGCTGAACTCATTGTCTTCCATCCACTCTCTTCTCCTCCACTGGTTTCCTTATCTTAGTAAATTGGTACCATTTTCTCCCCATTACTCAGGCAGAAACTTTCGCATCAAGCTTTATTCCTATGTCTACTTCAACTCACATATGTGATCGATGATATCTTGTCTAGTTTACCATCTAAGTAGCTCATTCACCATTTTTCTCTCTCATTATCTCACCTCCTTCTTAGCCCCCATACAGGCCAGCAGCATCTCCACCTGGGTGGAGGCTGCCACACCAGCCTCCCAGTTGGTTTTCTTACCTTGAAATCTATGTACCTAAATACCCCCCAACTGGTTCTCTGCACCATAGCCAGAACAATTGTTCTAAAATTCAGATCTCAGCATGAACCTCTCTGAACTTTTAGAACACTTTGGTGGTAGCTTCCTGCCCTGACAATAAAGTTCAGGTGTGTATCACCAGTGCCTTGGCCCAAGGCTGGCATCCAGCACACAGCCTGTACATACATGTGCGTGGAAACTGGAATGAACTTGCGTGCCTCCTTTTAAATGCTGTGAGCCCTGAAGAGACTGTCTTCCTTAGACACTGATATCAACTGACACTCAACATGTGTTACACATTGGTCATATCTTCTTACTCTGCCCGTTTATTTTCTCCTGGGCAGAAGTGTTCAATTTTATTATAATCAAACCCATAGATCTTCTGTAGTTTTGGGGGTTCAAGTTATACTTAGACATTCCTGGACCATTTCAAGATTATAAAAAACATTTTCCTATATTTTGACCCAGCACTTCAATCATTTTACTTTTCACATTTAAATATTCAATCCATTTGGACATATTGGTACCACTGATGTCAGGCAAGGATCTAACTTTATTGATTTTCCCATTTAGTAGTCAGTTTCCCCAAACACAGACTCTTATTCTTTCCTCACTGATTTAGAATGCCAACTTAATCATTTATTAGATCCCCATACACACTTGAAGCTGTTTCTTGACTCTCTGTTCTGATAGTTCTACTTTTCAATATCAGACTATTTTATTATTTATGATTTTTGACATACAAAGTTTTGAATATTTTAAAATGAAATTTTACCATGTGATTTCTTCCATTTAAAAGTGTAGCCCCTCCATCTTATTGAAATTTAAGTATGAAATAACTTAATTTCACATATACATTTACTCTACAAGGACAACTGAATATTTTTACACTGTAATATTCACATGCCTATCAGCTTACGTGATCTCTTCAGGATCTCCTTTCAAAGGTA
>SJYQ01004657.1:307340-332137 GCA_006410935.1 Redunca redunca
AGGGTAATATACTTTTTTGAAAGTAATTTAATTATTATTGATGGGAACAGTCAACAATATTTGCATAATGTTAACTTCTGTTTACAGCCTAAATACTCATATTTCCTCTGAACTTATTTATTTATTTTAAAATCACCTGTGTACAGCTTTGGCAAATTAAAGCTAGAGAAAAATGTTTGAGTATTAGCATTTGTTATAAGTCCTTATTGGAGAATGATTTAATTAATTCATCTGTAACGAAAGCTGTTATTTCTCTCTTCCCCATTTAAACACGAAACACAGCAGACTAAAATTAATCCCAAATGATAGATCATATCTCTGTCATTATTTTAATAGCCTTGTGTTTCAAATACTTCTTAAAGAAAAATGAAATAAAAAATTACATTTTATATATTTCTGAGCATACAATTAGAAAGTTTATATAATTCTTTATTAATCAAAACCAGAGTGTGGAAGTGAAATAAAACCATTAGAATAGCATGGTTCTTGTACAAGCAAAGCATAAGGAAGGCAAAAATCCTTAGCTAAAGGATTTAAAGCAAATATTACTCGATTATTTTGTGTCAGAATTTGTAAGACTAACATATGACTCAGTAGTTTCTCAGATTTCATCCTTCAGTAATACAAAAGGTACAAGAATTTTCACTGTAGCATTGTTGCACTAGCAAAATAGAAGTAACATGGAAATTTAATAATGGGAGAAAGGTTTGGTAACTCATAGTATCCATATAACTAAATATTTTATAAATGAGTTGCAAAATAATACATATGCCTTTATCCCCTTTTTTGGTAAATTTAAGCCAACACTCTGTACAACACTGTGTATACAGAATGTAAAAAGATGGAGGCCAGTTTGGTCTTTTAGATGGAGAAACTTTTTTGTAGTAAAATATCAGCAGCTCAAGCTGGGTATGTCTCTGTGTGGCTTGGCTGCTGGCCTGCACTAATAGGTCTTGAACTGTTTTGCATGAGACCTTACAAGAAATTTGTGATTTTGAAGAAATAGAAGTTCTCCTAGAGCCTTTGTTCCTTGGAGCAATTTCAACATTTGTCTATAGAACAATGTTTGCCATTTCTTCCCAGACACTGTTTATTCTGTTCTGAAACACAAGTTGAAATGATCTGCTTCTGAAATTTCTTTTCACAATAATTTAACAATATCCATTTGTTGTTACGTTTTGCTTTCCACCAAAATCCTCATCTACTGATGCATCACATTCTCATTTTTCCAAGTTTTGCTGCTTAGTCAACTGACATTATAATAATAAAATTAAGGTTATGCAAGGGGCTTCCCTGGTGGCTCAGATGGTAAAGAATCCACCTGCAATTAGGGAGACCTGGGTTCAATCCCTGGGTTGGGAAGATCCCCTGGAAGAGGGCATGGGAACCCACTCTAGTATTCTCACTGGAGAATTCCCATGGGACAGAGGAGCCTGGTGGGCTTCATTCAGTTCATGGGGTTGCAAAGAGTCAGATACAATTGAGTGACTAAGCACAAGGACATGCTGCTGCTGCTGCTGCTGAGTCGCTCAGCTGTGTCCGACTCTGTGCGACCCCGTAGATGGCAGCCCACCAGGCTCCCCCATCCTTGGGATTCTCCAGACAAGAACACTGGAGTGGGTTGCCATTTCCTTCTTCAATGCATGAAAGAGAAAAGTGAAAGTGAAGTCACTCAATCGTGTTGGACTCTTCGTGACCCCATGGAATGAAGCCTGCTAGGTACGTGCTGGCTAACTGTTTAAAGTTTCTAAATACTGTCTCCTTAATGAGACTCTGTCCCCAGCTTTTTACAGATAATGCCAAGAGCTGATCTGGCTTTTAGCAGTTTATCTTGATTCATGACTTGGCTTTTAGCAGTTTATCCATCATTGATCTTCCCTGGTAGCTCAGTCAGTAAAGAATCTGCCTGCAGTGGAGGAGACCTGGGTGTGACCCCTGGGTCAGGAAGATGTCCTGGAGAAGGAAATGGCAACCCACTCCAGCATTCTTGCCTGGAGAATCCCATGGACAGAGGAGCCTGGTGGGCTACAGTCTATGGGGTCGCAAGAGTCAGACACAAATCACCACCATGATTCAAGAGGGTCCATAATCACATCATTTTTTGCTCTTCAGAATTCTGCAGTATTATCAGTTTTCTTAGCTGGTCAGGATCCTTTCCTCTTTTTTCTTTTACTTTATTATAGCTAATTTACAATGTTGTGTTAGTTTCAAATGTGCAGCAAGTGATTCAGTTATACAAACCTATGTACGTGTGTGTGTGTATATGTGTGTGTGTGTATGTATTCTTTTTCAGATTCTTTTCCATTATAGATTATTAGAAGGTATTAAATATAGTGCTGTACAGTAGGTCCTTGTTGTTTACCTATTTTATATATAGTGGTATGTATGTGTTAATCCCAAACTCTTAATTTTTCTCCTCTCCTCCCATTATCCCCTTTGGTAACAATAAGGTGACTTTCTGTGAGTCTATTTCTGCTTTGTAAATAAGTTCGTTTGTATCATTTCCTCTTGACTGATGAGTTCTGTTTGTTGAGGATGGAGAGATCAATAACTATCAGTATAGAAACAGAAACAATTGCGTGTGTTGAGGTTTTTCCACAGCTATTCTCCTTCTTGATTTTCAGATTCTGGAAATCCAGGGGTCTGGCCTGCACACACCAAAAAATGTCATGGATATTTTCTTCGCTGGTACTTTTGGCCAAAGCCAAATCCTCACTGAGCCTTTGCCGCACCAGAACCAAGATAACACTGATGAAAACATCCATTCCCAGGAACTTCTAAATGATGAACCTGATTTTAGATAGACTTGCTAAGACTGGAATTTAAGTCATCTGAGGAAATTAAGCTTGCAGCCATCTAGTGTACAAAGAGCATCTGGGACAACCCACTGGCTGCTGTATTGTGTTATTGTTGCAAAGCAAGCACTCTGAATGCCAGGATTTATTTTAAATATCCTTTCTTTGCATTTATGGACAGTATTTTAGCTTCCTATCAGAAGCTGGCTTCCTACCTTTTATAAGTGAGTCTTTGAGCTTCTAGTAACAAGTGCCTTGTTCATTGAAAGCCCAGGTTACTGTCCAGCTAAGAAAATGGCACCATGGGTCCCTGAAAAACTCTTTCACATGGGAGGTATACTTTCCAGTAGTTTCTGTCAATAGATAGCTTATGCTGTAGCTTTGTAGAAATGGAAGAGCATCCAATAAACTCAGAAGACTCTTCTTCCTAAGAACCTACATTTTTTTTCCATCAAATACTGACATTTCTCACTTCATGATTTTGCTTTCTTCTGCTTGAATTTCTAACTGATGTGATTATTTTTGCAGATACTGGTGACTTTCAAATATCTTTCACCGAAACTTCTCTTCTATGTTTTAAATCCAAATAGCTAATTTTCTGCTGGAAAGTTTACTTCAAAAATCAACCTGACTAAAATTTAATTTAATATTTTTTGGTAAATTTACTTTTTCTGGTTTCAATCAATGATAGTGACATCCACCAATGCCTAAACCAGGGACCACAAAGTCAGGACAAAAAGCTCCACCTCTCTCATCCTCAACGTCACTGTAGTTCCAAGAACTCAGTTTACGCAATTCTCTGCTGCTCTTCTTCGTCTTCATTGCCTTTTAACGCTTCTTTTTTCTCATCTCACTCCTCTCATTTTCACTCTCTAGGTTGCTGCTAGAATGTTTAAAAAAAAAAAAAAACCAAACAGCGCATTGCTGAGCTCTTACTCTGCTTAAAACCTCACTGCATCTATGGAGGCTGCGCTGTGTGTCAGGCTCTGTGCTAACTTGCTAGTAAGACAATGATAAATGTGACCTATCTCTGTCCTCAATTATCTCATAATCTGATGAAGATAAAGACAAACAGTTTGAATTCACTGTAACGTAAGGTATGATCCCTAGGGTCCTCCTTACTGAGTGTAGAGGTGCCTAGTGTCAGAGGAAGAAGCCCTGAATTCTGCCTTGGGAATCAGAGACATTCACAGAGGAGGTCAGGGGAGGAGGAATGTGAAGCCCTTCACAGGGGATCACCTCAAGTATCCTCTCGAAGCCGGAGTGCACACGGGCACCCCATGTGCAGGGGCAAGTGGACTTGAGGAGAGTGTGATGTTCTGCTTCAGACCTTGTGGGAAAGGGGAGAACCTTTATCAAGACACACTTAACACAGAGGCTGAGTTGGGGTTCAGAGGTAACGGAGTTAGAAGCATAGAAGCAAGTGTCAGAGACGCCAGTTCTGGAAGAGCCACTAAGTTTTCTGGGCTGAGCAGCAAAGTGCCTGGTCTAACACTAGGGAGGTCCCTGGGGACAGAGAAGGGGGGCAAGGCTCAGGTTCTAGAGAGTCACAGCATTAAAGTGTGAGCATCACTGGAGCTAGGAGTGACCATGAAAACCTTGTTTCATCTTCCTGCATCATGCAAATGAGGGACGAGAGTACAGAAAAGCTTGAGTAAACAGTTTCAGATGCTCAGCAGGTTTTGGAGCCCTAACTCTGCCATGTGACTTTGGGCAAAGTTATCAACTTATCTATGAAATGGAATCAATAAATGTTAGTCGCTCAATTGTGTCCAGTTCTTTGCAACCCCGTGGACTGAAGTCTGCCAAGGTGGGGTGGGTTGCCAAAGGATCTTCTCCAGAGGATCTTCCCAACCCAGAGATGGAACCTGAGTTTCCTGCATTGTAGTCAGATTCTTTACCATCTGAGCCACTAGGGAAGCCCACCTATTTCATGGGGTAACTGTGAAGATTTGAAGAGCACAGTATATAAGAGGCCTGGCATATAGCCTGGTCTGCTGGGGGGTTCCATGATGACGTAGTATTATTTCTACTAGTAATGAGGTCTCATGGCCAACTCAAGGCAGAGCCAGGCCTGGAGCCAAGGGTTAACTTAATATTCTGTTTCTGCATCCTTCAGGTTCCTGGCCAGGATAAAGAGGAAAGGATTATTCTGGCAGCAAGAACCTACAGAAAAGTCACCAGTGGACAATGACCCAGACCTGGAGAGAGGAGGGTGGGAAGCCTCAGAGTGAGGGATTATAAGGAGCTTCTCTACTTTCTTTCCTTCTCTTTAACTTCTGGAGCAATATGGTATGAGAGGACAAGGTCTGATAAGGTATGATGGGGACGTGGGGGCAATTTAGGGATGTATGGCTCTGAAGGACTACAGAAGGCACCAGGAACCAAACAGCTGGGATGTTTATAATTGTCCAAGAACCTGGGCTTCTAGGCAGAAGGGAGAAGTGAAGGTTAGGGCCACTTTCTCCGTATCTTGACCCAGGTCTAAAGGGCAGGAAAACAGACAGGGATCATGAGCACAAAGCTCTGCTCCTACATAGAGTTCAGGGTCTTACAAGGTATAGCTTAGCATGGGGCAGAAAGGAAGTTATTGATTCCTATATTGGAAGAGCTGTACATGGTAAAAAAAAAACAAAACTCAAAACATGCACACAATGCCCAGTGAAAAATAAACCACCTTTCCACCGGCTCCCTAGCTTCCCCTCTCAGTGAAAGACTCTGTTATCAAATTCTTTATCTTTCCAACAATATTCTGTACATTTGCTAACATACACATATACACAGGGTATATATTGCATCAAATTTTACATGGTAGTGTCTTGCTTTTTCCACTTAAAACTATATCTTAGGAAGCTGCCTTTCTTTTCAAAGTCAAAGTCTACATAGTGTTCTATTGAATGGATGCTCTGTAATATATCCTCACTCAATAGGCACTCATATTATTTCCAAACTTTTACAAATGGAGCTGCAGTGAATATCTTTGTATATATGTCTCTCTATACATGTACATATGGAAGAAATACACAGAGGTAGAACTACTGTGTAGGAAGAAATGTGAGGTTTTTAAAATTTATTTATTCATTTATTTATTTGGAGTATAGTTGATTTATAATATCGTGTTAGTTTTAGGTGTACAGGAAAATGATTCAGATATATATAATATATATGATTAATAATAATTTATCATATATATGATTATTTTCCATTATTGATTATTACAAGATATTGACTATAGTTCCCTATGCTATATAGTAAATCCTTGCTTATCTATTTTATGTATAGTAGTTTGTGTCTGTTAATCCCTACTCCTAATTTATCCCTCTCTCTGCCTCCCTTTCCCCTTTGGTAACCATAAGCTTGTTTTCTATATCTGTGAGTCTGTTTCTGTTTTGTATATAAATTCATACATATCATATTTTCGATTCCACATGTAAATGATGTCATATAATATTTGTCTTTCTCTGTGGGACTTACTTCACTTAGTGTGATATTCTCTAGGTCCATCCATGTTGCCACAAATGGTAGCGTTTCATTCTTTTTTATGGCTGGGTAATGTTCCACTGCATATATTTACATCTCCTTAAACCAGTCATCTGTTGACAGTTGCTTAGGTTGTTTTCATGTCTTGGCCTTGGTAAGTAGTGCTGCTATGAACATGGAGGTACATGCATCTTTTTGAATTAGAGTTTTTGTCTTCTCCAGATATATACGGAGGAGTGGGATTGCTAGATCATATGGTAGCTCTATTTTTAGTCCTTTAAGGAATCTCGATACTGTTTTCCATAGTGGCTGCATAAATTTACATTCCCACTAACAATGTAGGAGGGTTCCCTAGGAAACATATGTTTTAAATTTTGATGGAGTTGGACGGGACTTTTCCTGTTGTCTTAGATTTTCAACAGTGGCCCCAAAGACCAAACTAAGTCACAGACCACCTATTCAGGACCTGTGAAGAGATGGTAATATGTGTTTTCTTTCCACCCTTAGCCTCACCTCTGCCTCGGGGTCATGTAAGAGAGAAGCCTAGGAATTCACTGAGAGGCACAGCGGAGATTAGAAGAGAGGATTTCTTTAGAGAGTGAGAAACTGGGGAGTGTTTAGAGCAGAGTGCTGTTTCTCCTTCCCTAAGGCTCCCTCTTAGCTTAAGGCAAGTTGCTAAGGCCGGTTCATAAGAGCAGCTCAGAGAGCTTGTCACATGTCCTGTGGAATCTGGGGGACGCTGCTGGGGAAAGTGTGTGAAGACCACCACCTGTGGCAGAGTGAGGGAGGCTGTCACGGGAGCAGCAGTGTCCAGCCCCGACAGTGGGGCAAAGGTATGTGTTTCCTGGGAGCTGCTGTGCTCCTTGTGGAAGGGAGCTGGAATTGAAAAGGATCCCACCAAAAACAGGCTGGAGGTGCTGGTTGGGGAAACAGACAGGGTGCCAAGGTCTGAACGTGGGGGCCATGACCATCAGCAGAAGAGTGTGTTGTTGGAGTCAGCAATGCTCCGGTGAAGATCTCCAGTGAACCCAAAAACTGTTCCATAAAAAGTAAGCATGTGGGCACCAGCCATACACAGAGGGCACCAAAGCCAGATTACAACTGTCCCAGTCACCAAAGACCTTTTCCACCTGTGTGACCTCTTTCCCACCTGTGTGCCCTCTTTCCTTGATGCCAACCCTCGGGGAGCTGGAGGTCACAGGGTCATGGAGAAATGGAGGGAAAAGAACAAGGTCCAAGAATGAAAAGCCAGCCAAGACCCCCTTTCCAGGCTTCAAGTTTCTGAGCCTGAGTCAGGACTGAGCCAGAGGTTGCAGAGAAGGTGTAAATTGCATGAGATTAAAGCTTTAATATGAAATTGGACTAAATTTGTTAATACCTAGAAAATAAGACTATCCGCTAATAACTGAAAGTGACTACCTAAAGACCTAGAAGTAGAAAAATATTTTTAGACATCTTTGGAATTTCTTGTTTCTTCCCATTTATTAATAGTTTTTAAAAGCCAATTAGAAGAAATGTTTATTACTTTAGATTTCTTTTAGATTTTTATTTTGAACTTATTCCAGACTTTCAGAAAAATTGCAAGGCTAGTTTCACAGAGTTTACATATGCCTTCCACCTAGCTTTCCAGGATATCTTCTTACACAACCGAAGTATGATGATCAAGACCAAAGTATGATGATCAACACCAAAGTACTGACATTAAATCAATGCTATTAACTAACCTACACACCTTATTCCAGTTTCACTGGGTTTTCACGGCACAGGGTCCCATATTGCATCTAACTGATGTTCTCTCTAATGTCCTCCAGGCTGTAATAACGCCTCAGTTTTTAACTCTCTCATCACCTCGATACTTTTGAAGAGTTCTGTTCAGTGATTTTGTAGAATGTCTATCAGGTTTGCCTGGTGTTTTCTCTTGATTAGATTGAGGTTGTACATTATAGCAAGTATCCCACAGATAGGATGCTGTGCCCACCACAGTGCAGCTTAGCAGAGGGTTCATGATGTTATTGTGTCTTATTACTGGTGATGTTGGCTAAGATCACTTGGCTAAGATGGTGCCTGCCTGATATCTCAACAGTTCAGTTCAGTTCAGTAGCTCAGTCATGTCCGACTCTTCGCAATCCCATGTACTGCAGCACGCCAGGCTTCCCTGTCCATCTCCAACTCCCAGAGCTTACTAAAATTCATGTCCATCAAGTCAGGGATGGCATCCAACCATTCCATCCTCTGTCGTCCCCTTCTCCTCCTGCCTTCAATCTTTCCCAGCATCAGGGTCTTCTGAGAATATATTATTCTCCTGTACAAAAATCTTGTTACCTTAATATTAATCCAAATGAAACATTATTTCCCATATAATGATGCATAAGAAAGATTTATTTTCAGCATTAATATTCACATTCACCATTACACTAAAAGAACCAGAGTTTGTTGAAATGCTCAAAAGTTCACCAAAGGCCTAGTAAACATTATCCAATGAGGTTTTAACAGTTTATATCAAGATTAACCTTCTCTGGTCAATGTTACCCAATTGTAGGCTTTATGTATGTTCACCTCCTGACCCTCACAGTAATATTGTTAGCATACAAGTTTGTAGAAATATTAATAGTCAAAAATATACATCTTGTTATATAACCAGCTATTGTCCATAGAATCATGAAAAAAAGATCTATGACAGATCAATGAGAGTGAAAAATAATTTTTATTGGGCTTGGTTCTGTTCTCTTCTAAGATAAAAGAAAATATAGCAATGGAAAATTTCTTATATTCTTAGTGTTTATTGTTTCACAGTTCCATTTAATTGAATATTGGCTGTTTTTTTATTATTGAAACTTTGTATTATTCTTAGTCAATTTTATTTCCAACTCTATTATCTGATATTAATTTTGATCAATTTTAATTCCCTTTTTTTTTTTTTTTTACTATTTTTGGGATTCCCTGGTGGCTCAGACGGTAAATGTCTGCCTACAATGCTGGAGACCTGGGTTCGATCCCTGGGCCAGGAATATCCCCTGGAGAAGGAAACGGCAACCCACTCCAGTATTCTTGCCTGGGAAATCCCATGGACAGAGGAACATGGTGGGCTACAGTCCGTGGGGTGGCAAAGAGTCAGACATGACTGAGTGACTTCACTTACTATTTTTAAATGACCTATCTTGGCTCACCTTACTGAATTTAACCTTTTGGAATATTAATTTTGCTTATTGATTTAGGCAGAAACAGCCTTTTAAGGGTGGGTTTAGATGATTTACATTAAATTTCATATTTGGTACATTTGGTTTTTAATTCTTTCAATGTTTAGGATTTGTCTCTTTGATTCTATGAACTATATTATCCCCTTTATCTTTGAAAAAGTTTTGGGAGACAAAAAGCCCTGTTTTAAAGACATACGTGAATATCTTAAACCACTCTATAAGCATTCTAATGATCTCTTTCCCTAATCAAAAGCATGTTCCCCTCCCTTCCTGGAAGACAGGCTACTGTTCTTTTTGTCTATGCTTCTTGCTCCCTATACTGATTTCTCATTCATAATTGTTTCTCACTTTTTTCTCTTTCATGTTTCTTTTATGCTTTTTTTCCCTCAAATAATTAAGCTAGTGTCATAAATAACTCTTTCAGAGTTATCCTTATTTCTTTAACAATGGTTGGTGTCAATAATTATCAGAGGTTCACTTTTAGCCATTAGCCATTCAAATTTTTGTCTCTCATTTTAGCCTTGCATACTGTATATTGTGGTTTTGAGCACTTTTCAAAAGAGGTCTCTGGCTGCCACACGTTTGTTTTTTTAGTTGGGTTGGTCTGAGAATGTCTCTCTGTTGCCTCCCTGTACACATGGCTTGATGTGGCCCATTGTGCCTGAGTCGCAGCTTATCCCTTCCATGGACGCTGTCAGCACAGTGTCATCAGGCGTTGCTCATAGCAGCAGAAAAAGCCAAAGCTAGTCTGATAGTTTGCTCTTTGAAAATGACCTACTTTTTCTACTTGGAAACTTGCAGAATTCTCTTTTTTCCCCTTATAGTTTAAAATTTTTATGAAACTATGTCATGGTGTTGCTTTTGTTATTGATTTTGCCTGGAACTTTGGACGTATTCACTACAGTCTTTTTTCAAATATAATCTGTTTTCTCTGAGTATTGATTTTGATCCTTTTGTTTGTTTTTTCACCTTTGGAAATCCTTTTAATTTGGGAATCAGATCTCCAAATTTAACAACTTCTGCTGAATTATTTTCTTACTTTTTTTTTTACTCTTTTTAAATTCTAAATACTAAAATTATGAATAAGGAAGGGATGAGCAGTTTCTTTTTAATGTAAAGAAACCATGCACAATGGCAATTGTCAAACAGGGAGGTCTTGTTTTAATAAGACCAGTTGACACTTGTTTGGGTGAATGACAAGGACGGCAGCTGGGCCATCTTGTCCATTTTCAAATAGAGTTAGAGGATTTACAGTTTCCTCTTTTGGTGAATGTGGTAGCAACTGTAGTTAAACATAAAGCAAGAGAATCTGTCAGAGTGCCCTCTTTTCTACAGTCTGAGGAATTCTTCACGTAATCTGCCAAATATGTCAGATACCATTAAAAGACAATAGTGGTAAATTCTTGACATGAGGAGACATGAGGGCTCTGGACATTCAGCTGAGTGGGAAGTCAAGTGTGTGAGGAACATAATGAACAAAGAAACAAGTCACACCAAGCCTCGCAATAGCATCTGGGGAAAGGGAGAGCATGATCCTGGTTGTGTGAGGACCAGAGATTCCCTGGGGCAGATATGTGACTAAGATCCACCCACAGTCAGCATGATCTCCACCTATTTGAGCCCTGACCTAGATCCTGGACATGTGATTGTTCGGAGTGCAGGCCTGGAAACTAACAGAGGCCTTGGCTGATGGGCTGTGTCAGCCTGCAAGAAAGGAGGTGTTGGGAGGGCTGGCCCCATGTTCGTGTGGATCGGCAGGGGCAGAGACATGGGAAGTAGGAAGGAGTGGTCATGCTTGGGCCTGAGGATGAATTAAGACTGAGATCACTAATGTTGTACTTGCCTCAGTGGCGACTGAAATAGAAACAAGGGTTGGGCTAAGATTGTAGGTGGCACGTCAGTGGCGCTGGCCATCAGAAGCTGAGTCATGGAAGCCTTTGCGAGCACAGTGGCCACGTTTATGAGTATGGAAGGATCTATTTTCCTCATTTTACCTCTCTATCAGAGTTGTTTGATGAATGCCTTCCAGTAATCACAGGTCTTTTCTGTGTCTAGGCTTCAGATCTGGCCCTTATATGATTAGACTGGAGGTTATGAAACCAGATACTGTATTTGGTGTAGTGATCTTCTTGAGGACTTCATCAATGATATACCACTTTCCACTTGTTAGAGTCATACAATAAATTCTTTCAAAGAAAAGTGTGACCTCAAAGGGAGTACCAGCCCCCTAAACAGTCGTGTTTAGCTTGCATTTACTGGGGCTCCCAACACATACATTTGTTCATTCTTTACAAATCCCGATTCTACTAGGCTTTGCTTTCTTATCAAAGATTCTCTCCTTTGAAGCCCAATAAATTATGTAGCTTTGGATTTCTAGTCTCCATGACTCCTCTGCACAGGATGTTGGAAGGTGTTGCTGCATTTCCACTCCTTCAAAACATTTTGAACATAAGTAAAGTTATTTCCATCGAGGAAAACAGTTTGCATGGAGTTCATCTCCATATACTTAGAATTCTAAGTTCCTCACTTGCCACTAAGTTACTAAAGTTCACTCATTTTTAAATAGACTTCCACTTTTCTAACATGCTGTTGTTACTTTTCTGCTGCTTTCCACAACAGGTAGGTAACTGATTAGATGGGAGAAATTATTTTGACATTTTATCCTTAATCAGAACTGTAAACTTCCCCTAACTACAGTTAAGACTAAGGTCACCGGTGTCTTATCATTGTACACTGATTCACTTTTGAGGAATTCTGCTGTGGGGCTTGAAGATAATCTTCAAAGGTGACCATGTCATGTAAGTCTGGGTTTCAAGCACTCAACAGCTGAAATTACCTGAAGGAACAAAGATCTTCTGGAGAGTGGGAGAGAGTTGGGGAAACTGGAAGGTGGGGCGGAGGTGGATCAGGAGCAGACCACGCCCGCAAGCCTCAGTTCGCTCCTGTTTTCAGCTATTAGCCATCACTGTCTTCACCAGCAGTGAATGAAAGAGACAGCGCAGCAGGGGCATGCCCAGGGCTAACCAAGTGCAAGTCAGACTTCAGTGAATATTCTGGGGGATAGTCTGAGCCTAGACTGCTTTTTTTTTTTAAGTCTTTATTGAATTTGTTATAATATTGCTTCTGTTTTTAAGTTTTGTTTTTTGACCAAGAGCCATGTGGATCTTAGCTCCCCAACCAGGGATCGAACCTGCATACCCTGCATTGGAAGGTTAAGTCTTACCCACTGGACCACCAGGGAAGTCCCTTGACTGCTCTTTAATAGAAGTTGTCTCCACCTATGCATATGCCCACAGGGCAACTCCCCAAGCTCAAAGCTTGTCCTCAAGTTCTGGTTGACTTGAAACTGTTTTTGCAAATACATCTCTGTTTCTTTCTGTGCACAGGAGCTTAGAAACTTACCCAGTCTCTCATTTGATAGATTAAAAGAATGAAGCATAAAGAAGTTCAATGACTTGCCCAAGGTCACTCTGTGTTGAGTTTAGAACGACCAAACTGTCTCCAATCCTTCCCAGATTATACGCTTATTTTTTAAACTTGTGTTGAAACTTAGACCATAGAATGTCTGTGTCAGTTTTACACAGGCCATTTCCTTGGTCAGGAATATTATTCTCCCTCTTACTTTCCTGGCTTAACTCTTTTCATCTCCTCTTGTCCCTCTAGACTAGGAGGTGATACTCCTCGATGTGCTTATCCTCCATGTGGCCATAAACCCAGCTCGTTTCCCAGTTACAGCATTTGTCGTGTTCTGATGTGTCAATATATTTGTCTGCCTATCCAGCTGGCTGCGTCCTGAAGTCAGAGAACAGTTTTCTATACCCTCAAACCCTATGGTATACTTGGCATTTATTTGGCTCTTAGTAGAAATTGTGAATTAATGTGAATGGAAGACTTAATGGGGCATCCCAGATGGCACAGTGGTAAAGAATCCACCTACAAATGTAGGAGATATGGGTCAATCCCTGGCTTAGGAAGATCCCCTGGAGGAGGGCATGGCAATCTACCCCAGTATTCTTGCCTGGGAAATCCCATGGACGTAGGAGCCTGGTGGGCTACCTTCCATGGGATCGCAAAGGATCAGACATGATTGAGCAACTGAGGATACACACAGCTTAATGAATACAACAATAACTACATATATTGAAGAGTTGTTTTACTCTTGGCATTTACAGATATTAGGTTCAAAAACACTACCAACTAAAATTGACTTGTCATGTATATCATAATAACTTATATTGGATTTTCACTTCCAGGAGCTGGTAAAGAATATCCATTCCTGTTGCCTCTGCAGTCAAACATTGGTTGTACCTGAGCCCAGGACAACCAAGGTACTCGAGATTGTTCAACACAGAACAAAGTGGAAAGGCTAAATTCTTAAACAGTTTGGGATCTGCTGATGACACATGGATCCTCTTAAAAAGACACAACTCTATGACCCAGATTTTCCAGGAAGGTCCCACTTTCAAGTGTTTGTTCCATTTTCCCCACAAATAAGCATATATTTTCAAGCCATATGTCTCTGTTTTGTTTAAGGAAGTGTGACTGCTGTTAAATACTCAATTCTAGCCCTGAATGATACGTTAAGTTCATGATAAACAGTCGTATATTTAACAAAGCATCTCACCTAAAAAGGTTTTTTGAATTTACTCCTATTGAAAAAAATTTAGAAATGTCACAACACCTAAATTTTTTAAAGTATGTATCTCCACTCAACTACACATAAAACTTGGCTACAATTGTAAACATTATTCTAGTAAAGCTGAGAAAAATGTGTTCCTTAAATTTGGGGGCTTTTGAAGCAGCTCTGCCTTTTGGCCAGTTGGCTAGTCTTTTGCCTCTGACTCAAAATCATAACGGAATCTTTGACCTCATGTCTAGCAAGAAGGCTAGCAGCAGGCTTTAAGACTGAGGTGTCCCCACCCCAGATGCAACCATAGTGTTTCCAGTGTTTGCCTGGTGGAAGCCCCAGGGCAGCCTGACTTGTCACCAGGGGCAAGGAAGACCTGGACTATCGTGAGGGGAAGAGAGGGTAGCTCTTGTTTGCTTGACTGATTGCTGCTTGCCCCTGGAATAGCCAAAAACATAAGAGAAGGAAGGAAAGATGGCCTTTGATAAGGATCTGGATCTGGAGGGAAACCCCTCAGGGACAGACTAAGGTTTGGGAGAGAGTTCCCTGGTGGTCCAATGGTTAAGACTCAGAGCTTTCACTGCCATACAAGTTCAGTCCCTGGTCCAGGAACTGAGATCCTGCAAGCCATGCAGCGCAAAAACAAAAGGACGACTGAAGTCTGGAGATGGTCCTATCCACCCCTGTTCATTTCACACATACTCTCGCTTCTTCTTCCCAGAACCACCAGCCTGTGAACCCCTGCGTGTTCTGAGCACTCCTGGTCCAGCACTTGTCACCCTCAATACCAGACATATGCTTGACAGGGTGAGATGCAAGACACGGAGGTGGAGCCCTGGAGTTCAACTCCAGTGGCCCTTCACCACCCACCTCCATAACCCCCTTTGGAAGCGGGGCAGATGACTCTAGGAGGCAGGTGGGTTCTAAAGAGGACAGATCCTTACTGAACAGATTGCAAGATGGATGAAAGGACACAGTTGAACCATAGGAACTTGTCCAGTTATCTAGACAAATAAAAAGATAGACATTTAGATATGACTGATGGACAGAAATATGTACACCTAGGTACATATAAAAGCAGATAGTGATAGAGGTGGTAACTTAGGAACGTACAGACCAATTACCATATTTATTTTAACAATGTATCAGTTATTCGGGGCACATGCGTGCCTCTTTCTAGAAGGAAAGGATGGTCTGAGGGAGATTAAGGACAAAAGAATGAGAAGCGCACACATCTCTGGGAGCAGTATCAGCATGGGTGACAGCCAGCTCATGCCACAGTTCCCATCCTAACCTGCTCCCACCTCGACAGTTACAGTAAAACCCCCAGCAGAACAGAACTGCCAGAAATTGAACTATGTGAAACCATACACACCACTTAGGTACAGATGAGATATTTTGTCTTAATCCATAAGTACATCTTAGGGTTTTGTAAAATAGCTCATAAACTATGGTTTATAAACTGGCTTGAGCTAATCCGCCCCCGTGGACTCACAGTTATTATTTATCACTTTCTCCCAAACTGAAATACAAGTATTCTGGATCATTAGTTAAAATGTATAAACAATTGATCACAATCCTCTCTTACAGAGTTTCCCCTAAATACTATATAAACATAATATGACCGGAATAAAAACACAAAGGAATTTCTGTTTGGTCAATGGTTCCTAATGATGTATGGTAAGTGTTATACCTAATCAATTCCCTTCTTTCCGTATCTGGGTTCTACAATTTATCATGTTGGACAAACATGAAAAATTAGCCCATACTTCCAAGAATCTTAGGCCACTCAACCTTTAAAAATGGTTTACCATCTTCATCTTGAGCAGTTTCGATTCCTTATTGCCCTAGAGCACTGGACCTGAGATCCAGTCTGTACCAAACAAATCAACATTTGCAGCCTGCTCTAAGACGGAAAACTTCTGTACCCACACACTGCTATTCTTGAGTTCTGGGAAGACGGCTTTGGTGTCTTTACAGGCTCTTTGGTGCAGCATTTATGGACTGTAATGTCACTTCTAGAGAACTTAAATCCTTAACATATACTGTAAACTTGATCAGACTCAATGATTTTCCTTAGATGGATATCCAGGTCCTTGAATTCTCTTTGGAGCCAGATTTTCCAGTATCAGTTGACAAATGGGTGTGAAAAAAGCCCTAACAGAAAGATGAAGGAAGGAAAAGTGGCTCCAACTTTGATACTGGAGAATAAAATGTCACCAATTCCTCCATCATTTGCAAGGGGAAAAAAAAAAAACACAAAAACTACCTAGTTTTTGCAAATAGGTTCACTTCAAACATCTGTATTTCCTTTGTTATATAAGTAGCATCACTTTTTAAACTTAAATTGTGACATCGAGCGCACATACAATGGAGAGATTAAAACAAAAATGTACAGCAAGCAGAATGGTTATCTCAAGATCAGTACCCACACAGCCGTCACTCAGACATTGCCAGCACCCCAAAAGATGTCCTCCCCCAACACCATGCAACATTTCTCTCCACTACCCTTCCTTCAATATTCTGTTCATGGAAATCACCACCTACTTCTCTTTGTATTTCTACCACTTAAGTACTCAGTATACCCCTAAATGCTATGGTTTATTTTTGCATTTTTTCCTTTGAAAGTGAAAGTGAAGTTGCTCAGTTATGTCTGACTCTTTGCGACCCCATGGACTGTTGCCCACCAGGCTACTCTGTCCATGGGATTTTCCAGGCAAGAGTACTGGAGTGGGTTGCCATTTCCTTCTCCAGGGGATCTTCCCAACCCAGGGATCGAACCCAGGTCTCCTGCATTGCAGACAGACGCTTTATTGTCTGAGCCACCAGGGAAGCCCTTTAAGTTCACATAAAAGGAATCATACAGTATGGACTATTTTGTGACTGGCTAATTCCATTTAATATTGTGCTTGAGTTTATACAATCTATGTTATTATATGGAGAAAGCAATGGCACCCCACTCCAGTACTCTTGCCTGGAAAATCCCACGGATGGAGGAGCCTGGTAGGTTGCAGTCCATGGGGTCGCCAAGTGTCGGACACGACTGAGTGACTGCACTTTCACTTTTCACTTTCATGCATTGGAGAAGGAAATGACAACCCACTCTAGTGTTCTTGCCTGGAGAATCCCAGGGACGGGGGAGCCTGGTGGGCTGCCGTCTATGCGGTCGCACAGAGTCGGACACAACTGAAGCGACTTAGCAGCAGCAGCATGTTATAATATATATTTTCAGTTCTGCAGAGCATGCCATTATTTGTCCACCAACAGTGGAAGTGTGTTTGCACTCCTCTTGTTCCACATTTTCACCGACATTTGATATTGCTGGGTTTTTTTCTGGTTATCTCATCACTTTTTGTTTCTAATTTCCCTGATTACTAATGTGGTTGAACACCTTTTCTACATGTTTATGGATCATTTGGAAAACCTGTTTTGTAAATGTCTGTTGGAGTCTCCCATTTTCTTTTGTTAGCTGTGTTTTCTCCCACACTATGATCTTACTTTTTTATCTTTTTAACAGTGTCTTTTGCCAAAAAGAAATTCTTAATTTTAATGTAGTCAAATGTATTACTCTTTTCTGTATGGCTGGTATTCTTGCATCTTGTTAAAGAAATCTTTCCCTGCTTGGAAATCCTGAACATATTCTCCTATAGTCTATGTTAGTAGTTTTATTAGCCAAGTTGTCCCCAGTAATCCTGATTTTTAAACCTATCAAGAAGGGATATCTGATTTCCCTCAGTCATATCCAACTCTTTGTGACCCGATGGACTATACAGTCCATGGAATTCTCCAGGCCAGAATACTGGAATGAGTAGCCTTTCCCTTCTCCAGGGGATCTTCCCAACCCAGGGATAGAACCCAGATCTTCTGCACTGCAGGTGGATTCCTTACCAGCTGAGCCAAAGGGGAAGCCCCAAGAAGAGATATGGGTCTTAATGATTTCCTCCCAGAATGCTCCTTGGGCTTCTTATGCAAATTTGCTCACTGTCTGGGCCCCACAACCTTCTGTTTCCACATGTCACCACTTTCTCACATACATATAACCTATGGACTCTCTTTTCTCCCCTTCTGCGTCACTTTCTCAACTCCAAGGTCTTGCTTTCTTTCCTTCCTATCACTCTCTTCTGAAGAAGTCTGTCTGCTTGTCTTCTTTAATCATTCTGCATCTCCACCCTCCAGCCTCACAGGATGGTGGTGCTTCATAGATCCTTCCTTCTACAGAGAGAGAAGGAGCGAGTTACAAATTCATTGGTTCCGCTCTTGGGAACCTGACTTGGCTGTAACATTCTTCCCAGAACCCTCATTCTGCCATTCTAGCTTATTTATTTTTCTATTTTTATTTAATTAAATAGGGAGGAAGCACTCACTTATTCTCATATCTGAGATTTAAAATCACATTTGGCAGTGTACCACAGGATGCCAAGGAAGACTTCACCCATATCGTTTTAAATTTCTTGATATCTTGTTATGCTTTCCATCACCCATTGGAACAATTAGTTCAGCTTCCTTAAGCTAAACTCGCCGCTTCCCAGATGTAAGCAGTGTTCTAGCTTCTTTAAATCATGGGAACAGCAGGTTCAGTTTATTTTCCTCACTTCATAGTGTATTCTTACCACTGGTGTGTCCAAGCCTCCACTCTTATTTTATTTATTTACTTATGTATTCTTTTTTATCCCCAACCTCCTCTTCAATTTCCCTCCCCTCACAGGTATACACATGTGATTTATACACACTGTTACTAAAATATGCATTGTCATTTTGTGTGCATACTTTTAAAATTAACACAAATGGTATTGTGATATAGATTTTACTGTACTCAGCAGCATGTGTTTACTCGTGGCTGTGTGTATGTCTTATGACATTGCATTTCACTGTATTTCATTCACCACAGGAGCCTCAGCTTCTCTAAGTACTGCCTCACAGAATAAGAAAATCAAGATGGAGCTGGGACATCTTATTGTTAAAAGCAATGATATAGTCAGGCATTTCTTAATAATTCTGGGAAAGCAAGGAGGCCAGCCTGAAAGGAGCAGACCCACGCATCATTATCTAAAACACCATGATTATGCCCAACCAGTCTTAGAAAAATCCTGACTTCCCAGAGATCCTGCCTGGCACAGCCATTAGCTTTCCTCCAATTCAATCTCAAGGACTCCTGACTACTTAACGGGGGGTTACAAAAATTGAAGTTATAAAATATTTATTATTGAGGTATAGTTGATATATGTGAAGTTGTAAAAAATTTTTAAGTAATGTGATAAGAAAGAAACAAACAACCGAAGTGCTGTATCTCTGAGAACAGAGACCCTCCCAAGAATGGGTGCATGGCAACAGCAGTCAAGACCTTTGACTTTTGCAGAAAGATGAAATAGCCTGAGACAGTCTGGCAGCAAATGACATGTCGTACACTTACGGTGCTAGTGGTAAAGAACCCGCCTGCCAATGCGGGAGACATAAGAGATGCAGGTTCAATCCCTGGGTCGGGAAGATCCCCTGGAGGAGGGCATGGCAACCCACCCCAACACTTTTGCCTGGAGAATCTCACGGACAGAGGAGCCTGGCGGGCTGCAGTCCAAAGGGCCACACAGAGTCGGATATGACTGAGGCGACTTAGCACACTCGCGCTTAGCACAGACACGCATATTCCGCATCTGTGCGGACATCTGTGGGGCAGGCAGTGGCGGCACCAGCGGCGGTTTCATCCTTCAGGCAATCTTGGCAGAGCCAGAGTTCTCACCACGTTAAAAGAAAGCAGAGAGAAACAAGGTGTTTCCTGTTACGGGACAGTCATGGAAGGAGCTTATCACTCACCTCCTTCCCTACCGAGCTCTGAGAATTACATGGAAGGGGACAGATGGAGTCACAGTCAGCGTCACCTTCATGCTGTTAATGCTAAATTGAAGAACGGGCCTTTCCACTACCTCCCCTCTAAATGAAAGGTAATGGGCAGTGTAGAGCTGAACCAATGTGCCCAGCAAATCTGAATCTTCAACTCAGAGCAGAGCCCTGGCTTAGTTGGACAAAAGCAAGCCTTGCATACTAGAGGCTAGGAAGGTCATTTAAGCCCACCACACCTAAGTGCAATGGCCCAAGGAGAAGAGACAGGGGACATTGCCTTGCCTTTGTAAGCCCCCATTGGTAAAGTGGACCAATCTGTTTATCCACTCCTCAGCTTACCTTGTACTCAGACGCCCAGTCATGTCCAACTCTTTTTTGACCCCATGGACTGTAGCCCGCCGGGCTCATTTGTCCATGGGATTCTCTCAGCAAGAACACTAGAGTGGGTTGCCATTTTCTCCCAGGGTATTGAAGTCACGTCTCCTGCATCGGCAGGCAGATTCTTTACCACTAGCTCCACCTGGGAAGCCTCAGCTGACAGGGAGAAGTGAATAAGGCAACCATGCAAAGCAAAGGCAACACTTTTGAAAGGGCTGAACTATGTACAAAGTGTCTTTTTTTATGAGCAGAACCAAGAATGTGCAGAGAAAGTTTTCTCGTGCAAAAGTCTATGGAGTTCCTTGGAAGCTGATGGGGTGGAGCCAAAGAAACAGTGATTTGTGGCATTTGTTATGACCCTTCTTCTACACACACATATAAATAGCTTGGAAGTCCCATCCACATTTTGGAGGCCCTACTGTAGGGATTCCAATATTGAAAACTCCCACATGTCCCAGATGAGTGTGGGGCTTTCCACTACTCAGATCAAGGCATGGCTCCTTACATGGTGGCCAAACGCTTCCTGACTGGTGCCATGGAATAAAGATCACTACTTCGAGAACCAGAGGAAGAGTGGAGGAAACTACTGCGCTTGGTTGAAGCATGAGGCTGCTGCTGCTGCTGCTAAGTCGCGTCAGTCGTGTCCGACTCTATGCGACCCCATAGATGGCAGCCCACCAGGCTCCTCTGTCCCTGGGATTCTCCACACACTGGAGTGGGGTGCCATTTCCTTCTCCAGTGCATGAAAGTGAAAAGTCAAAGTGCAGTTGCTCAGTCGTGTCCGACTCTTCGAAACCCCACCATGGACTGTAGCCTACCAGGCTCCTCCGTCCATGGGATTTTCCAGGCAAGAGTACTGGAGTGGGGTGCCATCGCACAAGGATGGCCCACCAAAATCCCAACATGTGAGAGAGAGCCCATCCAGCTCCACTGTGAGCTGTCCAAGGGGGCAGCGCACTTTCACCTCTCTTGAGAAAGGTCATGAGTGTGTCCAGGAAGCTTATGTGGAAGATGACACCTGCAGACACTAACTGGTTTCCAGAACCAGAAAGGAAATCCATGGCAGATATCTGCCCCCATCCCCAACCCCCAGAGACCTATTGAAAGGATCGAATAGGTGATTAGGCAAGAAGTGTAGGCCACAAGAGCAGGCACATTGCAGAGACAAACAATTTCTGAGACAGAAAAGAAATTTTTTTAAAAAAAAGTAAGACAGGAACAGACTTAGGGGCTTACCTCTGTTTACCAGAAAAGGATCCTTGAAGACCTTGCTGCATATATGAACATGTGGAGAGCAGCAAGAGTCAGCATGTCATATGCCTAAACACTCCACAAGGCAAGGGAAGAAAACCTCAGCACGTGCACCGGTGATGAAGAAACCTAAAGAGAGAGCAGGCAGGGGGACTGTCATGGGAAGGAGTGAAATCATGATGGCTCCGGGATAATTGGAGCTAGGAGCTTGAATTTTTGTTTGTTGGATGGTTTTGTTTTTTCTTTAAACCTCTGAGAGGTTGAAGCTGCGGATAAGAGAGAAGAAAGTTCAAGGAATGAGGTGTGAGTGGATGAGAGCCCGAGTGGATAGGGAAGGAGTTCCCTGGCGAGAGAAGACTCACCTCCTTCACTGATGTGATGTGCGGGCTTTCAGGGAGGAGTAGAAATAAGGCAATTCATTGTTAGATCAGAGCTGGGAAAAGGTGATGAAAATCAGCTGATTGCCACTGTTCCCTTTGTGGAGTGGGCAGCAAGGTCCTCGCTCAGGGTGAATAAAGGTGGAACTGTAGAGAAAGAGTGGGGCTAGCTTTCAAAACCCACTGGGGGAAACTGGTGAGGGACCTGGGGATCTGGGCCAGCTGTGGAGGGGGTTGAGGGGAGGGTGGTGGATCATGGCTTAACATCGAGGACGTAGTGGCGTGAGCGCAGAGGACACAGACGAGGACTAGAGTGTCACAACTGTTGGACTGGAAGGGCACCCCCTGCGTGGGATGAAGCTGGGGATCTGTCTGAGACACTGCCCTTTCAGGGCCCCTGAGGGCCCCAGCTTCCTGTGCTCCTGGGAAGAAGCTGTTTTTACACGAGAGGCCATCAGCTTGTGATGGTGACAAGGGGGAGCTGGAGCCACCAAGGCCATCCAGGCCTGGAGGCTAGAGCGCCAGCAAACAGAGTGAATCTCCCTGAAAGCAGAGAGGGAGGGGCTGGGGCGACGAGTCCCACTCCTTATTTAATGGCTGAGGAAAATGAGGACCGGAAAACGTAAGACAGTGGCAAAGGAGGGACTCTTAGCAGATGGTCCACTCCTAATGCAGTTTATGTCCACGCTCCCAGGCAGGGAGGCAACTAAGAGATGATGAATCTGCTTCTGGAGCCACAGGCCTCCTGAGGGTTGGGCTCTTGGGTGTGTTCCTGGGCCACTGGGCATATTTTTAATTGTTGGTGATGGTGTTGTGCTCATTTGCTAAGTCGTGTCCGACTCTTGGAGACCCCACAGACTGTACCCCGCCAGGCTCCCCTGTCCATGGGATTTCCCAGGCAAGAATACTAGAGTGGGTTGCCATTTTCTTCTCCAGGTGATCTTCCCTACCCAGGGACCAAAGCCATGTCTCCCGCATTGGCAGGCAGGTTCTTTTGCCCCTGAGCCAACTGGGAAGCCCTGACATTTAATACCACTTCCCTAACTCCCCAGGAAAAGACTTTGTCTTCTCTAGCATCTCAGGATGCTCGAGGGCTAGTGACAAATATGGAGGGGCATCTCCTGAGGAAGGAGGCAGTGGTGAAGAGATGGACCACTGATGTAGAGATGCCGTTTGCAGGCAAAGGAGCTTCCCCTATTTGCTAGCTTCACACAGAAGCTAAGGTTAGGAGTTTCAGAACAAGTTCATTGCCAGTAAAAAAAAAAAAGATCAAACAGACGTCAGCTCAGCAATTGCTCAGCAGCAACTCTATCCCACCACCTCCTTACTCTAGATTTGTCTTAGAACTCGCCTACAACACCTCCAAGAGGCCTGACCTTTGTTCTCCTATCCAATCATCATCTGGTTCCCTGGGTGAACTGCAATATCCGTACCCAGAGAGACAGCCTCCAGTCCTCTTGGTGGACATCAGAGCCTCACGGAAAAGCCAGTCAACACATTGTTCTCCACAGTGATGTAGCTGACATCTGGAGATCACAGGAAGAAGAGCGTCCACAGTCCTCTGGCTGCCCTGCCCTGTGTGAAAGGAGGACAGAATTTTCATGTTTCATGTGCTAATGAACTCTGACCTGTGGCCTTGCTGACCTTGCTGGAGGGCCCAGTAAACCTCCACCCCTGGTTCCCACCTCCCAGCCTCCTCCTGTCCTCTAGATTCCAGCTCCTGGGCTGTGCAACCCCAGAGTCGGTGGGAGGAATTATCAATAAGTCAGGATGCAATCCATGTTCTGGGGAGACCACCCACCTCTACCATCCACAGAAATCTTTTTAGAGTCTTGTACAGATAGATTATATTCACGCTGAACAAATTCAGAGTCAGTGCTAGACAGGACTGTGAAGGGTGAGAGACGCTGCTCTTCGCAGATGTGTGTCTTTGGGGGAAGATGGTTCTGCTTAGGACTGGGGCTGGGGATCTTCTCACAGAGGACAGAGCCCTGATTCTGCTACAGAGAAGTGAGAGGCTGCTGGTCTCAGAGCCCTGAGGGGCTTGCCGGGCTCGGGAAACCCAGGGCAGTTGATGTGGGAGTAGCTAGCAGTTGCTGAACTCTAGCCACTTCTAAGCTGGTTTTGATGAGTCCTGGAGATGCACCATGCACCCAGATACCCTGTGATGCCAGCTCCATGGCCAAGGACTCGGTAAGTCCCAGCAAGGCAGTTTGCTCGTGGTACAGGTACAGTATCTAAGAGGAAAAGAAACTAAAAAGTACTCTCTTGGTGGGGCTTCCCCAGTGGCTCAGGGGTAAAGAACCCGCCTGCGATGCTGGAGTTGCAGGAGGCTCTGGTTGATCCCTGGGTCAAGAAGACTCCCTGGAGAAGGGAATGGCAACTCACTCCAGTATTCTTGCCTGGAGAATTCCACGGACAGAGGAGCCTGGCGGGCTACAGTCAGTAGGGTCGAAAAGAGTCTGAAGCAACTTGTCACACATGCATGCACTCTCCTGGTGAGGGCAGGGGCTCCTCCTGGGCACCAGGGCAGACGCCACTCACGGTCCTATTCCACCCCTTGGAATTACCAAGGGGCAAAATCGGAGCAGGAGCAGAATGAAGCCTAGGCTTAATGAGAAGTCAGGGAGGCAGAGGTTGTGTTTGCCTGTGCTCGACCCAGAGAGACCTTAGGTGCAGGGTCAGGAAATGGGACTGAAGAACCCAAGGCCAGACCTCTGCTCTACAATGACCTGGTCGACCTTGAGAAAGTCACTTAAGATCTCTAGGTCTCAATTTATAAGCGCTCCCTTTTACAGTCACAGGAATGCCACGTAGGGAACACCAGATAGTCTATACTGCCCCCTGGTGTGAATTT
>SJYQ01004657.1:333348-386775 GCA_006410935.1 Redunca redunca
TGGTTTTTCCAGTGGTCATGTATGGATGCAAGAGTTGGACTGTGAAGAAAGCTGAGTGCCAAAGAATTGATGCTTTTGAACTGTGGTGTTGAAGAAGAGTCTTGAGAGTCCCTTGGACTGCAAGGAGATCCGACCAGTCCATTCTAAAGGAGATCAGTCCTAGGTGTTCATTGGAAGGACTGATGCTAAAGCTGAAACTCCAATACTTTGGCCACCTTATGTGAAGAGTTGACTCATTGGAAAAGACTCTGATGCTGGGAGGGCTTGGGGGCAGGAGGAGAAGGGGACGACGGAGGATGAGATGGCTGGATGGCATCACCGACTCAATGGACGTGAGTCTGAGTGAACTCCAGGAGATGGTGATGGACAGGGAGGCCTGGCGTGCTGCAATTCATGGGGTCACAAAGAGTCAGACATGACTGAGTGACTGAACTGAACTGAATCCTACAGAGGAATCTGAAAAACAAATCATATTTCCACTACATTTCTTGGCTAACAGAAGACCCAAGGACTCTTGTTTGGTAGGTGAAGGAATCCTGTTGAACTTGATCTCCAGAACCCTTTGAAGGGAAAGTGACCCATGACAAATCCAGCCTTGGAGAAATCTGGAAACCCTGGATCCGAATATTTGTCTGACATAAAACACTCTCCTCTACGAATACACTTGACTTCTGACATGTTTCTTCCCTTTGCCTATGCCAGTTATCTTTCTAGTAACTTCATTGATTTTAATCATTCAGAGAAAGAGAAACCTCCTCCCTCCCTCCCTAGTTACCTGGGAGGCCTTGGCCGACGCTGGGGGATCCTGGAACGCTGGCCACTTGCCGCCTGCTTCACTGTGGTCTCATGCTGCGTTTCTCTCACCCGAAGACCCTCTGCGAGAAAACTGGATGGTGCCAAGTTAGAACCCTACACTTGACCTGAACTCAGCTCCCAGCCCTGTTGGACTCTCTGCTTTCACCCTTTATACGCCCAGGCAAACCTCTCTTCTTAGCTTCCCCTCATTTCTGGAAATCTTCACTCTTTAAGTCCCATATACCTGGAGTTTCTTCTCTGGAAAATTTATCTGGCTGATTCCCACACCCTTTCAAAACTCTTCAAAGACGAGTCTCCCTGTGAGCCCCCACAAACAGCGCCGACCCCCACAGTGACCACGGTGGGCTCCCCAGCCTGGCGGCCCTCCTGCTGCAGCCCACAGGGCAGCTCCTGCTCCGGGCGTCGCCCCAGCTTCTCGAGGCTTCGGGCATTTGTACCCTGCAGGGCCCTGCCAGGCACAGAGCCACCGTCCTGGTTAAGAATGTGGGTTTGGGAGTGAGGCAGACCTCGGTTCAATATCCTCCCTGACACTTACGGTGTGTTTCCCACCGTGAAGCAGTTATAGCAACACTGAGCGCCTCAGACTAATGTGATGGGGTGTTGGTATATGTCTGGCACTCGGGAAATAACCTAAATTATGTTGAGGAAAGCAGAATTTTGACTTCCCTAGGCTGGGCATGTGTGTTTTTATCTCTGCACCCATATCACCCCCATCCCTGGTCCCTCACCATGGCCACCAGCCGCTCTCGGTCCTCAGCCTCCCCCGACATGGCACGCACAGTGCCCATCATGCTCGGCCCCTCCCCCACAGTGCTGCCACGGCCCCATCCGTGTTCTGCTTCTGCCAGCTGCTGCCTACCAGGAGGACTGTGTCCTGGGCCAGATGCCAGGGGATGGTGAATCTGACCTTGTGGGCAGAGATGGCTGTGAGAGCTTTAGCCCCATCCTTCCCTCCTCCTGGGATCTTGATCAAAAGACATAAAATGCCTTCTCCAATGTCCCAGCCTCCAAATCTGTCTGAGCAGAAGAGATATTAGCTTTTACTGAGCACCTACTATATATATATATATATATATATACACACACACCAAGCCTTCCATTCTTCTATCATCCATTCTATCACAAAGGTATTACTATCCAAGTATTATAATATTCTACAGAGGCAGTTAAATAAAGTCACAAATTGCTCAGGGACACAAATTTGGAGCCCAGATTCAAACCCAGGTCAGAGTCCAAAGCACCTGGTCTTTCTGTCTTCTCACTTTGCCCCCTGGGAAATGGGAGCATTTAAGACAGAAGCTCAGCCTTGGAAAGACAGTGGCAATCCCACCTCTCCAATTGCCTGGACTTCAGACTTTGGAGTCATCCTTGATTCCTCTGTGTCAGGCCTCACAGCTGCTCTCTCAGAAAATCCTGATGGTTCTCTCCCACTGTACACCAAAATATAACATTGTCACCATTTGCACTGCTATTGGTGGTGGGAGCCACGGCCACCTCTCTCCCTGCTTCCATCCTCGCCTGCCTAAAATCTGACCTTGACACAGAAGTCTGAGTGACCCTTTAAACATGTCAGCCAGAGCAGGTGACTCCTCTACTTAAAAACTTGTGGTGACTCCTCATATCATGCAGAGTAAAAGCCCGTCTTAGTCTGTTGGGGCTGGTATAACAAAAGGACCGCAGACTAGTAGCATATAAACAACAGAAATGAATTTCTCACCATTCCAGAGGCTGGGAAATCTGAGAGCAAGGTATTGGAAAATGTGTTTTTTGGTAAAGGGCTGCTTTCTGGTTCGCAGCCAGCTTCTTGCTCTGACCTCACTCAGTGGAAAGGGTGAGGGAGCCTTCTCAGGTCTCTTCCATAGGGCACTAATCCTGTTATTCATGAAGGCTCCACCCTCATGACCTAGGCACATCCCAACCTCCCACCTCCCAATACCATCAACTTGAGGTTTAGGATTTCAGTATATGAAATTTGCAGGGCATAAACATTCAGATCATAGCAAAACCCAAATCTTTACCATGACCTTGCTGTTTAGTTCCTAAATTGTCTTTGACTCTTTGCAACCCTGTGAGCTGTAGCCCACCAGTCCATGGGATTTCCCTGGCAAGAATACTGGAGTAGGTTGCCATTTCCTTTTTTAGGGGGTCTTCCTGATCCAGGGATCAAACCCAAGTCTCCTGCATTGGCAGGTGAGCAGATTCTTTACTGCTGAGCCACCAGGGAAGCCTACCATGACCTAGAAGGCTGCAAATTATTTGTGCTGCCCCTTTGCATCTCTGACCTTACCACTGCTCTCTTCCCAGCCACACTGGCCTTCTTGGGTTCCTCGAACATGCCGAGCACACTCCTGCCTTTAGGCTTCTGCACTGACATTCCCTCTGCTAAAATGAGTTTCTCTCAGGTAGCCACACATCTATCACCTCCTCCTTCTTCAAGGCTTTGCTTAAATGTCAAGTCCATTGTCCCACACACCCCTGATCTCAACGAAGCCCAACCTAGCCACTCTCTACTCCCCTCTCCTTTCAGCACTCTGGATCCCTCTTGACTTTTCTACCATACTTAATGCCTTCCAACATACTATGTCATTTACTATTTATAATGGCTCTTGTGTATTGTCCATACCTACTGCCAAGACTATAAACTTCATGGGAGCACTGATCTCTATCCGTCTTGTTCACTGATGTAGCTCAAGAGTCCAGAACAGTGACTGACAGTATTGAGTGATAGTAAGCACTCAATAAATATTTGTTGAATGAATGAATAAATGGACAAAGCTATATGTTCTCACGTAAGAGCTTTATACAATTGTTCAGTTTTAAGCTAAAGCTCTTGATTTCAAAGTTATTCCAAATTTGTTTGCCTTGGGGAAAAAGACTTAGAATGCTCTTCAGCACCTTACATTAGTCCCTGTGAACCTCCTGCAATGACCTTCAGCAGGCAGGAGTGCTAGGAAGTAGAGAGCAGGTGGGAAAATATGATCCTTCCGTTCTTAAATTTTCAAATGTTCCAGTTAAAGGATAACAGAGGAGCCACTGCTAATAGTGGTAAAGAGATGGTGCCTCTGCAGTGTGGACTGAGAGTCTCAGGAAATTAATAATGAAGTGTTACAGCAAGAGGAGGTAAGAATCAGCTATATCTGATTATATACATCCCTGATCTTCTAAGGGGTCTTAGAGCAATGAAATAAAGCAGTGCTGTCCAACAAAAGTACAATGTGAGGCACATATCATCATTTCGATATGGAATCAATATATACAGTTATTATTGATATATTTCAACTTTTTCTTTCATACCAAGTCTTTGAAATCCAATATATACTTTATACTTACAGCAGTTCTCAACTCAGACTGGCCACATCTCAAGTGCTCAGTAACCACATATGATTAATGACTATCATATTGAATAGTACAGATGTAGAACGTTTGTCAGGCCAGGGCAATATATGAGATGTGTTCCTGTTGTGGCCCAGAAAATGTGGTCAGCTTTGCTATAACTCACCCTTCTGAGAGTGACAACAACAAAGAACATTCTACCAGCATCTGTGGGCATCCACATATGGATGCTATATCCTAAATCCAGATATATATTCCATTGAAGAGTTGGCCTAGTCTCCTGGTTTTCAGTGACATATGATCTCAAAGAAATGCAATAGCACAGAAAAATTTGTATGTGCTAAGCACATATATGCAGGTCAGGAAGCAACAGTTAGAACTGGACATGGAACAACAGACTGGTTCCAAATAGGAAAAGGAGTATGTCAAGGCTGTATATGGTTACCCTGCTTATTTAACTTTCATGCAGAGTACATCATGAGAAACACTGGGCTGGAAGAAGCACAAGCTGGAATCAAGATTGCCAGGAGAAATATCAATAACCTCAGATATGCAGATGATACCACCCTTATGGCAGAAAATGAAGAGGAACTAAAAAGCCTCTTGATGAAAGTGAAAGAGGAGAGTGAAGAAGTTGGCTTAAAGCTCAACATTCAGAAAACGAAGATCATGGCATCTGGTCCCATCACTTCATGGGAAATAGAGGGGGAAACAGTGGAAACAGTGTCAGACTTTATTTTGGGGGGCTCCAAAATCACTGCAGCCATGAAATTAAAAGACGCTTACTCCTTGGAAGGAAAGTTATGACCAACCTAGACAGCATATTCAAAAGCAGAGACAGTACTTTGCCAACAAAGGTCCATCTAGTCAAGGCTATGGTTTTCCCAGTGGTCATGTATGGATGTGAGAGTTGGACTGTGAAGAAAGCTGAGCGCCGAAGAATTGATGCTTTTGAACTGTATTATTGGAGAAGAGTCTTGAGAGTCCCTTGGACTGCAAGGAAATCCAACCAGTCCATTCTAAAGGAGATCAGTCCTAGGTGTTCATTGGAAGGACTGATGCTAAAGCTGAAACTCCAGTACTTTGGCCACCTCATGTGAAGAGTTGACTCATTGGAAAAGACTCTGATGCTGAGAGGGATTGGGGGCAGGAGGAGAAGGGGGCGACAGAGGATAAGATGGCTGGATGGCATCACCGACTAGATGCACACGAGTTTGGGTAAACTCCGGGAGTTGGTGATGGACAGGGAGGCCTGGCGTGCTGCAGTTCATGGGGTCACAAAGAGTTGGACAGAACTGAGTGACTGAACTGAACTGAACTGAAGCACATGTATTGTTCTACTGAAACTAGAGTAAACCTAATGGAATGACCTAAGCTAACAATCTATAAGAACCACAGTACCCCACCCAAGGCTATAATTCAAAATATAAAGCAGAGCCATATGTACAAGCAACTTTGTAACAGCAGAGAAATAGAAATAATCTAAATTCCTAATAACAGGGAAATGTTAGAAAGCTTTCCTTGATGGGATATTATACAGACAATAAAAGTGAAGTTTTTAAGTAGTTTATAATAGTGCAGGGCAATTGCTTAAGTTAAAATACTAGTTAGAAAATCAGGACACAAAATTAAATATGCAAATATTAGACCAAAATAAGAAATACATAGAGAAAAAGAGCGGAACTTGAATATACCATAATGAGATAAAGATGATAAATGAAGCCATACTTTTACCTGTTTCTCCATACTATATCACTGTTAAAAAGATTAAAAGAAAAAAAAAGAAAAGGAAAAGGAAACAAACCAATAGCAGCCCATGAAAATATGAAGCAGTGTCCTTGAGGGACTAGAATTTGTAAGGAGTGGAGTCATCTTAAAAGAGGAAACCACATCCCCCAGTCCTGGAAGAGGCACCGTGTCAAAAGGTGAGAACGGCAATGGCGCTCTGAGCCATGAGCCAGCGAACGCAGAGAGGCAGCAGGAGGGGACAGTGGTGGCAGAACTCTTTGCAGACGCTGCCCTAGATGAGGCCTCTTCAGTCTCTGCCCATCCGTCAGGCAGCTGAGAATAAGGGTGTTCACTCCCACCGCGAGTAGGGATGAGAAGAATGGAAGGCCATTGGTTCTGCACATCAGAAGTCAGCAAAGAGATAACAATACCCCCAGAATTAGAAACACACAAGCACTTTTCAGGGGCCATTTGTTAAATATTAATAATCACAACAAAGGTGAATGAATTAAATTAATATATTAAAAAGAGTTTCAAATTGTATTTTAAAAAATAGTTGTATACAGTTTACAAAAGACACACCGAAGACAAAACGATGCAGGACATTTGAAAATAAAATAAAGATACTACACAAAATGTTAACCTAAAGAAAACAAATGCAGAAACGTTAAAATTGGAGCGGAAGAGAATTTAAGGCAAAAAAAAATATTTAAAAGGGCAAATAAGCATACAGTTTTTTATATTGATAAAAGGTACACTCCACCAAGATAGTATGTCATGAATCTTTTGAGATTTGACAGTGTAACTTCAGGATTGTCAAATCCCAATCTTGGTAGATGAATTTAATGTACCTGCCTCTGAATAGTTCAAATAAAAATATAAGGCTATAGACTGACACAATTGAATAGAAAAGTTATGAGTTACAACTACAAACCACATATGTGATTTTAATTTTTCCAATAGCTACACTAAATAAACAGATGAAATTTAAATCACATATATGGCTTGCAGTTGTAACTCATATAATATTTCCATTCAGTTGTGTTAATCTGTAACCTTATTTTTTTCATTTGAGTCAAGTGTATAAAAATATTACCATTTAAATATGTAATCAATATAAAAATAATTAAAATTTTCACACTAAATCTTTGAAACTAGTGTATATTTTATCCTTAAATTTTCAGTTTTGACTGACTATATTTTAAGAGCTCACTAGCCGTGTGTGGCTAGTGGCTGCTATATTAGACAATTAAATACAACAAATTTTATCAAAATGCACTTACCAAAAATTCTCCACTTAAAGAGGAAATTAAAACATGAATTATAAATATTTAGAAATGAGCAATGAGAACACACCAAATTTCTTTAACTGTGTTGGATATGGTTAAAGCACTACTCAGGAAAAAACATATAGATGTATAATTTTAGATACAATAATTAGAAATAATTTAAGAAAGACTGAAAATTATAAAAGGATGTTTTCCACCCAGGAAGCTACTAAAAGGATAGCAAATACACTCAAAATAAAAGACATGAAAAAGGTTAAAGGCAGAAATGATTGAAATTAGCAAATCAACAATAAATTTGAAGTGAAATTTACCAAAAACATCAAAAGGAATTTTCTTCTGATGGAGCTTTGATGGGTGAGCTTCCGGTATTTTCTTTCCTTTCTTTCTATTTTACTTCTCTTGCTAGATTCCTAAGAAAAGTATTGCTTTTATAATACAAAAACCTTCTTTAAAGAAAAAGTCCTGTAATGCTTACCACAGGGGATTTTGAAAGACCATTTATCTTCAAATGGCAAACACATTAAAGTTCCCGTGGTAAAATCTGCTTTTTAAGTTTGATGACTTTGGCTGAGTTGCATACTTAAATTGTATGAAAGCTGGCCTGTTCTTAGATTTGGGGAATGATTACCATGGTGCTAATCAGCTTTGCAAACTACAGCCACACTTCTTAGACAGGGGGATCAGTAGGAAAACTCTACAAGGGGTTCCCTTAGGGCTAAGATCAGGCTTCCTCTCCCCCAGAGCAGAATCCTGTGAAGCCCCTGCTGACCTTGCATTCTGAGGAGAGAAAAGTCTGGAGACTCTAAAAGTAAAGCGTAGTTGACACAGTTGTGCCTCCTTGACCAGAGGCTATTGATTCTATAGCCTGGAGATTTGGCCTTTTATCCTCAGGGATTTAAAAAAATGAAAGAGGTTTTTAAGTCAACTGTATGTCAATTTAAAAAAGAAAGAAAAGAAAGGAAGAAAGGAAGGAAGTGGGAGGGAGGAAGGAAAGAAGGAAGAAAGTCAGCATTCCCTTGGATACCTAACTTCTAATATTTTGGATACCTAATACCCAGAGGGTAACCAGGCAGGACCAAAACAGAGTCCCTGGAAGGGCACAGACACACACACACACACACACACACACACACACACACACACACACACACCCCTCTACTGCAGTCTGGGTAGACTATGAGGACCCCCTCCCTGGCTGTATTCTGCTCATTCACAGTGGTGACCAGGGCAAATCCCTCACCTCTGTGCTCCCAAAGCTCAGTTCCAGCATCTTGCAGGATGGAGTAAGTCAGCAGAGAAAAATTCCTGTCTGCAGTCCCAGCCCTGGGGGGATATTCCCACTGACCCTCCTAGAAGGTAAGGTGCCTTTCGGGAGAAACCAGAACCTCTCCTGAGATGTGGGTCCTAATGACCCTTCTCTGATTTATAGATGGGAAGCTTTTTAGCTCAGCAGCTCCTCTCCGTAGATTCACAGACACTGTCTCTCACAGGCTCAGATATCTAAAGGCCAGCTTCAACCCCAACCCCTCTTGTCACCTCCCCTTTCCTCCTCCTTCAGAATACTCCTCTACCTCTTGGTCTTCTTTTTGAGTCATTAGAGCATGAGAACAGACTTCCTCCATGCACAAATCATACATATGGACATAGCCCAGCCCTCAAGAATGCCAGCCTTCTGAATCTGTCTACTACTGGCTCCAGCACTCAGAGCATTCATCTCTGGAGGTATGAGGAAGGGAGGTTGAAGTGTGGGTCACAGTATAATATGACCTACAATGGTGGGAAAGCCCCAAGAGGGAGTGGGTGCCAAGTTAGGGGAGGAGAATGGGGCACCCATAGGAGACTTTAGAAGGCATGTCGACCCACATCGAGTGCCATTTGATATTTAAGCCACCAACATAAACGATTCATTTTACTCAGTTTTACCAATGACTCATAAATACCCATTTTACCCAATGCACATTCGTAATGACAGTAACTATGTTTTAGCTGTGTGTGTGTGGTCAACTGTGTTTGACTCTCTGCCACTCCACAGACTATAGTCCTCCAGGCTCCTCTGTCCATGGAATTTTCCAGGCAAGAATACCGGAGTGGGTTGCCATTTCCTACTCCAGGGAATCTTCCCAACCCAGGGATCAAACCTGCATCTCTTTTGCTTCCTGCATTGGCAGGAGATTCTTTACCACTGTGCTACCGGGAAAGTATGTTTCCGTTGATAACATACTTATCTGTATTTCTGACACTGCATAGTTCAACTCCTTCACCGGGATGACTGCTTATTCTGAATGAGAGTTGGACGCAACTTACGACTGAAAACTGCAGCTCTCAAACCGCTTTTCAAAAGTCTGTACCATTTTGTCCTCCAGACAACACTGTGTAAGGGCCCATTTCCTTTGCTGTTGGTAACACTGGCTTTTCAAATTTTTCTTATTTGGGTAATAATGTATATAGAAATTCAAGGGAAACCCAGTATGGCCCTGTCTAGGTTATGTGGCCTGGCAAAAGTCATCAAGCTGCCATTGTATTTGGAACATAAAAGTTTGTGACTGCTGTATCTTCTTTAGGAAATATAAAACTTTATCAGTTGAAACACCCCTGTTTAAATGCTTTGTCTTCTAGCATCCATTATTCCTGACGAGAAATCTGATGCCAATCTAATTCTTATTCTTTTTTATATTACCTACTTTACTCTCTATGCAATGAAAAATGGATTAAAAGTTAGATAAATTATAGCACATCCATTCAACAGATTATTATGCAGCTTTTCAGAAGAATGAATCATGTGTGTATTATCTACTTGAATGGATGATCCTTACATATTAACAAGTGAGAAAAGCAAGTTATAGAAAAATACATACCATTTTTATATAAACAAACATCAACAACAAAACTGTATATATTTGTAATCATATTTTATATGTATTTTCTAGTCTAAAAGAATAACAAAAATGTAGAAAACATGCTGTCAATGTTATTTTTTTTTTCTATTTTTTGGCAGCACTGCTTGGCATGTGATATCTTAGTTCCCCAACCAGGGATTGAACTTGTGGCCCCTAACCACCCTCCCTCCACCCACGCCCTATGCAGTGGAAGCACGGTGTTGTAACCACTGGACCACCAGTAAGTCCAAAGCTGTTATGAGGTACATTAATAATATTATTAACACTAATAATGTTATTACAGACTTGTTTAAATTTGAATTTTCTTTACTACTAGAAGTTAGATATCTTTTCACATTTGTTGATTATTTGATTATATTCTATAAATTTCTATTCATATTTTTACTATTATTCTATTGGACTCTTTGGAGTTTGGGGGAGAAATCAATTTATAGGCATTCTCTGTACTTTATCAACCTTACATGCTGTACATATTTGCTGCAATATATCAATTGTCTTTGATTTTGTTTATGGTACCTTTTGCCAGGCAAAAATGGTAAATTGTTGTGTAGCCAAATGCATGCAATATATCAATTGTCTTTGATTTTGTTTATGGTACCTTTTGCCAGGCAAAAATGGTAAATTGTTGTGTAGCCAAATGCATTTATCTTTTCCATATATCTTTCTCATATATAAGCTCTGGGTTTCAGGCTATGCTTAAGAATGTCTCATCTATCCTAAGATTATGCCTAAATATTGTTCTAAATTTTGATTTTGCCCACATTTAGATTTTATGGGATAAATATATATATATATATGTATATGTATATATATCCCACTAGCCCTCCACACATGGATTAGAGAATCACTGTGAAGATTTTGCAGGTTAATAGTTATGTCTATTGCAATTACACATTTAGGACTAGGAAAATAACAACAGAGTGAGTCTGTGGACCACCTAGACCTACAGTGAGTCACACTTGAACTCACACAAGTGACTCCATTGGTCATTTGACCATCATAAGCCCCTGCTTTAACTAGTGGGCACAGTGGTATTTGGGGTCCCTAGGCATCAGCATCAGTTCAGAGCTAGTGTCTAGTAATCCTTGAGATGTCTGGGTATTGTCTTTCTCCAATAAACACAAACCTAAAATATGATCACAAGTACTTTAGGGGAGAAGATTTATGGTATGTATATGTGGAAATGCTAGTAAGCACTTCTGAAAATCCTGCAGAGCTGTTTGTCAAGGGGACCCACCTCCCCTCTCAATCAAAGGGCTCTGGATCTATAAATTGACCTAGATCTGGAAACCAAGTAAGAGATCATGACTCTCCACTGTGGTGACTCAAGTCAGGTTTTTGACTATCAGACTAGAGTTTTTTCTATCATATGGAACAAACAATCCTCTAATGAGATGTCCATCTCTTTTGTTCCTATAAATGCTGTGATCAGTTAGCCCCTGCCAAAACCTCTGCGAGCCAAGGCATTCTGACTACTGGTATATCCTTGTTGCTCTTCACAATAGATATGCTTACTTGTCTTTGGAGATATGCTTACTTACTTTGTCTTATACAGGAATAGGAGACACAGGGAGCAGCCACTACCCCAGGGCCAAAGCAGAGCCCCCAAGGAAGGAAAAAATCTGGGAAAGGGTCCCCTCCCCCAGGACTGTGATCCCAATATGGGTGGAGAGAGCGTGGCTCTTGGTCCAACAGATGGTGAAGAAGTTGGCTGAGGTACTGCACCAGGAAGTATTACTGAAAAGTCACCTTTTAGGGTGCCAGGGGAAGGCATCTCAGGAAATTTCTGAGTCTCAGAATTTACTGCAAAGCCATCAAGGAGGTGGAAGACATATGTGTACAGAGCTTCCACACTGTCGGAACTCACTGGAGAACTGCATTTTGGAGTCTCGGGAGAAGGTGTATGTGGGGAGGTGCTGGGCCTCAGGAGGAAATATCCCTTCCTCCTCCAGTGCCACTCCAGTGCCCTGTGATAAAGTCTAACAACTCGGCAGCTGACAAGGGGCCAGTGTTTTAACCCACAGGCAGGGCAACAGTAGGTTGGTTTGGAGGAGAAAGACAGTGAACTCATAACTGACATGATTGACTGATGACCTCTCTCCTACTCACTTCACTGCTATGTGGATGCTTTCTGTTCTATATTGCTATTTCAATGATGTCTCAAGAGTCAGTGGAGAAAAACATGTGTACTGAGCCTGCCATCTTGAGCAGGAAGTGCCATTAAAAAAAAAAAAAAAAAGGTCTTTCAAGCAGAGTTGGAAAAATAAGAACCTCTGATAGCAACATGGTTTTTGTAATGAGGTCGCCTAGTTGTAAGCCCAGCAACATTAGCTGAATGGCCAAGTCTTTGAACTTAAAACTTAAGTAGCTTAACTTCAAAAGCCATGCTTCTGCATAAAATCTCTGTTAATAGAGCTTTCTGAACAGTGTGACTGAATTGACAAAGTGATTTTTTTTCTTTTTCTTTTTTTTAATTTTTACAATGTTGTGTTGGTTTCTGCCATACAACAACTCAAATCAACCATAATTACAGATATATGCCCTCCCTCTAGAGCCTCCTTCCTCTCCCCACAGCGCACCCCTCTAGGTGATCACAGAGTGCCAGACTGGGCTCCCTGTGTTAGACAGCAGCTTCTCACCAACTATCCATTTTTACACATGATAGTGTATATATGTTGATGATACTTTCTCCATTAGTCCCCCTCTCTCCCTCTCCCACTGTGTCCACATGACTATGATTTAATCATGTGAAAGTGCCTAGGATAGTGACTGAAAATGGAAGGTGCTCGCCAAACATTGAGGGAGTGAATGGCAATCAATAAGTAATATTTTTCCTTTCCTTCCATCTTTCTGACAGATGTGACTGGAATGGCTGGGAGGCGGTTGACAGATGCTAAAAAATTGTTTTTCTTTTTGCCATTTTCTTAAAATTATTGAGCATTTAATAGGCAGTGACATGCCAAGCCCTGAGAATACACAGATAAATAACTCATGGTCTCTTCCCAAAGAAATTCACATCTGATAGACAAGACTGATAGTAAATGCATATTTCAATGTGCTGTAATATGGGCTGTGATAGAGATGAATGTAAGGTGTGATTTTAAGACATACGAAAGATTACCAGCCCAAACTGGGGTGGTCTAGAAGGTTAACTCTAGATTGCCTCTGGAAGGATAAATCAGTTTGCAAGATAAAAAAGGGTATATTTTGGGGACTTCCCTGGTAGTCCAGTGGTTAAGAATCCTCCTTCCAATTGGGTTCAATTCCTGTTTAGGGAATTAAAATCCCACATGCCATGGGGAAACAAGCCCACACACCCCAACTACTGAGCCTATGGTCTGCAATGAAGATCCAGTGTAGCCAAAAAGAAAAAAAGAAGAAGGGGATATATTTTCAAAACACAGGGGGGCACATGTGCAAATATAGAGGGCAGGAGAAAACATGGCACATTTGGGGAAGTCCAAATAATTAGTAGGGAAAAAATATAGAGAGCTAAAGTGGTGAAAATTAAGGTGGAAAGGTCAGGCAAGCAATGAGACTTGTAGCAAAAAAGTGGTATGCTCCCAGTTGTACTTAGAAGAAATCTTTTGAAACATTTAGAGAAAAGATTGAAGAGAAACGAGCCTGGCTGTGAGGAGAATCCTAGAAAGTTGCTGCAGCAGTAAGCTAAGTGAGAAAGTACGAGGGCCTCCACCAGGGCCATTACCCATGAGGTCTAAGGGTGGTTACTCCTGGAGCCATGCAATGCAACACCTACAGAGTACGGGACCCAACAAAGGCGAAGGCGGTACGGCATGCAGAGACAGCTCTGAGAATACAGCATGCAGAGACAGATCTGAGAAATACAATCGTGAAATTCATGAGATACAACCGACAGAATTTGCTGAGAGAGCAAAAAAAGAGGAGTCAGCAGTGATGCTCAGATTTCTAACAGAGGCAAATACTAAAATGTGGTCCCAATCACTGTGATTGGAACCCTAGATGAATGATGAGAACAGATACAGAAGATGTTCCTTTTGAGATGTCTGAAGCACATCTGAGAAAAGATGTCCTGGTAGGCCATGGGCTATATGAGTGGAGAGATAAGAGACTCTAGACTAAAGATAGGATCTTGAAGTGTGTCAGTATTGATAGAAGCTCTGAAAGTAAATGGATTACCCACGGAGAAGTTGTATAATGAGACCATAAGAGGGTCAAGAATATAACGCTGAGGAGCAAGTCATGTTAGAGATAAACACTAGTCTGGAAAATAAATTGAGGAGAAACAAAAATGTAGGAAGAACAAAAAGAACTGTGTCTCTTAAAAGGCAGTGGAGGAGAATTTCAAGGAAAAGAGCCATTATAAACAGCATCAGATTCGAAACCAGGAAGATAAAGATTGAAAAGGGCTCATCAGATTTAGAAACTAGAAAGTTGACAGTGAATGGCAAGAGCAGTTACAGAGGAGTCAGGAGACAGAAGCTAGGTTGCCACATATGCAAGATTGAGTGGTTAGTTCCTATAAAAGTCGGGATCCTCTCTGTTTCAAGTGTCAGAGACAGAACTCAAACGTGCTTGACAAGAAAGGGATTTATTGTGTCATATCAATGGAAAGTACAGAATAGAATCAGCTTCTATCTTAGTTATTCATAGATCCAGGGACACTCAGAAATTGCTTTTCAGAAGACAGTCAAATCTCTATCTCTGTATCTCTTTTTTCTTCCTTCTCTTGCTTCTCCTGGCTCTGCTTAAATCTGTGTGTTGGCCTCTTCCTCCAGATAGACTTCTTTCAAGAAGCATGTAGATAGATACCCCATTTCAATATTCTCAGAATTATAAAATCAGAAGAACAGGAAAAATCTTAGCTTCAGTGTAAGTCCAGTAAGAATTCTGATTGGACCACCATAAACCATGAACTCATCCCTAAACCAATCCCTGTGGCCAGATAAATGGAGTGTTCTAATTGCATAGCCTATATGCAGGGGAAGGGTGTTTCTCCCAAAGAGGAGATTCTGGGTAGAGAAACAATATATGTCTACTATATTCCACACCTTAGCTGCTTAGCATTCCTTCTTCTCATATGTACAGAATAAAAAAGGTCCCCACTTAATGCAACTGTCTCCTTTACAAATGAAATTGCACCATTTGTTGAGAAATAACCAAATGCCATATCCAGTTATTGCATCCAGCTCCAAGTCCAGATCCTTGAAATACGTGTATCACTCTTACTTTCATATCTTACTCTTTTTGTCTATGCAAACTTTGACTGATACATTTCACCACTCCTGACCGATAAAAAAAAAAATGATGGAGGGAAGTAGAAAACATTTTTAATTAATTAATAAAAAAGTTATAATCTGGAAAAGAAAGAGAAACACTAGTCACCAATTCAAAGTATATATTTCTGGACAGAGGTAGGATGGAGGTCTTATCTTGGCAATGGGGGGAGTTTATTAGTCAGCCAGTATCACTGCCCATTGTCCCACCCACTCAAAGACCTCTTTTGTCCATTGCTCTCCATGGCTGAGAGGGGAATAGAAGAGAGTCATCAAAAAGATCCCTATTAGAGTCTGAATTTCTTCAGTAGCCCACATCCTGCTGGCACAGTTATGAGAGGCGGGGGCTTAGGGTCACCTTTGAGGCTAAAGAAACATAAGCTCCCATGTTGTCCAGGCTTGAGGTTTCACTGCTAGTCAACTCCCTCAACCTTCTCTGCGCTTTAGAACTGTGTATTCACAGATCTGGACACCACCCTTGCTGTTCTCCCTCTTAGCCACAAGACTTGGAACTTTGCCCTTTGCCCCTTTGCTTAAATCCAACTGTGAAAGAATAGGTAAGGCAATAATCACACCCGTGACCAGGCTGCTGCCCACACGCCAGCTCCTTATAAGAAGGATTATTTAAATCAAAGAGTTCAAGGAAGGACGGATGTGGGAAGGGTCCAGGAAATCGGGCTTCCTTCATTTTTCTGGCCTCTTAGGTGTCCCAATGTTATCTCCCAGCTGATTTCCCACCGCCCTATGTTTTATGCTAATTTTAGAAGGGGCAGAGAGCCTGGGTTTGGCAATTCTGTGAGAAGCATGCAGGCAGAGGGGTCTCTGCACTGCCCCTTTTTTGCTTTCAACCCTCTCAGCTTAAAATAAAGCTCTCTGTTTTGAAAGATCTTAATAAACAGAGACATACAAAACAGCCAATATTTCCTGACATCCTGGTATTTTTCTACCAAGTTTCCTAAAGTTCCAGCTCCAATAGTCATTTGGTCTAAGACAGTTAGACTGCAGTTAGTTTAACCAGTTACAGCAGTATTACCTTACAAAGAAAGAGCCTCTCACTTAGCCAGTTTCACATTTTGGAGTCTCTCTACCCTTTTAAATCTTGATTTGACTCAAGGTTCTTTGTTCTGTCATATTTTTAGAAACAGGCAATAAGTTGTAGTGCAATGGAATATAGAATTTAACTGGGCTTTAAAATTTAAAATCTTTTTCAAGGCTACTAGACAATGATGAAATTTGTAGATAGACTGACTTGGAATCAAAGTCCTATGTAGAATGTTAGATGGTGATAAGGGCTGGGGAGAAAAGTGAAACCAGGGAAAAATGAGTATGGGTAGAGGGGTACACTTTTAAAAGGATGTCACTAAGAATCTGGGTTTGAATAAAGACCTCAATGAGATAGGGTGCAAACCATGCAGATATCTGGGGAAAGGGTATTCTAAGGAGAGAGAACAGCAAGTTCAATCATCCTCATGTTGGAGCCAGTAGGGATGCCCAGGAAAGACATCAAGGACAATATCATTGAAGTGAAGAGAGCAAGGGGGAGACTGGAAGGATACAATCATGAACAATTTCCTTGTCTGGGGGCATTCAGGCTATTTCCAATAGTTATATTTTATAAATAGCTTTGCACTCAAATTTTCATAAACCATTTCTTTAATAGACTCCTATAAATGGAAATCCTGGATTAAATGGGGTCAGGTTCTTAATTCATAATGCCAAGTTGCTTTCCTAGAAAAGTGTGGGATTTCCCCTTTCACCAAAAATGTATGAATGTACTCATCTTACCCTTCATTACAATTAAGTGCTATCCTTTTAAAATCTTTGTCAACCTGATGGGCAAAAATGGTAAAGCATTACTGTTTTTATCTACCATTCTTTGATTACTAATTACATTGAAATTTTAAAATGTTTATTGGCTAGTTAGACTTCCTTGTGCAATTTTTTAAATGTTGCTCATTTATTTACTTAGGCATTAGTATTTTCCTGTTAATTGCTCAGTTTTTTTGTTAAGCTTACTGTCTTAGTTCACAGCGAGTATCATAGACTGAGTAGCTTATAAACAACAGACATTTATTTCTTTTTTTTTTTTAATTTTTATTTTTACTTTGGTTTACTTTACATTACTGTATTGGTTTTGCCAAACATTGACATTAATTCACCACGAGTGTACATGCGTTCCCAAACACAAATCCCCTCCCATCTCTCACCCCATACCATCCCTCTGGGTCCTCTCCTTGCACCAGTCCAAAGCATCCTGCATCCTGCATCGGACATTGACTGGCGATTCGTTTCTTACATGATAGTATACATGTTTCAATGCNAACATTAATATCAGGTATTTAACATTGAATATTTCCCAGTTCACATGGACCTGGAATTTATTGTTTAATTTAGAATTACTTGATTTGTAAGCGCTTACCACCCCCCCTTTTTTTAAGCCAAATAAATAGAGCTTATATACTAATTATCCTCAAAAATGTTACCCAGAGACAGAGACATACCAAGACATATTTAGACAGACCCAGTGCAAGATCTAGCTTCAAGTCTTTTTTTTTTTTTTTTCCCCCAGTGTCAGGAGTTAGAGATGGTCTAGATAAGTGTTCCTGAGAGCCCTGGTCTCAAGGCACAGAGAAAGAAAATCAAAACAAAATGGCGGCAGGTCTAAACCACACGACAGCCAGACAAAGCAAAATTTCCTTCTCCAGGGGATCTTCTCTACCCAGGGATCGACCCCAGGTCTCCCGTATTGCAGGCAGACGCTTTAACCTCGGCTCCACCAGGGAAGCACTTAAATACAAAAATACAATCTCTCAGAAAACCTCCTAAAGAGACACAGAACTTCAGATCTAAGCACTAACATCAAAGATTTCAAGGGAGGAAAGGAAGCGAGGTTGAAAGAAGAAGAGGGAGGAAGCAGGAGAGAGGGGCAAAGGGGGTGGCCTTACAGATGTCTCCTGCCACCTACAGAGACCCAGGCACTGCGGGACTTTTCCCTGGGCCTCCAGAGAAGGGAGGACTGGAACTCAGCCCTACCAGAAATCAGAACCAGAATTCGAGTTCTCTGCCAAGAGGAGGTGATCAGTCTCCAATCCTCAGCTCAGGCTGAGGGCCCTTTGACCAGATTCCTGCATCCAGGACCAGGGGACTAGAAAAACAGGGAAGGATAGGAAGGGTTAAGGAGAGGAAAGAGAGAGGGAAGGGGAGAGAGAGGTCAATAAAGTCTCTTGTTCCTTGCCGGTCGGGGCACTCTGGCCAGTTGTCCACGTCAGGAGGAGACCAGGGACAAAAGGGTCCCGGTTGCAGCCGCTGGGTCTGGTCCATTGGCAGGCAAGCTGGCCCCTGAGCACTCCGAGTGGTCAGGATGTCAGTCTCCGCGAAGAAGAGTTCTCGCCAGAGTCGCCATTTGTTGCAGGAAGAGGGACCCCTCCCAGGGCCCGAAACTGGGCTCTTGTCTAACACTCGGAAATGAATTGTCTAGGAGACACATGTGCTGACAAAGGGAACTTGGTCAGGGTGTCCGACCCACGCTCAGAAGGTGATATCTCGGACTCGGTGTACAGTTTCCAAGTCAAAGGTGCCTTCTGAGGGCCAGCCTACATGGAAGGTCGGCCATTCTGCGGCACAAAAAGTGATTAATTTATTCCTTTTAATTTCTACACTGAGGTCATGAGTGTGCATCTTGACCTCCTTAAAATTATCAGTAACCAAGGATAGAGGTGTGGGGCTAGAATGGCGTTGCCCCATCGTCCCGGGATCAGTCAGATGTTGGTAAATTAACACAGACAATACGAACAGCCACACAGACAGAGAGACAGGAGAAATACACGTCCAGGAGTCTGGAGGTAAAACCTAACGACGACGGCCTCCGGCCGTTCAGCAGGAGCGACCCGCTATCGTCTGCAGAGAACAGGGGCACTCCGTCCCCCTCGCCGGGGTTGGGGACGTCTCCCAACGACCCCCACCGGTGACTCTCCAGTGCGTCCGCCTAAGTCATATACTGGTCTCAGAAACCAGGCCCTACCAGGAGTGAAAAGAAAGACAGGAAAAAGCTTACTGGCTGCAGATGACTCTCCAGATCGGTCTTCCCGTGGAGCCAGTTGGAGATCCCGGACGAGCCCCCAAATGTTATGCCCAAGTTGCAAAATCTCCCAATGACCACCAGGGAGCCGGTATCCGATGCAAAAGCAAGAGAGTTTTTATTACCAAGCTCGAGCTGGGGCTCCCACCGATACTGACACAGCGGCTATAGGGAGGAGCCCAGACATTTATTTCTCACAGTACTGGAGGCTGCAAGTCTGACATCAGGGTGCCAGCATGGTTGGGTTCTGGTGAGAACAGGCAAGGGTTGTAGTCTGCTCACTTCTTATTGTGTCCTCACAGGGTGCGAAGAGAGCAAGCTAGTTCACTGGCCTCTTCTCATAGGGCACAGATCCCTTCATGGAGGCTCCACCCTCAAGACCTAATCTTCTCCCAAAGTCCATCTCCAAATACTGTCACACTGGAGATTATGTCTCAGCATATGAATTTTAGGGGAACACAAACTTTCAGTCCATAACACTTTAAAAATCCCACTGTTATTTTTGCTGGGTCTCCCAAAATAACATGAAGAAATAACTCAGGGTCATGAATATTGTGCAGAACAATATCACTGTTCCATCACTGCCATGGGAGCCTCCAACAAGCTACTGTGGTAAGATCTCAGGCTCGTACAAGAACTCTCCATTCTGAGGCCAGTGAAGCATCCTGTCTGGGACTTCCCTGGAGGTCCAGTGGTTAAGAATCTGCCCTGCAGTGCAGAGCACAGTTTCCATTCCTGGTTGGAGACCTAAGATCCCATGTGTCACAGAGCAACTAAGCCAGCACGCTGCAACTACTGCACATTAGAGAGTCTGTGCACCACAAGGAAGATCCCACACAGCCAGATATTTTTTTAAAAAACACAAACCTGTCTCCTTCCTCCAACTGCCCTTGCTGTCACTCATCTCCTTCTACTACAAGTCCTGCTCTGTTTGCTGTTCAACTAATTAATCCATATTTTACATCAGTCTTCCTCATTACTATGTGATTTTTTTTTCCCTACAGTAAGGGTCTTGTATCTATGGTGATTCAAGAGGAAATCTGTACAAAGATGTTCCAATTGCAACCTTTCACTCACTTTAAGAGCCAGTTAAAGCTGATGGAGGTAAAGGGTCAGTGGAGATCCTACAAAGGCCCAGCAGAGGCCAAAACTTTGCAGCAAAGTTAAGAGTCCGTAGAAAAGCAGGAATTCTCTGGTAGTCCAGTGGCTAAGACTCTGCGCTCCCAGTGTAGGGGGCCTGAAGTTCTATCCCTAGTCAGGGAACTAAAGCCCACATGCCCCAGCTAAGAGTTCTCATGCTGTAACTAAAATCCCACCTGGCCCAACTAAGACCCAGAGTAGCCAAATAAATAAATAAATACAATTTTCTAAAGGAGTCAGTAGGAAAGCATAAAGAACTCATATTTCTTGTCACTGCAATTACTACTCCCAGGCATAAACTTTTCACTTCCATCTAACATTAACTTTCCATGTTCGATGATGTTCTTCATGTTTTGCCTTAGACATCTGGTCTGAGACAACTTTTTCAACAGCTTGGACAACTTTTTAAAACCACTGGGTTAAAGAAAAGGTAAGTATTACATGGCAGCTACAGAAGGATAAAGGATTACTGGGAAAGCTTTCTTTTTATAAATGAGAGAGAATTTAAACATTTTTCATGTGAAAGGTAAACAAATTGTAGGAAGGGAGAAATTCAGCAGCATAATTAATAAAAACAGTCCTATTGCAAAGTCTAATAACCTCTCTGTTTTGTTTACCCCTCATATGCAATAAATCAGTCTTGAAGTATAATTTTCAAAAAAATAACAACATGACTCTCATACAAATATAAAATGAATAGGTGTCAAAATCTTATTCAGTTCATTAATTAATGAGAGAACAAATGATATTACAATGAATTCAAAAGACAATTGAGAAATTAGATATTTATAGGAAACATTAGAATAAGATTTGGGGATTAGACAAAAAACTGATTTATGTCCAATAAAACAATAAACCATAATCTTGATGATTATTGGTTCTAATAGACAGAAATTATTTGCATCTCCAACAGATGAAAATGTACATGTTAATCTGTGCTTACAGATGATAGAAAGTCAAGCCCAATGTGGCACTGAAAATATTCTGCCAACTCTTCTGCCTATTGCCAACTTTTAAATTATTTTTCTGACATAAAATGAAAGCAGCAATGTAAAGGAGGGGAAGTACAAGTACGGAGCCAAGAAGTCAGAAAAGGGTTCTGGGAACCCAGAAACTCTCACTCCTGACTCAGGTAGAGGAATGACTCTGCCGACAGCCTCCCAAGCCAGGAGGGAGCGAGTCGTCACTGAGCATCCCCAGTTGGCCTCCCACCAGGCTCTCTCCCCAAAGTGGGCAGAGGAATAGAGGCACTAAGAGGAGAAGCCGTCGGTAAGACTTCATCCTCTCCCAGATGCTGAAGGGAAATAATTCCATGGAACACCTGCTCCCAGCAAGAGCCCACAGCAGAGTCTCAAACACAAAAGAGCAGGAAGAGGACCTGTCCCAGCAGCATACACGCTGAATCTGCGGGGTGCCGGAAGCCAGCGCGAGGAATTCCACCCGTGACAAGGTCATGCGGCATGAGCTCTGAGGTGCAAGGTCTAATCAGATCTCAGGTTTTCCCCCTGGAATTTCCTGAGCATCCAAACCCCAAAAAATAAGAATCTGCTGGCTTTTGTTCTCTGCTTCTCTACTCTTCTAATACACTCCAGAAAAAGTCATCTCTAAGCTTTGGTCTTCTGCATTTGAAAGGGATGTTTCAGTTAAACCTCCTCTAGTAGTTCTCTAGCTTGCCTAACAAGTTCCCGGGACCCCTTACAGCTTGTGAATTGCTTGTAGCCCCCAACCAGGAGAGGCGCAAAGCTTGAAAGCATCTTAAAGATACAGAACCTTTTCTAAAGAGTTAAAAACCATATTGGTGACGGGTTTTCACTGTTGATTCAATGATTGCCGCCAGGCCTCCATATTCTTTATCTTTTAGGCACCTGGGAAGATGTTAATCAATGTAAACGGGGTATGGAAAAAGATATATAGTAGTTTTGATGTTAGCAACACTAGACTTTTGAGTTAATTACTTTTCTTTTGTTATAAATCACTGTACTCCTTTCGCTTGTTATAAATTGTTGTATCTTTGCTATGTAAGAATGTAACTTTATTTAGTGCTTTCTGAGAGCGGTGCCAAACTTTGGGAAGATCAACACAAATAAGTCTTTTGGTTGACAAACCCTTATCAGAAAAAAGGTTGTAAAATGTTAATTGGCCCTTCTGGCAGAAGATGATGTAAATTACCTGACTTGTGTTTGCAGTCAGGTATGCAGAGAGAAAAGCCTGCTTTTGATAAGAGTCTAAACTGCTAACGCTGCATAACTTTGTGTTACCCATTGATCTCCATGTATTATCAAACATATAAATAGCCCCTTGAACAATAAAAGGATGGGACCAGTTTTCCAGACTAGTGTCTCGGCCTAGTTTCTTGGGAATCTGGCTCCCCCCATGTCTCTTTCTCTCACCCTTTTCTCCTCTCCTTCCTTCTCCTCTTTAACTTCAGGCTGAATTCCCATCTGGAACGGAGCGGCTCTCCAAGTCTACTTATTTGCCCTGGCCCTAAGATCCGTAAGAGAGAGTGCCCAAGGAGGGGCACTCTCCGATATTCAAGCGGGCGCCGGCGGCCCCACGTAGATGGTGCAAGCTCCTTGTCTGGAGCTTTATTGGCCTTCCCCGTAAACCAAGTTATTCAGCCTCTTTTCTCCACTTAATTTTCCTACTATACTATTTCTTCTAATCTCCTTTATATTTCTATATAAGTTTTTTCCTCGCCTACTCCGTCTCTCCTTCGAATCACCCTGGTTCCACCGGGGCTGGACCCCGGCAGCGGGGCAGACGTGGTGGATTGATTGCTCTAGCTTCATTTTGCCATTGGAGATACTGAAGAAACCAGTAAGAGAATAACCCACAGCTCAAGGACACCAAGGAGGTGGGAAGGGAAACCAAGCCAGAGCAGGGGCGGGAGACACCTTGGACTGTGGGGGAGTGGAGGAGGACACCTTTCACTGATGGGATGGAGGAAGGAAAGGAGACACAGACAGATTCACAAGGCAGTACGAGGGACAAGAAGTTAGAGTTCTCAGACCATTTTTTCTGCCTCACCTATGAAGACAGAGGGCAAGATGGTGAGGAAACGGGCTTGAGAAAGGACCAATGTTATTGGCTGAACTGTGTTCCCTGCCCCAATTCCTAACACCTAGAACCTCAGAATGTGACTATATTTGGAGACAGGGTCTTAAAAAGGTAATTAGGTAATGAGGTCTTTGGGGTGGGCCTTAATTCTATGCGATCAGCATCCTTATAAGAAGAGACAACTAGGACTTCTTTGGTGGTACAGTGGATAAGAATCAGCCTGCTAACGCAGGGGACATGGGTTTGATCCCTGATCTGAGAAGATCCCACATGGCGCAGGGCAACTAAAGCCCGCACACCACAACTACTGCGCCTGAACACTAGTACATCCACCTACTAAGGATGCAGATGGCTTAACATCCCTGAGCTTCAGAGATGTTGAGGCATATTGACATTATAATAGCAGGTCTGTAGCGGTCAGGGTATCACAGTGGCATCACACATCTTAATTCCGTGTCTGTGATCAACAGCCAGTTCTCCCACACTGCAGGGACTCACAAGAAATCAGACTCAGCTGCCCCTCCTCCAGCCCCACCCAGAAGGTTTTACACCCATACACGTGTATGGACTGGCACATACACCATGATTGACCAGACCAGAACCACAGGGCCTCCCCTATAAGGAGAAAGGCAGATGTGATGAGATGAAAGTTGAGCTCAACCAAGAGACCAGATGAGCCAGGAAATTGTGTTTTAATGCTAAGAGGAAAGCAGCTCAAAATTAGTGATGAGAAGGTTGGGGAATACCTATTATACCTGGAACGCAGGGAAGAAGCAGGACCTCTAAATTAACGGCCACTAAGGTCACTGGCAGGGTCAATGACACCATAAGCAGCGCCAAGAGTGCTGTCCCTTGGACAGGGACCCAAGACTGGGAGGCAGCGCCGTGGGGGAGCAGAGCCCAAGGAGCCAACGCAGCATTCTCTGAGGTCAAGAAACGGGGGCCAGTGGAAGGCCCTCTGAGGGTCTGGAAAGCAGGTCTTTCCCTCCCACGGCCAACCTTGCATCCCAATTGTCACAGCCAATGGGGAACTCTTCCCAAAGGACACATCTCCCATCTCTCCCACCATCCTCTGCTCCTGGGCCCCTGCCAAGTGCTTCCTGAGGAGCAGAAAAGACCAGTGCATGGAGCCCCCAGTGCCCCTAGCCCCTCTCCCACCCTTGCTCCCTGGTCTCCACGAGGGGCAGCAGCTGGTTCAGCAGCAGGGCAGGGGACTTCACACTGAGGTTCAGGATCTGACATCAGAAAAGACACAGGGACAGGGGAGATGCAGTCTGCGCAGTGGCCATTTTCACTGGTCATTGGAGCCCCGTGACCGTGGTGAGTGGCTTAGACACTGGCCCTTTACTGCATGTGAGAAACAGAGTCCTGGGGGAAAGGAAACCGAGGGTAGGATCTTGAGGTTCCTGCCCTTCCAGGTCACGGGGATTGTTGTTTTCATTGCTTAGTCACTCAGTCAAGTCCAACTCTTTTGCAACTCCATGGACTACAGCCCACCAGGCTCCTCTGTCCATGGGATTTCCCAAGCAAGAATACTAGAGTGAGCCTGCTGTTTTCTTCTCCAGAGGATCTTCCCAACCCAGAAATCGAACCTCCGTCTCCTGCATTGGCAGGCAGATTCCTTACTATTCAGCCTCCGGGGAAGCCCAGGTCATGGGGGAGCCATCAATAACCTGTGGTTCAGAAACCCTCCCACCGTCCATCCCCAGACAACATCACCCTCCAGAGAGGAGGCTGGGGAAGCGAGGTGGGGTGGGCACTCAGGGTCCCTTGCTTATTAGTGACTAGTGATTGCCTCAGGGGGTGCCAGAAGACAAAGAGACCCACGATGGTGCTGAGTCAGTATCAGGAAATGCTCACACCAGGATTTTTTATTTCACTGGAAAAGCCTGGGTGTAGCTGAGGGTAAGCCCAGAGAGGATGTACGGGACAGCCCGTCTGAAAGGATCAGAGGGAGTGCCAGAGAGCCCAGGTTGTGACGCCTCAGAAACCTTCACCGCAGTCAGACCAGAAATCTCTTCTGACCTATCAGGACTTTGTGGTAGTGACCACAAAGCAGAGGTGCTCCTGGCGCCTTGCAGAGGCTGGGCATGGTCAGAACCTGCGGAGCTCACTGAGGGGCAGGCTGACCCTGGTGAGTGCCACCCCCCACCATCAGTCGGTAGTGACAGGGGTAGGTGGGAGTTCAGGCACTGTGTTTGTGTGTATGTGCAACAGAGAGCCACGCAGGGTATGAAGATTCTACCTGGAGCCTCACCTTGCTCCACACCTGCTCACTGGACCCCAGCGTGCTCCTCACCAAGATGGCCCTGGGAAGCAATGGTAGGGGAATGGAGGGAGTGAGACAGAAGGAAAGATACCCCATCAAAGGTCCGTTATCAGGTGGATGGGCAGTTCCTCTAAGGGGAACTGAAGGCCAATCCTGTTGAAGAATTTTGAGAAGTAGTTTTGAGCTTCAGAGTCAACCACCCATAGGAAAAGGGTACTTGGGACTTAGGGTGACCAACTCCCCAGTTTCCCAGGACAGCAGGTTTATCACTAAAAGATCCACATTCCATGCAACTGCTCATCCTAGGCAAACCAGGACAGGTGGTTATCCTCCGGAGGTATGTACCAAGCTCCTGTCAGTCACTGAGGCCTGCTCCTGAGTGGCAGTAATTCCAGCCCACTCACCTGTATGCAGAGCAGGCTCCAAGAGCATTATGGAAGAGTTCCCATCTTCCCCGTAGGAAATATGAAATATTGGATGAAATAGACAGGACCTCACTGAAACACTTCTGCAACTTCATCTGAACCTAAAATTATTTCAAACTAAAAGTTTTTTTTAAAGGGAGTAATTACCTGGTGGTCTTGTGGTTAGGACTCTGTACTTTCACTGAAAGGAGCACAGGTTTGATTCCTGGTTAGGGAACTAAGATCCTACAATCTGCCTGGTATGGCCAATAAAATAAAATAAAATCTTAACAATTTTTTAAGAAATCACTTAGCTTTGAATATAACAGAATATAACTGGGCTAAAATATATAAAAGAATAAAACAAATTCATAATCAGTGTTATTTTCATATTTCTAGAGTCACTTTAAAGTGTTTATTAAAGCAGACATCTACTCAGTAATTTTTACTCCTGACTCTTAATAATGTAGACTCATCCTTAATCATTAGTTTTTGCATTTGACAGAGCTGGGAAATAAAGTACCATCTAGGCTGTTGAGACATATCACAATAAAAACAAGTGTCCCATCCCCAGGAAATGATGTGAGGCCTCTGGTATCAAAGGATCATTGTAAGAATTGAAAGTGATGGCCCAGGGCTGGAAGAGGTGAGACAACATCTGTTTGTGAAAGAAATGGGATGAAACTTGAACCTAGAGGAGTCTGTTTTGGTAGCTAAGGCTGAGGAACACCCCAGAGTCTAGCAAGACTGGGTCTGAGGTGGAACACAGAGGAAGAGCAGAGGGGCTTGGTAAGCTGGGATGGCGTGGGAAGGCCATGAGATTTTAGATTTTCTCTTATGGACAACAAAAGCCCATGGAGGTTTTTTAGAAATTGAGCATTTTTGTGTAGATGAATGATGACCACTCAGGGAGGCACAAACTTCATTCTAGGCCCTAGTGACTGAAATAGCTAATCATTGCTTTTCCAACACTCATTTTTTTGTCTTAATTCTTATTCCACTTTCTGAGTGGTCTATCCCAGTCTTTCTACGACGATTAAGCCCCTGTACAAGTAGGGAATTAATAAAGAGAGCTAACCTAACCCTTCCTTGGGAACAAAATCATAGGGCTCTGAAAATAGAAAGTTCACATCTGTACTTCAACATAAAAGCTTTAAACAACCATGCACTTTCTACCTTAATCTCTGGGTTTCAAAGCAAGTTCAATCTTGTTGACCTCAGGGAATGTTATAGATTGAATAGTGTCCTCCCCCAAACCTATCCCAAAACTCAAATGTTGAAGCCGGGACCCCCCACTGTTTGGAAATGGGAACTTTAAAGAGGTGACTAAGTGAAAAAAAAAAAGGCCATTGGGATGAGCTTTAATCCAGTCAGACTTCTGTCCTTATAAGAAGAGGACATTTGGACTCACAAAAGAGAAAACTGGGAGGACTTCCTGGTGTCCGGTGGCTAAGATTCTGCGCTTCCGCTGCACGGAATGCAGGTTCAATCCTTGGTCGCGGAACTAAGACCCTACATGCTGTGTGACAAGGCCAAAAACAAAAGCCACAGCTGCAATGCATGTACACAAAGAAAAGGCCACATGAGGACACAGTGAGATGACCGTCCACGAGCCTAGGAGATAGGTCCCAGGAGAAACCAGATCTGCCAATACCTTGGTCTTGGACTTACCAGCATCCAGGACTGTGAGAAACAAACTTCTGTGGTTTAAGCCACCTAGTCAGTGGCATTTTGTTATGGCAGCCTGGCAAACTAATAAAAGAAGAGACCTCAATAATATTCTTTTAATGTCGTATGTGTAAATAGCCTCTTATATTATTAGCTGTCCAGTTCAGTTCAGTCACTCAGTCGTGCCTGACTCTTTGCAACCCCATGAATCGCAGCACGCCAGGCCTCCCTGTCCATCACCAACTCTTGGAGTTCACTCACTCACGTCCATCGAGTCAGTGATGCCATCCAGCCATCTCATCCTCTGTCGTCCCCTTCTCCTCCTGCCCCCAATCCGTCCCAGCATCAGGGTCTTTTCCAATGAGTTAATCTCCCTCAATTTTCCTTTAGCTAGAAAAGATGCCTAAGGGTTTCCCACCAGCAAAAAGAACCCCAGGAAAAAAGAGAATGGACTGGAAACCAGGAGCTTCAGATTCACAAATCTGAGGAAAACAAAGGTTCCTATGGTGATGTAGATGAAATAGATTGTATTTCTATAGTTTGGAATAGTATCAGAAAGTCAAAGGAATATGGTAAGAGGAGGTAAAAAAATAAAAACTATATCTACAGTTTTATACTCCATCCCTGATCTTCTGAGACTGATCACAGAAAAAAATATGTATCCCCATTTTTGGTCCGGAAAATGTGGTCACCATTGTTGTGCACATCTCCCCCTCTCCCAAAGAAGGATGCAGGAAAGAGCAGCCTGCAGGAATCCACGTGATATGACATTTCACATTCCCAGTTTTGGACTATGCCTGTTTTGGAGTTGATTTACTATCAGTTTTCAAAGACATATAATCCAAAAGAACTGTAATAACAATGAGAGACTTGGTGTTCTGAGAATATGTGTTATATTTAATCCATGCTCTGCACATTGTTTTTTACATAAATATACATGAATTATATATAAAATGTGTTTGTGTGTTATATGTTAGTAGATATGGTATGACCCAATCTGTTTGATGGGAATCTATGCAAACCTTGACCTCCACCTAAACCATTTTATATATAAAATGAGATTTATGTGGAATTCCCTGGCTTTCCAGTGATTAGAACTCTGAGTTTTCACTGCCAAAGGCCCAGGTTCAATCCCTAGTCAGGGAACTGAGATCCCAAAATTTGTAAGGGAAAGGAAAAAAACGCAAACTTGATGAGATATGAATAAAGTAGATAGCTCAGCTGTAATATTGTACCAGTGCTAATTTCTTAGTTTTGATAAATATGCCATTGTTTAATGTAAGATGTTAACATTAGGGGAGCCTGGGTAAAGAGTATACAGGAACTCTGAGTACTATCTTTGCAACTTTTTAGTAAATCTAAAATTAATCCAAAATAAAAGGCTAATTTTTCTACATAGCTCAGCAGATTTTGAGAGACTGTTTCTTACATTTTGAATGTCAATTTGGCAATAATTATTAAAGTTGTGAATAGTTAAATCTGTTACTAAAATTTCAGAACTTTGTGCATTTAAAGATTTTAGGTAATGTGAGAATTGAGCTGTTCTTAAATTTTCTAAAAGAATATGTTCCAGTCTCACTGTGGAAACATCCAGACACACCTCTAGGACAGGAGGATAAACAGAAGGCTCAGATGGAGCCCCCTCACCCTCCTGTGCTTAGTCTGGCAGGAGCCCTCCTGGCCTGGGTCTCTAAGGGTGGGGACAGTGGGGCTAGTGGTCCTCTAGCAGTGGCTGATACTTTTAACCACAGCAAGGACTGGGGATTTCACCTGATCTCTCTGGGTACAAAGGAAATAAGGAGGTAAACTCTTCTCTGATGAGAACTTGGCTCCCCACCTTAAGACTTTCCCTCTCCCTACTCTGGTCCTCCTGGTGGTGGCCAGTGCAGGTCACTGGCCACTGCCCCCATGCCCCAAAGCCAACCTTAAGCCTTGCAGAGAAGGAATTTTGCTGAGAAGAGGCATGGGTCACTGGAGGACTCTGGCCTCTCCAGTGTCTATAGCCCTCTGTCCCCAGGGGGTCTCCTGAAGGACAAAATATGCCTACCTGGGAGTGATGGACTGCTTCTGTCTGCTCCTGGAACAGAAGCCTGGGCTGTAGCAGATGTGGAGCTCTGCGGATTACCCTGAGAGTATTCTGCTGTATAAGAGAGTCGTCCCCTTTCCTCATCTCTCGGGACACTACCCTGAAGTTTACCTGGTCCCTGCTCACCACACTCCCAAGCCCTCTGCTGAGTCATGAAAACATCTAAGCAAAATGTGATTTCCTTAGAGTCACCTGTAATATCGAGTAACCCGTATGTAATAGGTACTACGACTCAGTTCCTGTCCAATGCAATGGACGTGAGTTTGAGCAAACTCCAGGAGACGGTGAAGGACAGGGAGGCCTGGCGTGCTGCAGCCCATGGGGTCGAAAAGAGTTAGACATGCCTGGGTGACACAACAACAACAACAACAACAACAACAACAACAGTCCCTTGTAAGGCAACATCTTGCCTCCAAAATTGTCCCAGTGAGGCTTCTAGTAACAGAACATTCTGGAGGAAGACAGAGGTTCAATCTCCAGGAGAGGGCAGGCAGAAGGACATGGGGCAACTGCTACAGTAAGAGGGAGAGGACCTAGGAAAGGGAGTGGACCATACATGAGTCATGGGTGTGCATGTGTCTATGTCTGTGTATATACACACTACACAGAAGAAGGAGAGACATGTATCCAAATGGCCCTTAATGGCCCAAAGAGAGCCTGGGGGAATGCAGTCACGTATTGAACTGGAGAGCAATGGCCGTGGAGAAATTCAACCCATTCTAGGCCAAGTCACCAGCACCATCTCCTCTTGATGGGCACTTGTTGTGATGAATTATATATTTCTACAAGTGGCCAGTTCAGATATCTGACATCTGTTTGGAAATTGTGCTCATTCTCTGCAGGTGTTTGGACACAGAGAGCACTGTTACGTGATTTTGAGGTGCTCCGGAAATGCTTGCAAATTGACAGGCTGACACGGAATGCTGGGCTTCCTTGAGTTTTAAAAATGTGTTTATCTGATCTGGGAAAGTGCTGTCATCCTACATATGCCATGAAGTTTTTATGTCGTGAAATATTTCAAATGAATGGAAAAGAACAGCGTAATATAGCCAACACCCTTGTTTCACAAATATCAACATTTTGCCCTATTTGCTTCATCTTTTTTTCAAAATTTAAACATTCCAAATTGAACAGACATCCCCTTTTGTGCTTCTCCAAGATCCCACTCCCTCTCTCCACCCCCCTCCCCAGAGGTGGCCACTGTCCTAAAGTTGTGTGCATCTTTCTGGCCCATGTTTTTACATTTTTACTATATATATGTTTATTATGTAATATACACATTGTTTTGCTTATTTTTATGCTTTACCAAAAGTGACATTGTCGCAATATACTCATCATTTTCCGATTTTCATCAGCTTTGTATTTTGGGAATCCAAGCACAGGACATACATCTCTAGTCCATTCATGTTCACTGCATAAAATGAGAATTCTCATTTCCTGAACAGACACTGTTTACTTACCCATTTTCCTGTCAGTAGACATGGGGTTGTTTTGATTTTTATGTATTTTATATAATGCTGCCATCTCCTTGCACCATATCCACGTGAGCATTCTGTGAAGTTTATATTGGAAGAGGGAAGCTGAGTCAAAGGGCACGCACATTTTTATCTTTAGTATATATTATCAGATTTGTTTTCTGAAGCCATATGAGAGCTCCTGTTCCCCCCCAACATCATTCTTCATTCAGATAGATGTGAAATAGAATCTCGTTTTCCTAATTACCAGTGCAGTTGGGTCTCTACTTGTTTGATGGCCATTCAGGGTTCCTCTTCTGTAAATTGCCTGCTCATTCTCTGTCTACCGTTTATTGAATTGTATGTCTGTATTTTATTGATTTTAAGGGCTATTTGCATATTCTGAATGTTCATCCTTTTTGATAGACTATCCTCTTTTCCCCTTACTTTCTACAGTCATCTGACATCAGGTTATCACTCCTCATTCCTTGAAAATGTTATCATCTGCATCTTGTCTCTCTTTCCAGCACTAGCCTTGTCCTGATTATTAGGGATTTCGAAATTCACAAGGATGATCTTCTTTATTTCTGATCCCCTCCCCCAAGCTGCCTGCTCCACAGTCATGCCCCAGAGCTTGCCATTAGCATTCCCTCCATTATCTTGATGACAAGCATCCCACTCTGTCCCTATTTGACTTTCAGTGCACTCTCTCCAACAGCCCGACTTCAATAATTCTGCAACCTTAATGGAACCTGCTATCCATCGATCCACCAGTTTTCACATCCCCCACTCCTTCATGTCCTCACCTCCTACCTTATCTGGGTTAGAATACACATTCCATCATTATAGTCACTTCTCTGTATGTGTAGTTTCTCCTCTCTTCTTCCCTTGAACTTTTCTGGGGAAGAAAAAAAGACAATATTGAATAAGTATTACATAGTATTTAATAATAAATGTTACATTACTTAAAAGAGGTTGAATTATCAAGAAGATATAACTATCCTAGATGTGTATGCATCTAAAAAGAGCTTCAAAATAAAATAGAAAATGATAGAATTAGGAGAAATAGGAAAATTTGCATTTATAGTTCAAGACTTCAACAGTCCACTTTCAATGACTGCTAAAGCAAGTAAATGGAAAATAAAAGAGGAATGGAAGACCTGAACAATGCTATTAACCAATGTGTCCTCACTAACATGTATAGAACCTTCTCCTTACACAAGAGCAGAATATATGGCTTTTCCCTCCAGGCACACTTGAAATAGTCATCCTGATAGACTGTATTCTGAACCATGAAACAAATACCAATAAATTTAACAGAACTGAAGTCATACAAGTATGTTTTGTGGCTTCAAGAGGATTGAACTGGAAGTAACCAGCAAAGATATCTAGAAAATCTACCTAGAAAATCCTTAAACTTCTGGATATTAAACAATGCACTGTTAAGTACTCTTACATAAACAAGAAATCATCATCAGGACTTCCCTGGAGGCCCAGGGAAGGTTAGGATTCTATACACAAGGGGCCAGGGTTCAACTCCTGGTCAGGGAAGATCTCACAAGCCACATGGCCAAGAACAACAACACAAAATCACCAGAGAGATTAGGAAATGTTTTAGTAGAATGAAAATGAAAACACAATATACCAGACTTTGGGAGATGCAAACAAGTGTCATTGTTCTCTCATGCATGTTCTCTCACCCCTGCCAAACAGCTTGTATATAAAAAAAGGAATGATCCACTTCTACTTGGCTAACTATTGATCATCTATAAAACCATCTTGTCGTAGTGTTTTTATTGAGAGGAAGCAGGGAGATGGAATTTGACTATTGATTCTTTTTCTCTAATTTTTAAATTCTTTTCAAGTTTTCTTGATGCCAAACAATCTATTTGTTCTGCCACTGATAAGGTTGCTTCTTTGCTTGCAATTTGAGAGGGTACCATGGGGAAGAGAACCTTCACTGCGATGCAGACCAGTCTGTGGCTGCAGCAACCCGTAACTAGCCTCTACGGAATGGTAGAGGAGCTGGGGACTTCTGCCTTTCCTGGACAGCTTAGCTTTGTAAGTGATCCCTTTCCCAACGAAGTCTACTCTGTAACCTGGTCTACATCAAAAGTCCCCACACCCCAGTCCTCAGCCTGTTAGTAACCTGGCCACACAGCAGGAAGTGAGTGGCAGGTGACGACGGAAGCTTCATCTACCACTCCTTGCCCCCAACATCACCACCCTCCCATCCCCCGACCAGTCTGTGGAAAAATCATCTTTCACAAGACCAGTCCCTGGTGCCAAAAAGGTTGGGAGACTGCTATTCTAGATGATACAGAACTCATCTGCAACCTTGACACATGACACGTGGGTACCAAGGACAGACACACCTCACCAGATATTATTTGTCCCTTCTCTTCTTTCCTTCCTCAGGTTTCCCCTGAGGTTTGTCTATTTTATTAGTCATTTTTAAAGAATCAACTCCTAGTTTTACTGATCATCCCTACAATTTTTTCTTTCTATGAAGACTGGAGGATGCTGGTGGAGGTTTGGTTTGGTGTTATAATTGTTTGGCTTGTTGGATGGTTGGTTTTCAGTTTCCCTCCCATTCCGTTCCACCAGCCTCTCAATTTCCCTCATCAGTGGCAACCAACATCACCAGTTTTTAATGTACCCTTCCAGAAAGATTTTGTGCTTGTGTGAGCAGCTACATACATTTATGAATCACACTTATGTAGTTTTAACTCCTCTTTATAAAAGAGCAGCATATTGTACACACTGTCTGTCCCATTATGCTTTTCACTTAATATATTTTGGAGATGATGAATCACTACAAAATGAGATTACTCATTCTTTCTAATACTTATGAATAATATTTGAATTTTATAGATATTTGCTATAATGTAATAAATCTTTTGCTTTTATACATAGGGCAATTAATAGCATTTTTCATATATCATTTTGCTGTATCTATAGACAAAATTAGGGGAAATAAAATTGGCAGGTCAAAAGGTGTATGTTTTTGTAATTTTATTAATTTCAGTTCAGTCGCTCAGTCGTGTCCGACTCTTTGCGACCCCATGAATCACAGCACGCCAGGCCTCCCTGTCCATCACCAACTCCTGGAGTTCACGCAAACTCACGTCCATTGAATCCGTGATGCCATCCAGCCATCTCATCCTCTGTGGTCCCCTTTTCCTCCTGCCCTCAATCACTCCCAGCTTCAGAGTCTTTTCCAATGAGTCGACTCTTCGCATGAGGTGGCCTAAGTATTGGAGTTTCAGCTTTAGCATCAGTCCTTCCAGTGAACACCCAGGACTGATCTCCTTTAGAATGGACTGGTTGGATCTCTTTGTGTCCAAGGGACTCACAAGAGTCTTCTCCAACACCACAGTTCAAAAGCATCAGTTCTTCAGCACTCAGCTTTCTTCACAGTCCAACTCTCACATCATACATGACCACTGGAAAAATCATAGCCTTTACTAGACGGACCTTTGTTGGCAAAGTAATGTCTCTGCTTTTGAATATGCTTTTTGAATATCTAGGTTGGTCATAACTTTTCTTCCAAGGAGTAAGCATCTTTTAATTTCATGGCTGCAATCACCATCTGCAATGATTTCGGAGCCCAAAAAAACAGTCTGACACTGTTTCCACTGTTTCTCCATCTATTTCCCATGAAGTGATGGGGCCAGATGCCATGATCTTTGTTTTCTGAATGTTTCTCCATAGATGTTATACCAGTTTGCACTGCTGCTTGCAATATGTGAGACAAACCTCACATACCCTAACCACTGGCTAACCCAGTGTTTAATCAATTTATTGAATCACTACCAACTTGATCATTTTTAAATGGTATTTCAGTTTAAAACTGCATTTCTGGGACTTCCCTGGAAATCCAGGGGTTAGGACTCCATGCTTTCACTACTAAGAGCCTGGGTTCAATCCCTGCTTGGGGAACTAAGATCCCACAAGCCATGTAGTACAGCCAATATAATAATAATAATAATAATAATAATAATAATTTTTTTAAATAAAACTGCCTTTGTTTCTATGGGGTCACACAGAGTCGGACACGACTGAAGCGACTTAGCAGCAGCAGCAGCAGCCTTTGTTTCTATACTAGTGAAATTGAACATTTACTAGTGAAATCGAACATTTTCTGTAAACATTCATTCGCTTTCCCTGACCATTTTTTCTAAGAGTTCTTGTCTTTTTCTTACTGATTTTTAATGATTCTTTATGCATTAGGAAATTCAGGCCTTAGTCTACAATATGAGCTACAAATAGTTTCCTCTAGCTTGTTATTTGTATTTTAACTTTTCTTGCAAATAAATAAAGTTCTCTTGATGGACTCTTCCTTATATAATTACGTGCTATCCCTTTTTATTCTCATTAATTCTTTATTGTCTTGAATTTTATATGGTCTGATTTAATATTGCTGCTCCAGCTTTCTCTTGGTTAGTAATGGCCCAGTATATCTTTTCCATCCTTATATTTACAACCTCTACACTCACTTTTTCCACTCAGCCTCTTGTAATCAGCATATAACTGGATTTTACATTCCTTTTTAAGTCCAATCTGCTAGTCGTTTAACGGATGAGTTTATCTACTTCTCACTTATGTGATTAGCAATAAATTTGGACTTTACCATATTTTATTGTGCTTTCCGTTTATCAACTATATGTTTACTTAGGGCTGCTCTAACAAATTACCACAAACTTCAAAAAACAGACATTTATTTTCTTACAGTTCTGGAGGCCAGAGTTTGAAATTGGAAGTTGGCATGGCTTAGTTCCCTCCAGGAACTCTCAGGGAGATTCCATCCCTTGCCTCCTCCAGCATCTGGTGGCTAGGGGCATCCATAGCCTTCTCACTGCATCACTTCCATCCTGCCTCTGTCTTCAGTTGATATGACCATCAACTCCTTATTCCGTGTGTTGCTGGACAGTTATCAATGGACTTAGGTCACACCCAGACAATTGAGGATGATCTCATCTAGGAATCCTTAATTTTTAAAAATAATTGTTTATTTATGTGGCTGCACTGGGTCTTGGCTGCAATGAGTGGGTTTCTCTCTAAGTGTGGCACACAGGCTCAGTACTTGCAGACGCATGGGCTTAGTTGCTCCACAGCAGGTGGGATCTTACTTCCCTGACCAGGGATTGAACCTGTGCCCCTTGCATTGGAAGGCAGATTCTTAACCACTGGACCACAGGGGAAGTCCTGGGATCCTTAATTTCATTACATGTGCGAGGACATTTTTCCCAAATAAGTCACATTCACAAATTCCAGGGATTAGGATGTGGGTACATCTTTGGGGGCTATCATTCAGGCCCATTCTTATTCTTTACTCTTTGCTTTTTAAATTTTAGGTTCTTTCTTAACTAATGTCATATTGATAAAGGTTCATCTTTTTACCTCTGTTCAGAAGCTATGGCTTTTTACATTAATTTTGGTAAGTGTCCTTAAATTTTAACATATAAATAGCCAAAAAGCTTTCTAAAGAAATCTAATTTTTCAGTATTTACATTCCACAGAGTAGACCCCCAAATTAGCATACTTTCATTTATCACTAAATAACCCTCTACCCAATCCTCTTTGTTATTTTGTCTAGAATAATGGTCTTCAAAAATTCCAAATACCCAATCCGAAAACTTTAAGAATACAGCTGTAGTGTTTGTGTTTTCATTTATTTTTAGTTTATATACATGTATCACATCAACATATTATACAAACTATAAAATATTAAAAATATAAAAAAGAAATATAACAGTGAAATTTCTAATATTTTTTTCTGAACACCAAGAGATCATTTTGCTAACCCTCTGGTGTGCAAGCACCCCATTTTGGATACCATTTGCTTAGAGATTTTATTTCACCTTCAAAATAACACATCAAGTATATTAACAAGAAATTTACTGTCCATTCAAAATACATTTACAAAAACATTTTACAGAATTCAATAATTACCACTGCTTCTTGCTTCCTATACCTTCCCTCTCCATTTGCTTTCATTTAGTAATCAGTCTACCAGTTTTCCAGTAAACATATTTGGAGACTTTCAGGCTTTTCTTTTTCCTGTGTGTGTGTGTGTGTGTGTGCTTGCACGCACCATAGGATCATCTTTGCTGTCTCTCTTTGACTTTTAATTTGCAAGTGTTCATCCTTTCTTTCTAATTCTACTTTCAATATAGCTGTGTTGCTGCTGCTGCTGCTAAGTCGCTTCAGTCGTGTCCGACTCTGTGCGACCCCATAGACAGCAGCCCACCGGGCTCCCCCATCCCTGGGATTCTCCAGGCAAGAATACTGGAGTGGGTTGCCATTTCCTTCTCCAATGCATGAAAGTGAAAAGTCAAAGTGAAGTCACTCAGTTGTGTCCGACTCTTAGCGACCCCATGGACTGCAGCCCACCAGGCTCCTCCGTCCATGGGATTTTCCAGGCAAGAGTACTGGAGTGGGGTGCCATTAAATGCTATGGAACCAGGTTGCTATTGTTTTTGAATCCTTGTTCTACCTATGACACCCTGTGAGAAGTGGGGCAAGTTATTTTGAAATCACTAGGTGCCATTTCGAGGGGCTTTGAGAAACTCCAGTCCTTTAAGTCTCAGCACAGAAAGAATTCAGAAGAGGCAAAACGATAGTGATTTACTGTGAGGCTCACAAGTGCGTGGGCAAGGGAATGCAGAGCCCCAAGAACTCAGTGGGCTACAGTTTTATAATCAAAGGAAAAGTGGAGAGGGGAAAAGACCACCTTCTTCTTTATTCTTGGTTAGATGTCACACTTTCATCATCAGTGCCTCCTCCAGGCTGGGCAAGGGAGTTTTCTTGTCCCTATATAGTCAAGTCGGGACTGTCATGCACTATGGAAAAATTATCTCAGGTCTCACTATGTTGAGGGCCTTTCACTTTGAAATCTCACCCTTTCCATAAATGATTGTTTTTTATGGGTACAGAGAGCATGTCCTAGGGGTCATTAACTTATTAAGCTTACTGGGCCGGATGTGGGTCTCAGGTCACATGCTATTTTACTATTGCTTTATTATCTGGGGACATAGCTCATGCTTCTGTTGCATGGTTTCATTGCTAAGCAGGCCTGCTTTCTTGAGTTATTGTTAACTTACAGGGGTCTCTCCCATCCTTCTTTATTTACTTACAATCCCCTAGTTGTATTAACTGTTTAATCAGCTACTTTCTCCCTTTACTCTGCTCCTATCATTTTCACGTCAGTTTCCTCATTTGTGTATGATAATACAGTATTCCTACTTCAAGGGATTATTGTGTTGATTAAATGAAATTTAATGGCTTACTATGTTTAAAGCAGTCCAAGAGACTCTCTGCAAGGATATCAAATCAGTCAGTCCTAAAGGAAATCAACCCTGAATGTTTATTGGAAGGACTGATGTTGAAGCTGAAGCTCCAATACTTTGGCTACCTGATGCAAAGAGCCGACTCACTGGAAAAGACCCTAATGCTGGGAAAGATTGAAAGCAGGAGAAGGGGATGACAGAGGATGAGATGGTTGGACGTCATCATGGACTCAACGGACATGAGTTTGAGCAAACTCCAGGAGATGGTGAAGAACAGGGAAGCCTGGGGTGCTGCAGTCCATGGGGTCACAAAGAATTGGGCACAACCTAGTGACTAAACAACAACAATGTTTAAAGCATCATGATTTGTGCCTAGCACTTATTAAATGCTTAATAGAGTTAGCTATTTTCATTTCTAATTTTGCTGAATTGAAGCAAAAAAAAAAATGTAGCTGGATCTCTCTCACTCTTTCTCTCTCTTTCAAATCTCTCTGTTGGGTGGGAAATCTTTTGACATTTTTCTGTGGCATTTATTTATTTACTTTTCTGTGACATTTATTGTAAAGAATTCCAGGAGCATATTGTGGTATATTTGGTTTGCAGAATAAAAAGCTGCAAACAAAGCCAAGATCAGCTCTCTCTCTCAGGACTAAGAAAACTAGACAAAATATTTTTAATGTATTTTAAGGTAGTAGAAAGCTATCAAAGTTACTGGGCTCAAATCCTGGGGATCAATAGCACAATAGGTAATATAACTTGAAATATACCTGTAATATGGAAAAATGATGCAGTATTAAAATAGAGCAACTAGATTTGTAGAGATCAACATGAGTAAATTTAAAAACATTAAGTGAAAAGTACAAGATGCAAAATATTATACACAGTGTGATATTAATTATGTAAACTGTTATACAGTTATAATACTATGCATTTTCTGTGAATACAAATATTTGGGTAAAAAAAGGTTTATGTCTGGAAGAAAAAATACTAAGTTCTTGAGTTTGGATAATTCAGGTATGAAGAAGGGTTAAAGGTGGGAATGTTGCCAAAGGGAATTTCGTGTGAAGAGATGGGTAAAATGTGGTCTAAACATACAGTGGAATATTATTCAGCCTAAAAAAGGCAGGACATTCTGACATATGTGACAATATGGACAGACCTTGTGGACATCATGCTAAGTGAAATAAGCCAGTCACAAAAAGACAAATACTGTAGATTCCACTTCCGTGAGGTTCTTAGGGGGTCACATTCATAGAGACCAAAAGTAGAAGGGTGGTTGCCTGGGGCTGAAGGCAGGGAGAATGGAGATTAACTGTTTAGCAGGTATAGAGTTTCAGTTTTGCAAGATGAAAAGAGCTATGAAGATGGATGGTGGTAATGGTCCCACAACATTATGAATGCATTTCATACCAACGAATTGTATACTGAAAATGATTAAGATGGTAAATTTTAAGTGTATTGAACCACATTTAAAAAAAATTTTTTTAAGGACTTTAGCAGAATGATGCTAAAGCTGAAGCTCCAGTACTTTGGCCACCTCATGCGAAGAGTTGACTCATTGGAAAAGACTTTGATGCTGGGAGGGATTGGGGGCAGGAGGAGAAGGGGACGACCCAGGATGAGATGGCTGGATGGCATCACGGACTCGATGGACGTGAGTCTGAGTGAACGCTGGGAGTTGGTGATGGGCAGGGAGGTCTGGCGTGCTGTGATTCATGGGGTTGCAAAGAGTCGGACACGACTGAGCAACTGAACTGAACTGAACTGAGCAGTATCTGTAATATTTCAATTTTTAAAAAAAAAACAATTTTTAAAACACTAAAATGAAAATAGAAGAAAACAGGTAATAATGTTACACTTAGCTAATTTATAAAGTGCTGTTAGGAGCAAAAAAAAGGCATGACAAAAGGTGCCCTGGTGGAGTTTGGATACGCTGTCAGGATATGAGGGCCATAGGGAGAGGCCATCAGAACCTGATGTCGGCTTATTAATGACAGCTACACTTGTGAGAACTGGCTGTGTGCCTTATTTTGTGTATATCCAAGGTTTTGGGTTCATTATCTCATTTAATTCTCATGGCAGCCTTTTGAGTTAGGTATTATTTTTATTCCCATTTGACAGATGAAAAACCTAAAGCTCAGGGAGTGTAAATAATTTGTCAAAGTGACAAAGCAAGTGAGCAGTGGAACTATAATTTGTATCCAGGTGTGTCCAACCCCAGACTCCTAACCATTCTGCTGCAATGTGATTATCTAATAAGTTGAAGTCAGTGTCCACACAATTATCTTGGCATTAAGATATAATCCAAAGCAATAGCTACAGAAGAGCATGTGAGATGTTCGTTCATTAACGTGACTCTGTCCTTAGACCCAGAAAGATAAAACTCGTAGATGCCTGCCCTCTGAGACTTACACCAGTAAAAAGAAATCTTTAATGGATGAGAGTAGCTAGCTAAAGAATTCACTTTCGAGAACAGATCAAAGTTAGGAAAGACAAGTGGATGCAAACTTCAATCAGGATGTCTAGAGTGAAGTTACATGAAGGCATAATTGATGAGAACGATTTGGATTTTTAAATGTTTATATTCTTTGATGCAGTGATTCTCCTTTTTGGAATCTATACTAGGGACATAATACTAAATACTTAAAAGAGCTTTGCCCATAAATATATTCATCATAAAATGATTCATAATAATAGTAAAATAAAAGTCAATCTAAATATCTAACACTAGTGTACTGGTCAGGAAAATTAAATCCCCATGTGAAAGAAAGTATGAGGCTCATATACACATACATACATGTATCAGGAGCTTGTTTTCATTAAATAACATATGTTGTTTATATTGTTATGTATGTATAAAAGACAACCTGCAAATTACACAAGGAATTCTAACTGATGGGCTGGACAGAGCCAGGGTGACCCTCCTATGGACAAATACAGAGAGATATCGAATAACATATAGTAATATTAGAAACATGTAGTTGAGGAAGAAATTAATAAAAAGGAATTTTATGGCAAAACAATAAGAATATAATAAATATAGGAGGGACTTCCTTGGTGGTCCAATGGTTAAGAATCTGCACTCCCAGTGCTTGGAGCCCAGGTCTGATCTCTGCTCAGGGAACTAGATCCCATATGCTACAAGAGTTCACAAGCCACGACTAAAGACCCCACACGTCACAACTAAGACCTGGCTCAACCAAATACATATTTTTTAATTAAAAAATTAAATAATAATAAAAATAAATAGTAGGAAATTTTCAATTCTAAGAAAGATGGAAACCAAAGCTAGGAGGTAAGGAAGGAGAAACTAGGGCCATCTGTGTAGTGTTGGACCTGCAGACAGACACGTAGCGTCCAGGGTCTGAGGCTTTAATATCCACGTGGGGATGGAAGTAAGGCCTCAGATCCATGAAAAGTAGGGACTTTATTTTGGTCTGATTCCCTCTAAAATAGAGGCTAAAGCAGGGAGGGGAGAGCTCAAGTCTTGCTTAATGTATTAGCCGAGGTTCTCCAAAGAAACAGAACCAACGGGGTGAAGATTTATATAGAAAGTGATTTATTCTAAGGAATTGATAATTGCAATTATGGGCTGACAAGTCCAAAATCTGCAGGGCAGGCCGGCAGGGTAGAGGCCCAGGGTAGGCTTGATGCTGTCCTTCCCTCTGAAGGCTGTCTGCTGCAGAAACCTCCCTCTCCTGCTCAAAAGAAGTCGGCCCTTTATTCTGTTCAGACCTTCAGCTGGTTGAATGAAACCCACACATATTACGGGAAAGAGTCTGCTTTCCTCAAAGTCCACTGATTTAAATGTTAATCTCACCCCCAAAATAGCCTCCCAAATATATAAATTTATCTCTTCACAGAAAAATGTTTGATACCATGCCTGGGCACCATGGCCCAAACAGGTTGAAACATAAAATTAACTATTACATTTAGGAAGTGCAAACAAAGGCAGCAAGGCTGAGAAAAGGAAAAGCAAAGCAAAGAAATATGAGGATGTGTGAAATGGTGCATTGTCCTTCTGGCTGACACTTTATGCCAAGCCTCAGAGATCACAGCAGGGTACTCAGCAAGCATGTCTGGCTGGCATATGGCTCGTCTCTGAAAGGGCTGCAGAGAGACCTGATAGCCATGGCAGGGAGGAGGAAGGGGGATTCCTCTGCCAACCTCCCTCTCATCTCCTGTTTTCCATTAGCGAAGATTCAGTCCACAGGAAGCTAACTCCCCAACACCGCTAGGTGTTGTCAGGTGGCCCTTTTGGCAGTAAGAATCAGTGTGACATTTCATCCAAGTCTGGATGTGGTGGGAGGAGCCAGAAACTCTGGGTTCTTGGATGTTCAGCCTGGCTACCTGGTGGCAGTCAAGGTGAAGGACTTACCATTTCCGGAGAAAGCTGTGGTCAGCCCGTGGTAGTGTCAGTAGAGGCCAGGAGGCTGTCGGTGCCAGGGAAATCTGAGGATGAACATAGACTTGAGTTAAATATAACCCACTCCTCGCACCACTCAGATTCACTAGTTTCCATTGTTGACTCCCACACTACATTGTAGGGACTCCGTTTCTTGTGAGTACAAGATGCTCTAACCCCTTCCCCAGTGGGGAGGTATGGGGTCCAATCAGTCAGAGTCCCTTAAAGTTGGCAGCCAGCTGCAATTCATACACAAGAGTCAGAAACAAGAGCTGTTGCTGTTGCAGCTGGTCCCAGGTCCTAATTGATAATCATCACCGTTCACCATCCATTCTAAATGTCCTTATGTCCTGACTACATTTAACCTGGTCAAGGTTGATTGCCGGGCGGTGTAACCCAGACCTTCAGGCTCATGTTTTTTCTTGCCCTTGGTAGATTGTAGTTGTAATTTCCAAGGTTATTACAGGACATAGGAATACTAAGAGACACCCAAATTCTCTTTGCTGCATAGAAGCAACCCTAGTTCCTCACTGATCACCCAACTAACACAATAAGTCCTCCCCTGGCTTCCTGGTCCACTGTGGTCATGGAGGAAAGTGGCCAGAAGGTATCTACCACTTCTGATTTGGGGGATCTGTTCTTACAAAGGTCACTTTCCTGTCAGGTGACCCTTTCTTTCCATGCAGCTACCTCATCTAGGTTCCTGCCGGGAGCCAGCATGAGGAACTCCGCCCATGGCAAAGATCATGAGGAAGGAGGCTTCGGCATACGCAAAGGCGGGATCAAGCCTCAGGAAACCCACTGTTCCCGAGCATCTACCCCCAAAACCAGAGTGCCTACTTTACTGTTTTATGCTCTCACCTATACCTCTGACCCCCTACCACCTCTCTCGGAGAAGGAGTTAACTTGCAGCTCCAGTTAATAAAAATTCCTGGGCATGACAAGAGTTTTTCAACTTACAAACTCCTCTGAAGTTTCTCTAGCCTGCCTGAGCAGGTTTGTCCAGCCATATGTGATTGTTTACAGCCTCCTGACTGTGAGAGGCATGAGATGCTTCAAAACTTTCTAAATACAGACTCTTTTGAGAAGTTAGAAAATTATTAGTATAATATAGTGGGTTGATTAGAAATTATATTGGTGAAGGGTTTTTCATTTGTTGAGCCATATTTGCCACTAAATCTCCATATTTCCTGCCTTTATAATGAATATAACTAGCATATAGGAGAAATAAGTATTAACCTTTAAGATTAATCATGTTCAATCTTAGGCTAAGTAAATTCCTTTCTTGATTGTAACCCACTACACCCTCACCCTATAGGAATACAACTTTATTTGGAGGGTGGCACCTGGTTTAAGAAAAAATCACCCCTGGAAAAAATAAGTTTTCTGGTTGACTGACTGTTATCAGAAAGGGCCATAAAATGTCAGCAGGCCTCATGGCCAGAAGATGATGTAAAACCCCTAAGACCTTTGTGTAATTTTATATGAAGCACCTGATTTTGACAAGGGTCAGGTTTGCTGACACCGCGTGACTCTGTATTCATCCCTATGTATAACAAAAAGTATATAAGCAAACCTGAAATAAAGAAATTGGATCAGTTTCTGGAAAGACTGATTCCCCTGTGTCGTTTCTTTCTTGTTTTCCGTTTTTCTGGCTAAATTCCCATCTGGAGCATGGGTACTCACCAAGCCTGCTAACTTTGCCTGGGTTTCTAAGATCGGACCAGGGAGGCCTCAGTGCCTCCTCTCCTTCGGGAGAACGGAAAGACACCTGTGGCCTACGTAGGTGGTGCAAGCTTCTTGTCTCGAAGCTTTATTGGTATCCCACGTAAACCAAGTTATTCAGCCTCTTTTTCTCCACTAATTTTCCTACTACACTATTCCTTTCTAAACTCTCTTTATACTTTTAATTAAATAGCTTTTTCCTAGGATGCCTACTCTGTCTCCTCTTCGAATTACCCTGGGTCCACCGGGGCAGGACCCCGGCAGGTTCCAATAACTACCCCTTGCCCTTGCCTCTTTATAACGGCAGAATAATGGTGCCCAAGTATATTCATGTCCCTAACTCCCTGACCTGTGAGTCTGTTAGTTTATACAACAAGGGGAGGAGTAAGGTTGCAGGTGAAATTAAGATTGCTAATCATTTGGCTTTAAAATAAGGAGGTTATCCTGGATTATCTAGGTTGGCCCAGTGTGATCGCAAGGATCCTTTAAATGTCTGAGAGAGAAGCAGAATAGCCAGAAGTGGGGAAATGGTATCGTTGGAAAGACTCGACCAGCCATTGCTGGCATTGAAGATGGAAGGGGGTTGTGAGCCAAAGAGTGTGCAAAAGTCACGGAGCTTCCCGAAAGGACCCCAGCCCCATTAACACCTTGACTTTAGCCCAGTGAGGTCCGTTTCACACTTTTGACCCCCTAGAAATGTAAGATAATACATTTGTGCTATTTTAAGCCACTCACTTTGCAGTAACTTTTTACCACACCAACAAATATACCCCTGAGAGGTGACAGTTTCCAGGGCACTGCTCCATCCTAGTTGATATTCTAAACTCCTTAAACCTTTGAGTGTTGTTTAATAAAAGCACTGTTTCCAATTACCCAGTTTGAGTTATTACCCATTTCCTGTTGAGACTCTAAACTGACCCAGAGTCCAAAGCATCACTGTGAGGATTTGAGTACCCTCAGCCACAGGAAGGCTGAGCAAACTTGTCCAGAGAGAGAGAGGGGTAGCTGAGGTGTTTTTGCTGAGGTGTCCTAAAGGCACCAGTGAAAAACATAGTCCTCAGATGGTCAATGAATCTAAGAGATTCTCTCACCCCCGCTCTTCCAAGTCTCCCCACCTTCCTTCCTGCAATCTCAAAGGAAACAGCTCTGGACTAGGAATTCTGGTTTATAATCTGGCCTTTACCATTGAGTGTCTTTGGAAAGAGTGGCTAATTTCTCTGGGACATGATTGCTTCATCTGTTAAACAGTGGGCTTAGAGTCGCAGTCCCTCAAAAAGTCATTCCATCTCTCACATTATTAATACTTTCAGATTACCCTAAAGATCCTGTTCTCTCCCCTGTGACCCACGGGACTTCAGGTTTCATTGCCAAGGTCCTTCTGGCAGTATTAGTTGGGCTGTGCTGCAATAACCAGCTTTCCCTGGTTAGGAGAACAGGGTGTTGATTTTTTTTCACGTGTTGCACTCCAGGGCAGTTTCAGGTCAGAAAGGCTGGAGTAAGGCTGGGGGTGGGCGTTCTGCCCCATGAAGTCATTCACAAACCCAAACTAGTGGCCACTCTGCCATCTTCAACACAAGGCTTTCACCACTCTGGTTGTTTCCATCTCAGTCAAACAGATGTGAAAAAAGGAGCAAGAGGAGAACTTGTGGGCATGTTTTGCAGGCCAGGACAGGCAGTAGGGACATCGCTTCCTCTCCCATTCTGGCTTTATAACTCAGTCACACGGCCACACCCAGTGGCACAGCAGGTAATACTGTTGACAGCCTGAAGAAAAAAAAAAAAAGAATCAGGGGATTTTGGTGAACAACTGTGTGTCTCTGCCACAAAAGCTCACACAGAAAGCCTTCATCTCTCAACACCAACTTCTCTGAAGCACCCAGAACACCTACCCTGCTGGCTCCTGCCTCCCTCTCCAATCCAGTCAAATCTCCTGCCACCAACACCCTCACTCACCTGCCCCCATCCCATGGGCCTTCCTTCATTTCCTGAATCCCACCAAGCCCATGCATCACCCCTTCTTTCTGCCTGGAACTTTCTCTCACCAGGGCTGACCCTTCCTTGTCATTTATATCTTGGCTCCATATCCCCTCCACAGAGACCTTTCTATTATTGCCTTCTGTAACGTTGTCCCCATCTCTAGACACTTCTAAGACATTGTCCTGTGGAGAAGTATGGCTGAGTGTTTCCAGAAATGAAGGAATACACAAAATATCAAGCAACATGATTAAAGACAAATCCTCATCTCTGCTGGAGACATCAGAGTGCAATTACAGACTATCAGAGAGAAAGAATGACTTGAAAGAACTTCAGAAGTATTACTTCAGCAAAAAGGAAAATGAATCAGAGAGGAGGAATAGAATGCAAGAGGCAGCAGTGGGCCAAAATAGCAACAAAACACATTAGCAAATCTAATCTTTGATTAATGGTAAATTATAAACCTACACTGAGAGGTTGAAAGCATGCAAGAATTTAAATACTAGACAACTATGATGTGGGAGTTAGGAAGAAAGACTGCAGAGGGAAATTAAAGCATGCTATATCTTTAGTGGAGGGGAAGAATCACCAGTTTCATTTTGACTTATATAGAAAAATACAGTTAGGTATGCATGGTTTTAACCTAGCCACAAAAAATGGGTATAGAAATAGAAGTTACCACTTCTGATCAGTGGAAGAACCAAGAAAACTTGATTAATCCAACAAAAGGCAAGAAGGGAGAAAAGAAAAAAAAAAAGAAAGAAACGTGGGGAAAAAAACCTTGGTAAAGTTAAAAAAAAAAAAAATCCAAATACATCAGGGATTGCAAACTAAAGTCAACTATTTAAAAATGAGGTGTGTCCGGACTTCCCTGGTGATACAATGGATAGAAATTCAGGGGCGTGGGTTCAATCCCTGGCCCGGGAAGATTCCACGTGCCACAGAGCAGCTAAACCCATGCACAACTACTGAGTCAGCCCTCTTGAGCCTGTGCTCCTCAACAAGAGAAGCCGCTGCAGTGAGAAGCCTGAGCACCTCAGCGAAGAGTGGCCTCACTCACCGCAAGCAGAGAAAGCCCTCAAGCAGCAACAAAGATCCAGCGCAACCAAAAATAAATGAATAATAAATGCAGTAAAAAAAAGAAAAATGAGATGTGTCAGATCAGTTTTTTTTTTTAATCCAGCTCAATGCTGTTTGAAGAGTAAAGACTTTGAAAGGTGCCTCAAAAAGGTTGAAAGAGAAAGCTCATCTATTCTTTTGACGTCAACCATGACCTCCAGGCGAGTAACACGCATGGAAACCACACCATCGTAGCATTGTTAACCTGCAGCAACAAGTTAACAGGGACAGGCGCACTAATGAAGGACAAGGCAGGAAAGACCAATGATCTGAAAAGTGGTGAGTCTGTTCAGGCGGTGCTTTCTCTTCTGACCAGAGAGTGTGACCACATGAAAGGTGTTGCAGAGCACAGACAATGGATAATGGTCTGTAAGAAAATGACAAGCACTGGTAAAGTCCATCTCCGGCATCCTGGGAGGGAATTTAGCACAGCAGTTAGGATGTGCTTCCTCTCATCTGGGTATCAACCTTCCACCTGGTTTTAGGAATAACTTAGCAAGATGTTCCCTCTTCAAGCCTGTTTCTTCACCCATAGAATAAAGCGACACCACCTCTCTGAGTTTGGGGAAAGGCTAACTTAGATGACAGTGCCTGGACCTGGTTCAGTCAGTTCAGTCGCTCAGACATGTCGGACTCTTTGCAACCCCATAGACTGCACCATTCCAGGCCTCCCTGACCATCACCAACTCCCGGAGCTTGCTCAAACTCATGTCCATCGAGTTGGTAATGCCATCCAACCATCTCATCCTCTGTCATCCCCTTCTCCTCCTGCCCTCAATCTTTCCCAGCATCAGGGTCTTTTCCAGTGAGTCAGTTCTTTGTATCAGGTGGCCAAAGTATTGGAGTTTCAGCTTCAGCATCAGTCCTTCCAATGAATATTCAGGACTGATTTCCTCTAGGATGGACTGGTTGGATCTCCTCGAAGTCCAAAGGACTCTCAAGATTCCGTCTAACACCACAGTTCAAAAGCATCAATTCTTTGGTGCTCAGCTTTTTTTTATAGTCCAACTCTATATGGTTACAGTTAACCTTTGGTATGTCCAACTCTGTAATACATGGTTAGCCTTTGGTAAACAGCTGTTATTATTGATCTCTAAGATAAAGACCTGCTAGCAGACTTCCCTGGCGGTCCAGTGGTTAAGAATCCACCTGCTAATGCAGACCACAAGGGTTCGGTCCCTGGTCCGGGAAGATCCCACATGTCACAGAGGAACTAAGCCTGTGCATCACAACTACTGAGCCTGCTCTTTAGAACCTACAAACCGCAACTATTGAGCCTGAACGCCCTTGAGCCCTTGTTCTGCAACTAGAGAAGCCACTGCAATGAGAAGCCCTCACTCTCTGCAACTAGAGAAAGTCCGTGCGTCGAAGACCCAATGCAGCCGAAAAAAAAAAAAAAAAAAAAAAAACGCTACAGAGTTCCCTGGTAGCCTAGTGGTTAGGACTCCAGATTTCCACTGTGGTGGCCTGGGTTCAGTCCTTGGCCTGGGAACTGAGATCCCCCATGCCGTGAGGTGTGGCCATAAAACCTGCTCCAGCACAGTATTGCCACTCCCTGGGGTAAATGCCTCAGGGGCCATCTCAGTTCTGAACCTAGTTCTCAACCTTGATGGTCTAGAAGCTCACTTTTTTTTTTTTTTTAAATCTCCAGCAAAACTAATCTACAAGAAACTATGTGCAAATAAGGTTTGTTTTTGTAAAAGTGTCAAACGGAGAATTTCTCCCCAGATTCAAGAAGAAATTCCCCTTTCTCCCTCCCTTTCCTTCTCTTACAGAGTTGGGTCCCTGATGCTACAGGACAACTGAATTCACAGACTCCTTACCAGTCTTCTGCGAGGGGAAGGGTGTACCCTCTGTACCTTTGCTTTTGGTCTCTCCTCTTCCCCTCCATGGAAGCAGCCTTGTGTTAGGATTCACTTCTCCTGTGACAGGGAGATGGATGCCCTAAGTCCCAACCTGAGCACAAATCCACTCCTGCCTTGTCCCCATCTATCACCCTGATCCCTGCACACAGGGGATCCCTGTGTGCTGGGGGGTTGCAGAGAAGCAGTCAGAAATACCTTCTTGAGCCTAATCTTTACTAGGATTCAGTCATGTCTGGACATGCCAGGCCACCCCGGGTCGTCTTTTTATAAGAGATTCAATGGTAAGGACATGGAAGAGCACTGGGCACTACAGAGGGAAATTAGGAACACAGAAGTGGGTCTGTCTGGAAGATTTATTCTCTGGCCCAGACTCCCTGCAGAGTGCCGGTGCTATTATCAAGATGCCCTCTGGAAGACACGGGCAGGTTCCACTGAGTGCTGGTACCCAGTGACCAAGGGCCACACTGAAAACCTTGGCGGGATTCTCCCCCACAGAATGTAACTCTGTGGGTCACGAGTCCACAAGACAAAGTGGACACTGACAGCTAAGACATGTGCAAGATGATGTCAGTAAGCATGGTGGGCAGCCTTCCAGATGACCTCAATGGCCCCTGCCTCTTGGCATCACATCCTTGTCCTTTTCCACATGTGTCATCGTTCAACCACAGGACCAACAGCATACAGATAGCGATAGAGTAAAGGGAGAAAGAGCACGTGATTAAATCTTTAGTCCCACTAAGGGACCGTAAGCAGAGGAAAAAGCATGGTAGACCCTGTAAGTCAAAGAGCACTCGAGAAAGCAGGTTTGTTTAACCACAGAACCAAGCAGACTTTCTTATCAGCAAAACCATGCAACAGAAGCGTGAAGACATGCTCCAGAATAATACAAGAAAGGTGGACTGAGACCCATGTCCCACCCAGTGAGGTCAGTAAGTTTATGATTCCTAGGACATGCTCCTCTGTGCTCACTAAAAACAAAACTTAAGGAAAACATAACCTTATACTGAAACCTGAGATGATTTACCATATTTTAATATATGTTACTGCCTTTTTGCTCATTTCCATTGCACCATGACAGTCCCAGTTTGACCATGTAGGGACAAGAAAACTCCCCCACCCAACATGGAGGAAAAGTTGATGATGCAAAGAGGATATCTACTCAAAAAAGTCAGGAAGAAGGTGATCTTCTCTACCTCTCCACTCTTCCTTTGTAAAACTGTAGCCCATTAAGCTCTGGGTGTGGCACTCCCTTGCCCACCTGCCTGTAAAGCTCACAAGTGTCCTATTCTAATAAGCCGCTTCTTATCTATCACTCTGCCTCTTGCTGAATTCTTTCTGCACTGAGACATAAAAAACTGGGGTTCCTTGGAGCCCCCCAAGATGCATTTCTGCAGCTTCAATATGGCAGGAGCCATGGCATGCCACTTTCAAGGCTTGGCCATGAAACACCAAGATCATAGCTTCTTCCTTGCACCCTCAGATCACCCGCTTAAGAGAAAAGCAGTTGCTTGTCTTGAATAGACCTGTGAAGAGGCCTGATTGGTGAGAAACTGAGGCTGAGCCATATAAGTGAAACTTCTGGAGGTTCATCCACCAGCCCCAGTCAAGCCCAGTCCTGGCCAGCTTCTCTACTGCAACCTCATGGGAGATCCTGAGCCATCAACTAAGACAGTCCTAGATTCCTGATCCTCAGAAACTGTATGAGATAATAAATATTGGCTGTTTTAAGCTACTGTAGCAATAGGTAATAAAATAAGATTATTCTAATTGCAGTCCATGGGGTCGCTAAGAGTTGGACACGACTGAACAACTTCACTTTCACTTTTCACTTTCATGCATTGGAGAAGGAAATGGCAACCCACTCCAGTGTTCTTGCCTGGAGAATCCCAGGGACGGGGGAGCCTGGTGGGCTGCTGTCTATGGGGTCATACAGATCTCTGACATGACTGAAGCGACTCAGCAGCAGAAGCAGCAGCACAATTATAAGCAAATTGAGTTAAATGTAGTAAATCCAACTATGTAAATACGGACAAAACTCTAAATGTATGTAGTGGAAAGTAAATGTTTAATAATACCTAAGATATATTTAATATCAAGGTGGGAGGAAAGTGTATTACCTGAGGATTTATGAGATTTCTTTGGAGAATGCTGATATTTTCTCACTCCCTCATCTCCAGGGAGAGGACAGAACGCTCCTTTCCAATGTAAATGTATTGCGAGCAGGTTTCCAGGGGACACTGGAGAGCCTGCTGTGCATCTCTGCAGCTGGAGGGGATCTGAGACTCCTGTCTAACCTGGGCCTGAGAAAGTGGAAGCTGCCTGTCGCCACAGGACAGGGGACCTGCATTGCCAGGGTTTTTTGGAGGGTCGAGGATTTTCCGTGGAGTGTTTGCCACTCAGGAGAGGGGAAACCAGGCTGGACCCATTGTAAGAGCTTCCCAAGAAGACCAGGTGGAGAGTGAAGAGACCTCAGTCGTTGGTGTACCAGTGACCACTGGATCCAGGGGTGGTGTGGGGGGAGGTGGAGGCAGAAGCCAGAGGAGGTGGGAGAGGAAGAGGAGGAGGAGAAGTCTCACAGTGTGAAGAGTTGATTATTATCTTGGTTGGATACTTACATTTTTTTATTATGAGGATGCTTGAGCATACAAAAAGATCCATCACCTAGATTTAATGACTATTTAAGATTTGTATATTTGCCTCACTGTTTTTCCTAAGGTGTTTTGGGTTAGACTGCAGACTTCTGGGATTCCATCCTCTTCTGTGGATACTTAAGGCTGCTTCTGCAGAGAACTGGGGCACTTTCTTGCAATCACAGCAATGCTGTCATACCTAGTGGGGTTAATGGTCCCCTGGTGCCTCCAGACACATATATAGTTTCCTTAACTGTCTCCTAGATGCCTTTTATTTTATATATGTGTGTGTGTGTACACATATACATATATGTAGTTGGTTTGTTCACACACAGAAAGATAAACTAGAAACTTTTCTAAGCTGAGGCTGCTATTTGTGACTCAAAGTGACACAATATTGTACCCAAAGAAAGAGCAGAATTACATTCACGGGTGGAGGAATTTTATCGCTGCTGAGGAAACTTGAAAGAAATGACAGAAAACAAGAGGGAAATGTGTATTTTCATAATTTCCCAAAAAAAGAGAAGTTCTCATTTTAAGGTACAGACACTGACAGAAAGGTGCTCTAATAGGCTTATTCACATCTTGATAACCCAGATGTTCAGACACTACACAGGCATCACACACATTGCTGATATGAGTGTAAGCTGGTACAAACGCTCTGCAGGGTGATGTGCCAGCATCCATCAACATTTCAAAAGCATACGCTCTTTGATCCAGCGATCTCTCTCCTAGAATTTATTCTCTACATATTCTTGCCGTGTGAAATGACTGAGTAAAAGGATATGCCTTGCAGCATTGTTTGCAGAAGACTGGCAACAATCTTCAAAGTCCATCAGTGAGGGATTATATATATATAAAGTCATATATATATAAAAGTATACAAATAAATATACTTATTTATATAATTTATATATACTTCTATATTTATATAACTGTACAT
>SJYQ01004657.1:386879-426666 GCA_006410935.1 Redunca redunca
TCCCCCTCCCCCACCCCCGCCCCCTTTCTACAGAGCGACCTCTGTAAACTACGTGGGCAGACTCCCTTGGTCCCTGGCGCCTGCCTCCTCCCTGGGTTGCTCCAGCTGGCTTTGTCACTCACCCTGAGTCACCCAGCTCAACTGTTGCCGGCTTGGTTACTGCACCTCCCTGGGCTTCTCCTAGGTCCTGCCCACACTTTTATAAGCAGGCCATTCGTTAAACTCAACTCAAATGACTCATGTCTGTGTGCACCACCTGTTTTCTGTCAGGACTCTGATACAGTATTTAGCACTTATGTAAAAAAAACTGCGAGTTGGGGAGATTGGGGTCATGCACTTATGCATGCTAACAGCTCTGGAAAGCTGCACAGAAACTGCTAACGGTGCTGCCTCTAGCAAGCGGCGGCTTGGGTCGGGGAGCAGGATAGAGGGAAATTATCTTATTGTATACTTTTTTTTTCCTTCTGAATTTTTAACTATAAGCATGTATTACTCAAAAAATAATTGTTGTGAATTTTTAAAATGAATTTGACATGTAAAATTGCAAGTGTGAGTTGTGCACTGTGCTACTCTGATACGTTTATATATTGCAACATAACTGCGATGTAGCACTGAGCACATTACATATTTATAGTATTATAATATCATATTGTCTATTCATTATACTGTGTATTAGGTCTTTATGGCTTGTTTACTACCTGTTTCGAGTTTGTACCCCTAAATACCCTCACGCGGGGGCTTCCCTGTTGGCTCAGTGGTAAAGAATCCATCTGCCAATGCAGGAGACATGAGTTGGATCTCTAGTCCAGGAAGATGTGCCCCTGAGCAACTAAGCCTGTGCTCCACAACAAGAGAAGCCACCGAAATGAGAAGCTGGAGCACCACAGCTAGAGAGTAGCCGCTGTTCGCCGCAACTAGAAATAAGCCCAGGCACCGACAAAGACCTAGTGCAGCCAAAATTAAAATAAAAACCCACCCTCACCCTTAGCATCCCCCATCCCCTGGTCACCACCATTTACTCTCTGTTTTTTTCTGGTTTAACTTTCTTAGATGTCACATGTAAGTGATGTTATGTAGTACCTGTCTCCGCCTGACTTATCTCACTTAGCATTAAATACTCAGAGTCCATCCACATTGTCACAAATAATGGGAGGATATCTTCCTTTCTCGTGGCTGAATATCAAAATAAATTCTAATTTTTTAGAAGATAACTTTAAAAAGCAAGACTGCAGAGGGGCAAGGTGCTAGAAGGCATCACAGACAGCTGTCCCTGCTCACCTAGAGCCTTCCTTCTGTAGGAGCGGCTGCCTCTGCTGGCGGACACTCCAAGCTGCCAACTGAAAAGAGAAGAAAAGAAGGGAAAAAAGAAGGGAAGGAGGGAGGGAAGGAGGCAGTTGGCAGGCTTCTTCCACTCTGTACTACAGACAAGAGGGGCAATGTTTTAAGAAAAATTGACACATTAACTCTTAATGCATTTTCTGACGCTTATTGGCAGGCAAGAGGTTCAAGACAAGGGCAGGAATTTCCCAACCCCCATCAGCGTGTGTGTTGGCCACACCTTGTCCACCCCCTGTGGAGGTCAGAGTCACAGTGACCAGGAAAGTCTGCTTGGGGCATTCAAGTAAGCCCATTCTGCAGTCCCTCTCTGACTTCCCTGCCACCCCCTCTACCAGCCTTGGTCTGTCTGAGTCACAGCGACAGAGCAGGGCGTCAGGCCAGGAGGCCTCATCCACCTGCTCCGGGCAGGGTTCCCCCTCCTCCCACTCCTTCACTGTGGCCTGCCCTTTACTCAGCAGGTCTCTATTTTTATCACACTCATTATACTGCAGGGCTCTTCATTTTCATCTCATTGTTGGTGGGGTCATCGGGAGACTTTGTCACCCAGGAGACGGGGAGGGAGGCTGCACTCTCTGCTCCTCTCCAGGCGTGCTTAAGTCGTCATCTGACAGCGCACAGTGGACTGTCTTTTCCGGTTGTAGAATGACCACCAGAGTCATCGGCTGTTCCAGCTCTTCCTCTTTCCAGAGTGTCTGGTTCAATCAAGGTTCCCTGCATTGGTCCTTCCCTGCTTATCCAGAAAGGGAGAAGCGTTTCTATATTTTATAGGCAGATACATAATTGATAGAGAAAGCAGAACATCCGTACAAGCCCTCGGTGTGAGTCTTTCAGAGGAGAAAAGTGTCCAGAGGTAAGTGGCTGCAGAATCAGGAGCATGTGGAACAGAAACACGCCTGCCCTGAAGAACAGGTGTTTCTGCCACTTCCAAGGGCTGGGGCTAGAAGAGGAGGCCCCAGAGCACATTTGCATGAAGACTCCTGGTGCTTTTGCCCCAGACTGCACCGCAGCAACTGGAAAAAGATTAGGATCTCAAGGAGGTGCCCACAGGGAAAAGGAGGGAGCAAGGCCCTGCTACTGAGAGGAACCGGTGCTCTGCCTCTCTCCAGCACGGTATCTGAGGGTGCTGCCCCTACTCTCTCCCTCACACTAATGCGCTCCTGTGGCAGGGACCAGGGCCCCAAGCCCCCACTCCTGTACCTTTCCTCATGTGGCATCTCTGCTGGAGCTGCTCCTTCTCATCCTTTGAAACCCCCACCACAAGTGTCACTTTAGGGAAGCCTTCCGGGACCCCTGCCCTCTGCCCCTCAGGCAGAGTTCAACATGCTTTCCTCTGAAATTTCTTATTCCAGGATTGTTACGGTTGGTTTTCCACGGCCTGATTCTCCCGCTGCTTTTATATGGCCAGACTTTGCTGGGTGCTGATGCACAGGACACAGATTTGTTGAATAGTACTGGACCCAGAATGAGAATTAGAGATGATTATGTAACGGGCCTGATGACTGATGGCTTGCCTTGTGCCAGGCACTGTGCTGAGGACTTCCCAGGCACGCTCCCCCTTAATCCTCACCACCCCCCAAGAGGTGGGTGCTGCTACCCCCCATTCTGCAGAGAGACTGGATGAGGGGAAGTAACACAGTCAAGACCACGCAGGTAGAAACTGATAGAAATTCAGCTTCAATCCAAGTGTGTCTGATTCCATAGCATCTGCTCATTTCTTAAGCTTTTGAAACTCAGAAATAATACCCGAATGTGGTAAGGAATAAAAACAATCCAAACTCCATTAAAGGATAAAAAGTAAGCCATTTTCCTACCTGGATCAACAGTCCCATTCCCCGAGCCAGCCACTCTTGTCAACTTTCTTTTCCTTCCAAAAATACTCTCTGCATACACCCCTCTATGGATTTGCCCTCACTGCACACACACTCTATACACTGTGCTACACACTTGCTTTTTTCCCTTTTAATTGTTATCTTGGGGATTGTTCCATTATCAGTAGTTACAAATCTATGCCCATTTAAGTAAAAAAATAAAACAGAGTAGTCCATAAATGGATATACCATAATTTATTTAGTAAATTATGCCCTGTTAATGATGCTGTGTTGAGGGGCATTTAGGTGGTTTCCTGCCTTTTGCTATTGTACATGGGGCTATAAAGTGTGTTCTTGTCCATAAGTCTCAACACAAGTTATATTACTTTACATATAAATTCTTGATCCTTCTGGAATTTTTGGCAAAATGAATGCGGTAGAGACCCAGTACAGATGCTGACCATTTCGCTCTACTATGGTCGCCTGAGATATAGCAGGTGCTCGTAAATAGTTATCATGATAATGACAGCAGCATCCACTGGAGCAGCCATCAAGGTATGTTTATTGAATCTATGAGCATGCAGTTAATTGACATGACGCATTAAGGATGGCTACCTGGAAGCCTTGTAACTGTCAGAATGACTAAGTCCTAATAGTCACTTTCACCCATCAGAATGAATGAGTTTGCCAAACTTCCTAAGAGCAGGTTTTGACATGGGGAGGGGCGAAAGACATCACATACAATGATGGGATTTGCCAAACAGTGATGACCCAGGAAAAGAAGCTTCTGATGACAAATTCTGGGTGAATTGACTGAGACCGGTCTCATGGAATGGCTCAGAAGAACCACCGCAGGCTAAGTGGGTCAGCTGAGGGCTGGAAGGAATGGAGGTATGTATTCGTGCTAAGCGAGGTGATGAGCAAAGAAGCAAGGCCACCAGGAGTCAGATCAGAGTGCTGAGCGCAGAACTGATCCTTGGGTTACATGAGAACATACAGGGCTTATGATGGGCAGTTAGAGGCTTGTGATCTGTGCTTGGTGGATAGAAGATGGAAGATGCCATGAGAAAGAAAGGTAATGCCGTCAACCATAAAGACTGGCCGAGGGAGATGCTCTCTTATCCAAGACGGGTGGAGGTGCTGATCCCACCAGCTGGGGATCCCCGGGAGATGCAGATGAATTGCTCCGGGGTGAGATAGCCACTCTCCAGACAAGATAGCCACTTCCTATACAGTGGAAGAGTAGGCCAGGGGCTGCTCCTCAGCACTGGAGCTGATGGAAAGAAGCAAAGCCCCTGCTGGACAGATGCAGGAGCATCTACAGAGAAAGGCAGGAGGAGAAGGGGATGGCAGAGGACGAGAGGGTTGGATGGCATCACCCACTCAACGGACACGAGTTTGAGCAAACTCCAGAAGATAGAGAAGGACAGGGAAGCCTGGTGTGCTGCAGTCCACGGGGTTGCAAAGAGCTGGACATGACTTAGTGACTGAACAACAAGTTGTGTTCCCAAGCACTGTATGAGGACTTGGTGATAAGAATCAAAATAACAGCTGCAACCTACCATAAACCAGGCCCAGGTGTTAATTCATCTAATTCTCATCCCAGCCTTACAAGTTTATACCCATTTTGCACGTGAGAAAAATGAGTCACACAGAGCTTGACCCTCCAGAACTGGAGTCATGTAACTTGCATCTACTATCAAAATGTGGTTATGAGTTTAGTCCTAACAGTTGCTCTTAGAGACCATCTGCTGTCTATCCCCTAAGATGTAGCCTTCACAAGCATAGCTCCCAGTAGGATAAGCAGGCCTTAAGTCATGTCTGTGACTTTCCTAAGCCCCTTCAGGAGCAGAGAGATCTCAGGACCACTCTGCTCCTCCCAGCCCTTCAGGATGAGGCCTGGTGTAGAGACACAAGCTGATTCTCTGAATAACCCAAGCACGGAATAGTGGGAGTAAGAGTGCTGGGCTGGGGGTGAGGAAGCCCAGGGCCAGGGGACAGGCAGAATGGAGAGAGAGCCTGGGAGGAGGAAGGAAGGAGATGGGCAAGGCTTCTGAGCTTGTTCAGAAAAGTAGCCAGCTCTGGGCTGAACACAGAGGTCATGGGACCCCCATGTGTCTGGCAGGCTCCAGCAGGAGTCAGGCAAGTGCCAGGACAAGCAGAGAGGGTAGGGCCGGCCTCGGGCTTCATACCACAAACACCTTACCATCAGCAAAGCCAGGATGGGAATCCAAGAGCTTCATGGCAACTTGGCAGCAAATTGTCTCCACCATGCTGGGAGGGATGGGGTGGTTTCTATAGAGAAGCACTTGTTTAGCCCTGAGACATCTCCTAGGGTGTGCTGTTTCCTCCTTCTCACCCCCACCCCCCACCCAGAGCCAGACAGATCTGCTCTGCACTGGCTTTGTCACAGCTTCAGACACATATGAACTGGCCTGGCTGGGGATACACACAGCATGGAGTCAATAAAAGAATGATGCTGACTGCCTTCGGTAGTCCCAGACCTCAACACCACCAGCCACAGGCCTACCATCACACCCATCCCTTGCTCACTGCTCACAGAGAAGAAGGCAGTGAAGAGTCAAGCCATCTCCTTTCATCAAACACACTTGTGACAATCATAATGTCCCCAGGCCTCCGTCCTTGCTCTGGTCTGCGAGGTACTTTGGAGCTCTTCTTCCAGCCCCCACAGGTTGTCATGGTGCCTGCTGCTCAGACTTTTCATTGGACAGAGCTGTGCAGACTGTCTCCATGGCAATAAAAAGGATCTGTGGAGAAACGATGCTGGCCTTGGAAATTAACTCACAGGAACACTCCTGGGAAATAAGCTCCTCTTAGGGGGTCAGGAGACATTCCCCTCCTGAAGACACAGTTTCTCAGCTGTTTCACTGGCCTGGGGAGCCTGGCTCGGTAATGGCCGTGCCACCATCCTTGTCTACTCTCCAGCCACAGAGGACGGCAGCTCCAGGTTTCTGGCTGCACCAGTAAAGACTGCAAGTCAGGGGACTTCCCTGGCGATCCAGTGGCTAAAACTGTTCACTCCCAATGCAGGTGCCCTGGGCTCGACCCCTGGTCAGGAAACTAGATCCCACGTGCCAAAACTAAAGATTCTGTGTGCCTCAACTAAGACCTGCTGTAGCTAAACAAATAAATGTTAGGGGGAAAAAAAAACCCTGCAAGTCAGGAGAGGACGGTTGAGATAGAGAACAACTTTGCCCTTCTTAGCGTCCATAGGTAGCATCCCTGCCCACCCCACTTCTCCTGGGTTGCACCCCTCCATCCTCCCCACATGACAGGACCTAGGTTCTCCCTGCTAAGATATGAGTTGAGACGGCTGGAGGCACTCTCTCCTCTCTGCCCAGATACCTGTGTATTATCCCAGAACCTTTGATAACAAAACAAACAGATCTCTGCTGGTCCTCTCCGGTCTTTCTCTGCCCTGTGTCTTCATCTTTCTCTTCTGCCTTTCATACCAAGCATCTTGGCTTTTGTACTGTTCAGGTTCACAGTCCAACAGGGAGGGCACTAGGGTTCTTTGAAATGCCTAGTCCCTTTCAAAACCAACACTCGCCCACCTGGAATCGAGCTGAGCTAGGCTGAGATGGCCTACATCAGGTCCCTAACCCCTTACCTCTCCCCGACACTACCTGCTTTCACAGAAGGATCAGAGGCTGATTCACACTTGAAGGTGACTAATAACAGACTGAAGTGTATCATCTCAGGGAGATCAGAAGGTAAATTGTGAGGAATGAGTGCCTATGAGGAATTTTAGGATTTTCAAGGAAGATTTTCAAAGAGTAGAGTTTGGACTTCACTCTTAGAAAGGAAAAGAGAGAAACTATATGGATTTTCTTGTCTCCAAAGCATTTCTTTGTACTTGGTGACTCGCCTGGATGATAAAGGAAATTTGTTTTGTCTTACCTGCTACCTGTAAAGCCAAAAAAAGTGATTTCTTATAAAACTTGCCACACCGGGGACTTCCCTGGTGGTCCAGTGATTAAGACTCCTAGCTTCAATGCAGAGGGCACAGGTTCCATCCCTGATGGGGGAACTAAGATCCCACATGCCACATGGTGTGGACAAATGTAAAAATTTAAAAATAATCCTGCCACACTTAAGCTAGGCATGGCGTCACCGTGGAGGACTTTACCTCCACTGTCTAGTGTGATGATGTCCTTCCCAGCAGTCCAGAGCACCGCCTCGTACCCACCACCTCTGATAGAGCAGCCCACAGTGAGCTTGGTCAGGTTCTGGTAAGGGCACCCTTCCTGGCTTCCAGCTGGCCATCTTCTCATTGTGTCCTCACACGGCAGAGAGAAAAAGAGATCTCATACCTCTTTTATAAGAGCACTAATTCCACCATGAAGGGCCCACCTTTGTGACCTTATCTAACCAAAATTACCTCCCAAAGGTTCAATCTCCAAACACCATCACATTGGGGTAAGAGTTCCAACACACAACTATTGGGGGAGGCACACAAACCTTCCATGAATAACACTCCCTGTTCAAACCCAGAAGCTCCTGCCCTGGAAAAGAGAACTTCTTGGGGAACATCAGTGCAAGAGGTAACGGGCCAAGAGAACCTGGCACAGGACTTTCTTGAGATAAGCTCGGAATGAGGATCAGGAACCCGATTCAGGGACCACTTCTCCTAAAAAGCCCATCACATTGTCAAGCTCCTTACCGTCCATGGGACTGTTTCCTCATCTGTAAAATGACAGAGGAGAGGAAAGGTGGGGTAAACCAGATCTTTTATATGACATTTTCTAATTCTATTTACCTTGATTCTGGGGTATAGCTGTTGCCAAGGCAGGTGATGAGCAGGTTTCAACCTCTTTTGGAAAAGATAAGAGACCAGGTGCACTGGAGAGAAGCCAGCAAATTCGGCAAGAAAAACACAGCCTCTGACAAGCAAGTGGCTTGGGTTTTATAAATCCTCGGGGAGCCACACCTCTCCCCACCTGCTTCAGTTCTTAACTACCAACAAGTGAAGCAAGGAGGAGGGACACTGAAATGTTTGACGTGGAGTTAGATGATGAACTTCAGGAGAATGGGAAAGAGAAGGAAGGAGTTAGAGGAGAATGACGAACACAGATCCATCTAATGTGGGCAGTTGGGGTCTGTTTTGAAGTTGGGTGGTGGGGGTGATAGTTTCTTTTGCTTGGCACCCCATACTCCTTCCTGGTGCCTGTTAAAAGGAGCCAACTGTACTCTCAATAAGCTGTTTAATTGGCCAATGGGACCATGTACTTTAGATTTTAAAATCTGACCCAGGACACTCAAGACCCAAAATGCCCAGTGCTCTGGTCAGGATTCCTGTCAAGGTATCCAGTTACTAGCCCCAAGCCCCCCATCTCAGTCCCACACCTGGAGTGCGACAGGTCACCAAGGCCCCAGCCTCACCATCAACATCTGTCAACTGTCTCCAGAAGCTGGGTCACCAGAAATGAGACAAAAGGAAGCTCTGTCTTCCTCCCCCGCCAGGTCTTCACATTCTAAACTGTCCTTATTTTTACTCAGGGAAAAGTAAAGGGAATTGTTAATATGTAAATTTCACTGTACCAAATGTTGCATTTAAATGATTCTGGGTTTTTTTGACAAGTTGTTCAACAACATTCAGTTGTTGAAAGACCCCAGCCCAGCTCTGTTTGTGTGTAATGAGTTTATTCAGACCTTCCTTTCTGGTCTCCCTTCCCTGCCTCCTCATTCTTTTTTAATTTATTTATTTTTAACTGAAGGATAATTGCTTTACCGTATTGCATTGGTTTCTACCGAACACCAGCGTGAATCAGCCATAGGTTTATCCATGACCCCTTCCACCTGAACATCCCTCCCACCTCCCTCCCCATCCCACTCCTCTAGGTTGTTACTGAGCCCTGGTTTGAGTTCTCTGGTCATACAGCAAATTCCCACTGACACTCTATTTTACATATGGTAATATATGTTTCCATGTAATTCTCTCCATTCAACCCACCCTCTCCTTCCTCGCCATAGTCCAAGCCATGTCCCTAAGTCTGTTCTCAATGTCTGTGTCTCCATTGCTGCTCTGCAAATATCTCATCCTTTTAATCTGGTTTCTTCTGGGAATCCCATGGGACAGCCACGTGGACTGCTCAAACCATTAACCACAGATACGAGATCTGGCAGCTCTAAAGCCTCTAGTGAAATTTTCTCAAGGCTGTCACTTGGAGGAAGTGGACTAATTGCTATTTGGGGAAGAGGAGAGATTGTGTTTCTCCCTAGGGCCTCAGCGGAGCAATGGTTGAGTGTTTTGTCCCTGAAAGATTCTTGAGACCACAGACGGTTACTTGCTGGAGACTGGAGGTAGACACTTATGTGCCCTGACTCACCCCTCTTGCCTTCATCCTGATTTCTGACATGAGTATGTGAACCATGCCTGTGGGTCCTGACTCGTCACACTGCAGAAAGCATCGTCCTCTGATTGGAAGTACGGGAGTGTTGATAAACCAGTGCAGCCCTCAGTGGATGGGAGATGAAACACTTGGGTAAACACTCTGCCCACCAGCCTTAGGGTGGACACTTCCAGTCTGAGAGGCATTCTCTACTCTCCTTGGAAAGTTGGGGGTGGTGGGGGGAAGGAGTCTGTTCCAGGAATGGCACCCATCTCTACACACCCCTGTATGGGCTTTCCTTGCTTCCATGATCACTCACCACTCACTCCCTCACTCCCGCTTCCTCCCATCTCCTGTCCAAAAGCCCTTGTCACTGTTTTCAAAAGAAGCCAAACTAAGACAGATCTGAAGAGAGAAGTGGACTGACAGAGCCTGGCCATCACTTTGTCATGAAGGGTGGCTGAGAGACAGATGTGGATTCAAATCTCAGCCTTGCCTTTTACAAGCTACATGTATTTAGACAGATTAACCTCTCTGGAGCCGGCAGCAACTGGAAAACATCAAAGACTGATGATAAAATGATCAGGAAAGGGAGCCATTTTACTCACTGGGATTCATAGGGGCTCGTCCTGCAGAAGAACAGCATCTATTGACCTTCAATGACTAAGGCAGTGGAGACTCTAAGCGGAGTCCAGCCAGGGCACAGGCAACAGCCCCACCCAGCAAGGCTCCTTCAGTCCCTCCCCCATCTCCACATGGTGTCCCATCCCTAAGGAAGCCCAAGGGCACACTATGGCCTCTAGCCTTAGTCCTGAACCTTTTCCTTGATCACTCCTGTCCTCCATTCCTATTCTATTCCCAATCTTTCATTTATTCTGTTAATAAACTAATGTTTAGGACTTCCCTGGCCGTCCAGTGGTTAAGACTCAGCACCGCCAGTTCACGGGGCATGTGTTCGATCCCTGGTTGGGGAGATAATATCCCACATGCTGCATAGTGTGGGCAAAAGATTGAAATAAAAATGAATATGAGGAGTAACATTTTTTTTAAAAGAACTTTCCTGGTGGCTCAGGGATAACCTGCCAGCGCAGGAGACACGAGTTCGATCCCTGATCCGCGAAGAGCCCACATGCCACGGAGCAACTCAGTCCATGCTCTACAACTATTAAAGCCTGTGGCCTACAGTCGGGAACCAGCACTACTGAAACCCTTGCGCCTTAGAGCCCGTGCTCTGCGACAAGAGAAGCCGCTGCAACGAGAAGCCCGCGCACTGCAACTAGAGTAGCCCCCGTCAGCAATGGAAACCTGGCGCAGCCAAAAAGAAATAAACTATTTTAAGAAAAAAACTATAAAAGTATTTTAAATAAAACAATGTTTGGCCCACTGCTTAATCAACCAAAAGGAGCATTCACTTTAGGTGAAAGGGTCATGCAACTTCTTGGTAAATCTGACTCAGGATCTGCAGCATACAGCAGATTTTTACCCTCACTCTACAGAACCCAGCCTCCATGAAAACTCGGGTAATGGACGCTGTAGCCCAGGTACACTGCCTCAAGCCAGCCAGGGACTACCTCTTCTGCTCCAGTGCTGCGCCAGGACTGTCCACCTAGGCACTGACCCTCAAGCTGCCTCCTGCCCGTAAGTTCAGCCCCATGAGTGGGACCTGGGCAGAGGCAGCCAGGGATGTTAGAACAAGGGCGAATGTGGCATTATAGGGGGACAAGGGACCGACCACCGCAGTAGTCTGGGGTAAAAACAAGAGTAAAATGGCCAGAGGCTACAACTTATGCCACTTTTTATTCCCAAGGGGCCCCACATCCAAACAAGACAGAGAACCCTCAGGCTGGAAGGGCATCACCCCTGTTTATCATAACCCTCACCTGTGGCCGTCTCAGGACACCCCAGAATTCCCCTTTGCCCTAAGAGTTCTTTCCAGATCTTTCTTAAGGGATCAGAGAGGAAGAGGTTAACCTGAAATGTATAAACGCAGACAAAATGCTCCCAGGCAGAGTCACCTATGCCAAGCCCCATCGCCAGAGTCTGGCCCATCCTGAGGCCCTTCCTCCCAACTCTGTAGGAGCTGCAAACTAACTAGCCCCCATCCCACCCCACTCCGCCTTCCCTCCCAAACAGGCTTCATGCCTTCTCCCCCCAGGCCTCCCAACACACAAATATCTGCAGAACAGCAGGAACTCTCTGATGTGCCAAACTCGGTGGCTTTTTGTTTTCACTTATTAGTCGGGATGAAAGCATCTCGTACCACCTCAAGGGCTGTTGACAATGAAATAAATACTGAGGTGGTTTATTCCTGGGAAGCACTAAGGTCTGGTTATCCACAATCCACAGCCTCTGGCTGGAAACTTGACCCGAGGAGGACTCTGGGGGGAACGGATAGAGAGACCCAGAGTCCAGCCCCTGTCCTCACCCAACCGGGCAGCTGCCTTTCCCGCAGCCCCTGTCCTCTTGTGAGGCAACGAGGTGAGAGCCAGGTGAGCGGTGGACACGAGAGCCGGTCCTTCTCTGCCCCTCCACCTCTCACAGCCGCCTCCACATTGGGGACACTCCTTCATGCCACAGCGCTCTTGAGGGAGCCTCATCTCACAGGCAACTTGAGCCCAGGTTGGGCTTTTCCAGACAGAAGAAGGGGCAAGGGCCATAGCTCAGGTGCCAACCCTCCCTCTGCACCCCTACCTTTTCTCCTGCCCTTTCCCCCCGCCCTTCCCATCCCTGAGGTCTTTCCTCCATAGACACACACCAACAGCCACACACACAAATCCCCTCTCTGGGCATTTCCTTATTGGAAGCAAAGTTCTCTTCTCTCTCTCGACTCCCTACCTCCTGCACATGGGATTTTTCTCAGTGACAGCCATCCCCACTGCTACCCTGGAAGTCAGCACCTTCCCTCACTCACTGCAGGAGGCGAGGGCTCAGCAGCCCTTACTCTGCTGTCAGGCTCCTATTGTCCACCTCCTCCCCGTGGCCTCTCTCTCCCAGCAGGCCCCCTGCACCACTCTCAGTATCTCTGCTGCAGGCCTGCAGGGCACTGGCCTGGCTTGCCTGGCGACTGTCCTCCCCTGCCTCAGCCCCTGCAGAGTGTATGAGACAGTCTTGGGGCTGGAGATCCAATGGCAAGATTCTGCCCGAAGCCCTGGCTACTAAAGGGCTGGGGGACACCCCACCCTGTCCCCTCTCTGGGCCTGGCCTTCTCACAGAACCATTCTGTCCTACCCTGCCTGTCTGCATCTTCCCAGCATAACCACCCACTGAGGCCCCAGTTCTTCCAGGTCTGTAAAACCTACTCTGCAAGGACTGAAGCCTTTGGCCCGGAGGCTTAAATACTCTCGGTTCACTGGTACATTCTGACTCCCCACATCAGAGCCCTCAGTGAGGCTGCTGCAGGTGGCACCCTGCCCTGAACCTGTGGCCCGGAACTGTCCCAACGCCAGGGAGACTTCATGGCTTTCTCCTAAGTGACAGAAGTAGTAAAGGTGTCTTGATCTTCATAGCGTATCTCTTTCAACTACACCTGAGTTTATGTTAATAGGCAACTTGGAAAACACCTAAGGATGGGGGCTGGTTGCCAGGGGAACCAACAATGTGATTAGAGGGCTAGAACTTTCAGCCCCATCCCCTTGATCTCTGGGGAGAGGAGAGTGATTGGAGGTTGAATAAATTGCCATTGGTCAATGATTTAGTCAATCATACCTATGCAATGAAGCTTCATAAAAAAAGGTCAGGATTCAGAGAACTCCTGGGTTGGTGAACACATGGAGATCTGGGGACAGCAGTGCCTGAAGAGGTCAAGGAAGCTCTGCACTCTTTTCCATACCTTATTTTTTTTTTTAATATTTGTTTATTTATTTGGCTGTGTTGGGTCATAGTTGCTGTGCACAGGCTTAGTTGCCTCAAGGCATGTGGATCTTAATTCCCTGATCAGGGATCGAACCTACTTCCCTTCATTGGAAGGCAGATTCTTAACCACTGGGCCACCAGGGAAGTCCTTCAGCCCCATACTTTGCCCTGTGCACCTCTGCGGAGCTCTGTGAATCTGAAGAGGGTACGTGCTTGGGGAAGGGATGGAGGAGAGGTGGGTGGGGTGGGAGACGAGAGATTTCCCAGTCAGTCGGAGACAATGGCGTCTGCCTGAGGGTGGTGCACAAATGGGGTCACGGATAAGATGAGCAAGGAGAAATTCCCCTCACCATACAGCACCCCCCCCAAAAATTTTTTAATTGGGTTCAGTTGAAAGCAGAGCAGCTTGTTTTGTGAGCATTTCACCTCTATAGTGGCAGACATGATGGGGGAAGATTTTTGTCCCGTGGCCAGAGTTGTTTGTAGAGCATCAAGCCCTTGGAGAACAGGGGGGCAGCAGAGAAGGTAAGGCGGGCCATCATCAAGTGTGCTCAGCTTCAGGAGGGAAGATTGCAAACAGTTCCAAGAAGAGGCATGATCCCCTGAACTGAGATGCTAAAAGGGAAAATGACTCAGGAGGGTTAGTAGACTGTCAGCAAGGAAATCTCAGCTACGGACTCACAAATGAGCCTTCGGAGGCATTAAGGAAGCTGAAGAGACTGGGGAGGCCACAGGGAGCTCGGATTTCAGGTCATCTCTGAGGATGGAGGCAAGGGCACTTGGCCAAGGGCAGATACACAGGAGGACCAGTCTGAGAAGGATGTTGGCAGAGCACAGAGAACTAGGGAGGCAGAAGGCAAGCTCTGACCAGTGCATGGGCAGAGGGGGATGATAACAATGACAGGACAATTGTGATTTCTTCACAGTCCATCTGGCCTATCAGAGGGGGCTAGGGCACAAACCCCCCGAGTGAACAGAACATAGTTGTAGGAGAATAACAAAGCCAGAGATTGACCTCAAGGCATTTTACAAGGTCTCTCACGGACTCAGGTGAGCCAAGTGGCAGGTCACCTAGGTGGACTGTAGTGGGTTGGAACACCTGAGCTTATGGAAGGCTGGGGGTGGGTCTAATGCAAGATCCATCTGAGGGACACTAAGAATCCCTTGTCTAAAAAAGGTGGAGAATCTTAGTGTCAGGTACAGTCACCAAGAGGACCACAATCACCAACGTATGTCCCCACCAAAGGATGTGAAAAACATAAATTGTTGGCAGGGAGCGGACACCTTTCTGTTCTTGACTCTTACAAGAGCAGAGACTTAATCCATTACTCTACCCACAGAGGATGGAACAGGGCCTAGCACAGAGCAAGCCCTCGAAAAATATTTGCTGAATGAATAAATGCAAAAGACATGAGAAAGGAGAGCAGAGTGTTTAGGAATCAGCTTTAAAAGCCAGAAAGGAACATCATGGCACATTCCCAGGGACACGTGGTTCATGCCTGCAGCCCCAGCTCCCTGCTACCATTCTCCTTTCCCCTCTGAAAATCAACAAAGCCATGCCCTGCCCCGCAGCCCTGAGGTCCTTCTGTGGTAAGGATCCCTGTAGGGGCTCAGGGCCCACAGGGCAAGGGGCGCTCACCCATCAGTGGGTGACCATGGCTACCCAACCGGCCAGGATGCACTTTTGCTTTCTCTCTCTGCTGCTACATTGTCCAGAGAGCTCAGCAGAGGATGGAACAAGCTCTGAGGGACCCAGGCCACTGCTTGGAGCATGTTACTGGTCTCTCCCTGCTAAACTCTACCCTGAGGGAAAGAATCAAAAACTTAAAGCTTATTACCCCCAGCTCCTCCGGACAGACAAGGGCCAGCAGCAGAGAGTGGGAAATCAACAGGTGAGCCTCAGGCCAGGGAAGCTTTTCTGAAAATTTCCTGTTTATAAAAGGGCCAAATTAGAATGGGAGACCCAGAACTTAGTAGACAAGGCTATTTTCCCATTCAGTCCATAAACAAGCACTGAGCACCTGCAATGTGTCGGGTACCAGGTAATAGATGTCGTGACCCTGGTGAACCATGCCCTCTGATCCCCACCCGTGGTGCTTCCCAGTAGGGTGAGGATGCCAGATACCCAACCAATAATTATACCAATCGTCAATTTTAATGAGCTGCTTATGGTTGAAAAAGCAGAATTCAACGGAAGTCTCAGTCAAAGCTGGAGAGAATACAAGCGCAATCACTTTGGAAAATGGTTCGGCGCTGCCCAGGGAATTTGAACAGACAGCCCTCTGACTCCGCACTTTCACGGCCCAGGAGGGGGGTCATGTGTGCACCACGAGGCTACACACGAGCGTTCACAGCAACATGCTTCGTGATAGCCTCAGACGGGAACCAAGCCCAAACGTCCTTTAATGGGAGAAGAGACAAATTGGGTTACACTTATATACCAGAATACTATACAGCAATGAAAATTAGTGAACTGAAGCTACATACTGAACAGCATATATGAATCTTAAATATATATATATATATATATATATATATATAAAATTGAGGGAAAGAAATAGACACAAAATCATCTGCTATATACATGAGTTTCAAAAGCAGTCAAAACCCCTCTGTGTTGTTTAAGAACGCAAACAGGTGGTAAAATTGCACAGAAAAACCACAGTACTTATCACAAAAGTCAGGACAGTGAATATTCCTAGGGTAAAAGGGAGGTTACAACTGGGGAGGGGCAAGCCTAGTGGCTCCTGGGGTGCTGGTTGCATTCCATTGTATGACTATGGTGTCCATTAAGATATATGTGACTTGATGGAGGGATAAATTAAGGAATTTAGGATTAACAGATACACACTACTATGTATAATGTAGACCAACAACAAGGACCTACTGCATATTCAATATCTTATAATCTATAATAGGGACTTCCCTGGTGGTCAAATGGTTAAGATTCTGTGATTCTACTAAGGGGCTACAAATTCAGCCCCTGGAAGAAGAACTAAGATCCCACATGGTTCCACATATTGCACTGCAAGGCTAAAAAAAAAAGCCCAGCTCCTCAGCACAGAAAAGGCCAGCAGAATGGAATGATGGAAAAGAATCTGAAAAAATAATATATGTAACTGAATCATTTTGCTGTACACTTGAAACACTGCAAATCAGTTATACTTCAATAAAAATGTTTAATCAAAAATATAAAAATAAATAAAGTTTTTAAAAAAGAATATACCCCCACAAGAAAAAAAGGATACGTGTCTTGTATGTGTGTGTATATATATGTGTGTGTATCTGTGTGTATGCATTCATATCCACTTTCATGTATTTATTATATTTCATAATCAAAATGTTTAAAAAGTTAAGATTATCTACTCATGGTAAATTTTTAAATTCAAGCAGTTCAAAGCTAACTCATAAACTAAATCTCCCAGTTCTCTTATTGGAGGGAAACATCCCAGTGTCTCAAACACTTTCTCAGAGATGTTCTGTGCAAAGGGCTTTGTTTGAAACAACAAGCTTTTGTGTATAAACATTTGCTCCACAGAGGGTTTCCTGGGAGCATCCTGCCAGGAAGTGGAGGAAGCAGAGGATCAGTGGGCTCCTTGAGGGCAGCTCCACTTGCTTCCTCTCTGAGGCCCCAGATCCTTGCCAGGCCTGAAGCCAGGGGTGCTTGGTCAGGCCAACTCAGTACAGGGTGCCTGGCTCCTTTCTGCTCAGGCTGGGAGAACCGTCACTAGGGAGGTTGCAGAAAACAGGACCTAGAAGATGAAGGGGGTATGATGAGGGAAGTAGCTGGATGGGTGCTCTAGTCCAAGGGCACAGACTGAGAGGCAGAGCAGAGGGTTGTGAACGTGCATGGTGGCTGGGACAGAGTAGGGTCCTCTCTGTGCCAGGGGAGCAGAGAACGAGGGACTCTTGGCTGAGAAAGCTGGCTGTGGTTCCCAATGCCTGCGTGATGACTCCACCAAGCTGTGCTGAAGTGAAGCTATCTGAAGGGCAGCTGTGGGGAGCCCAGGCCCCAAAGCAGCCCCAAGCCAGACTGGTGTGGAGAACCACGCTCCACGGAAACACTCGGAAAGGAAAGAGGTATACCACCCTAGCTATGCACAGGGTGAGAACTGGCATGGGAGAACCATGTATTTCCAGTTCACGGGGATGCTTGCCTAGGGGACCCTCTTTCCCTCCGACCCCCAATTTCCTTGCTCCACATCAGTGTGAGCCGAGGTTCCTGCTTCCCCCAGCATGAGATTCCATTTGCTTGCTGAGGAACACTGTCCCTTCTTGAATCTAGGAATTTGATTAGCTTCCTGCTGAGGGAGATGGGGAAGGCACGGTTGGAGCAAGGGATTGTCAAGGACACTCAGAGACTTGGGGTATACTTCTGGGGTATGGAAAGTCAGGGAGATGAAGAGAGGCAAGCTCTGGCAGCTCTGAGTCCAGGGGCCAACAAACATGCCCTTTCAGAAGGCTCTGGTGTGGGCTGACTCTGTCCACAGACCCCTCATCTGTTCCAGACCTGCTCTGGCCACTCCATCACAAGGGACTCTGGTTACTAAGCAACCCCTGCCGTACCTACTGCATCTCCCCTCGTTCCTTAGCAACCCTTGCATAACCCAGTTCCTTGGAGTTAGGGGTTGGTATCTATACATGATAAGTGAATGGGTGCTGCTCAGGAATAGTGGAGAAATTTCAGAGTAAATATCAGTTTGCGTCAGTGTCATAATGCAGATGATCAAATAGTCTGCTTTGGGAAGGACGGTCTTGATAGTCAATTTTGGTCTCTCTTCTGGTACCATACTTCCAAAAACACCCTTTGCAGGTCCTAGATCTCCTTTTTTTTTTTTTTTTTGTTAAATCCCAGCTGCTTTCACTCTGCTCTCTCTCTCTTCTCTGCAAGGTCATAATACAGTCTTTCTTTTGAGGGGATGAGGGGTTTCAGGTTCTGATGGTTCTACCTTTCTTAAACAGGACAACAGATTCTAAATGTTGTTCTGATCCCTGGGGGACTCCTTTCCCCTGGAGTTGCGATCACAGGTTAACCCCATCATGTGCCAGGGGGAATCAGTCTCCTTGGCAGGGAGGGCAGCAGGAAAAAGATTCGCATTTTGTCGGGGCAGGACACCCCCTGCTGGAAGGCTGGTTTTATAGCACCTCAGGGAAGCTGTTCCCATCGCTCAGCAAGTCTGTGGCTTCCAGCACTTCTTACCAAGCCTTCAACTTGCAGCAAAGTGGTTTGCTGGAAAGTTGTCCTACTTGTAAGGAAAAGCAGCTCCAGGAGAGACTGGTGAGACCTCCTCTGTCTCCTTTGGTTCCCTTTCCTGTTCAAGTTCCCCTAGATCAAGGCCTGAGATTGAGTGACTTCCATGGGCCCAGACTCTGGCAATTTCTCCCTTCATTCTCACTCATCTTCACTCTGAACCACAGGTCCTGGGAGCCTGAAGTGGCCTCTGAGCCTGGCACTGCCCACTCTGATTCCCCTCCCCATGCAGATCAGTTCAGATGCCCAAATGTGGAGGATGGGAAGCCAAGTAGACATACCCTCAATCTAGTCCCAAGTGGAGGTGGATGGCCTTCACTGATGGGACCAAAGAGAGAAGAGAATGGTAAAGGAAAGCAAACAAAGACTAAGGAAAGATGCGCAGTCATTAGAAACATTGATAATCAGGAGAGAGAAACGAGGGAGATGTCAACAAAAGCTGCGTGATCTTGGGCATTTGTTCCTCTCTCTGACTCCATCGGCACCTTGATAAGAACTAAGCTGGGTGGTCCTAAGGGCTGTGACAGTCCCAAGAGCTTTGTTATGAGAATCAGAGAAGAAATCAAGATTGAGCTGCAGACAGAGCCAGGGAGAGAGAAGCCCCAGCACAAAAAGTAAAAAGGAATGAACTGGGCAGTTCTGGCATCACAGACCCCAACCTGGGCACAACATTCCTGCCCTCAGCTGAGGTGAGGCCAGCTCAGCCTTACCCTTACCGGGCTGTGCTTCTGTCTGTCCTGAGCATGGGTCAGGGTCTCCTCTGCTGTGGAGTCTGCAATTAAGTGCAAAGACGTGAGTAGGCAGCAGGCTGGGTTTCAGGCACTGCTGATTCTATCAGAAGAGCTAAAGGATGCATGGACTTCACAGCTCTAGAGTTAAGACAGGTGGAAGTGGTCACTTTGGTGTACAGTAGAAACTAACACAACATTGAAAAGCAACTATATGAAAAAAGAGAAAGATGGAAGTGAGAAAAGCCCACCCCACAGCTAGGGAGGAAGCTTGGGGAGGGCGACCTTGGGGGAAATACAGAAGGTATTTGCCTAATATTCTGCAGAGTACTGCACAGACCACTTACCAATAACCCAGTCCTTCCAGGCCAGCTGTCCCCAGACTCTCACAAACAACAGAAACGGACAGATCTGTGCATCCAAGTGGACTCCAGATCCCACACTGGGTGGGGGTGGGGTGGGAGGAGTGAATGGCAGTATGGGCAGCCCACAGGCTCATCTGGCTGGGGACACAGAGCCAAGTACAAAGTAAGCCCCAAACAGAGACCATGGGCCTCAGTCCTAAGGCCAGTGATCCCACCCTTCCCCACTAGCTTGGGCCCCTGTAGTTTCACAAGACTCTGGCTACAGAGCTGCAGGTGCTGTCACTCAAGCTGTCACCTGGGCCCAAATATTTAATGAGCACACTTCATGCTAAGCACTGTGTCAAGTACTGAGAATATCAAAATACTGAAGACAGAGTCCCACCCTCGATAAGCTTACAGTTTATTGGAGAAGCCAAATCAAGGCAGTACAAAGCACTGTGTGTCAAGGGAAGGAGGTTTGAGACTCAACCTAGAACCCAAGGATATTTCAGAGGAGGTACCCAGGCTGTTGGATAAATCGTTCTGGGACTCAGAACAAGCTAGTGATCAGAAGAACGATTTACAAACTTTTGATCATAGGTAGAAGCAGTCTCATAAAATGGATGAGATATCCCAAGGAAGTGAATCAAATGGAAAGAGAGGACAGCCCAATTTGGAATGTGGTTGCCTGCCTCTGAGATGGTCCCAGGGATCCCGGTGGGCTGGTCTTCACAACCTTGTTTAGTCCCCTCCGACATAATGCCAGGCTTAGCAGAAGTCATGGTATGTCACCTCGGAGAGTAGGCTATATTAAACTGAGTGTTCGGTCTTGGGCCCTCGCCATTTGTTTCTTTCCCTCCTGGGTTAGTCCTGGCTACCATGTTGTGAGCAACCTGATGGCAAGACCCACATGGCAAGGAACGGAGGGCTGCCAAGAACCACACTGCCTGGGAGCAAACCTCTTAGCCTGAGTTTTGAGATGCCCAGCTGGCAGCTTAACTACAGCCCTACTAGACCCTGAGCCAGAGCCCCCAGCTATACTTCTCTCTTTCCTGTCTCTCATGACCTGTGAGATAATACATTTTGAAACTGCTAAGTGTTAGGGTAATCTGCTATGCAGTAACAGATAACTAGTACAGGAAACTCGGAGAAATTTAGCTCATTGAAGAGACAGAACAGAAAATTCTAAAATATAATATTTAAAAAAATAATGTAGTCACAGTTAAAACAGTGTTGTATTGATGCATGGAAAAACAAAGGAACAGAAAGTTCAGAAAGAGATACATTATGTAAAGCAATTATCCTTCAATTAAAAAATTAAAGTGGAAAAAAATTTTTTTAAAGAAAGAGATAAAAACACATTTGAGAATTTAATATATTATAAAGGTGGCATTTTGAATCAGTGAGAAAAAAGATCACGTGTATAAATAAATGATGTTGAGACAACTGGGTAGCTCTCTGGGGAAAAAAGAAATTAAATTAGATCTGTGTCTTTCACACCACACACCAAAATATATATCAGATGGATCAAATATTTCAATATTAAAAAAATGAGACCATAAATATTAAAAATCACAGTAATTTTTTTTTTACTTCTACATGGGGAAAAAAACTATCTAAGCCAAGGCAAAATAAAAGTACAATTTACATAAAGTTCTAAAACAGACAAAGCTAATATATAGTGATAGAAATCAGATCAATGGTTGTCTGAGTGTAGGGACACAAGGGAACTTTATAAGGTGGTGGAAATATTCTGTATCTCAACTGCTGAAACTCCAATACTTTGGCCACCTGATGCCAACCCATTGGAAAAGACTGATGCTAGAAAAGACTGAAAGCAGGAGAAAGACGACAGAGGATGAGACGGCATCACCAACTCAGTGGACATGAGTGTGAGCAAGCTCCAGGAGACAGTGAAGGACAGGGAAGCCCGGTGTGCTGCAGTCCATGGGGTCACAAAGACCACGACTGGGGTCAAAGTCAAACATGACTGAGCGACTGAACAACAACTATATAGATACACACACACACACACACACACACACAGAGATGCTGCAATGTGCAGCTTATGGAATCTTAGTTCCCCAGCCAGGGATTGAACCTAGGCCCCAGCAGTGAAAGCACCAAGTCCTAACCACCAGACCAACCACCAGGGAATTCCCTACAAAATATATTTTAAAGACACCAGTAATATAGGGAACATTCTTCTAGGAACTATCTAAAAAAGACAAATAAAGCAAAAGTTCTCCATTAGTAAGCCACCAAATTCCCATGTGCTTCCTCAGAATAACCACAGTTAACAGTGTGCTCTTCTAGAACTTTTTAATGTGCTTGCGTATATATATATATATACACGCACACATATACATAAGTACAGAATATGTAGAGTTGTTTTGTGTGTTTGTATGTATCATATTATAAACGCTACTTCATGGTTCTTTTTAAAACTAATTTTATTTGTTTATGCAGTTTATTTGGGCCGCGCCGGGTCTTGGTGGCCGCGGGCGTTTTTACCTAGTTGCGGTGCGCAGGCTGCTCTTCGCGGCGGCTTCATTGCAGAGCACGGGCTCCAGAGCTCACAGACTTCAGCGGTTGTGCTCCAAGCCAGGCTTAGAGCACAGGCTCGACAGTTGTGGCGCATGAGCTGAGTTGCTCTGCAGCATGAGGGGTCTTCCCAGATCATCGATCAAACCTGGGTCTCCTGCCACGACGGCAGAGGATTCTTCACGACACCCACCGGGGAAGCCCCATCGCACGCTCTTGCTACATGACAGTACATGCAGAGCTGCCTCACAGTTTGTACCTCACAGAACAAACACTACCCTAGTTTAGCATATCTCAGAGTGTGGTCTGGGAACCCCCTGGGGGATCCTTTCAGGGGGCCTATAAGGTCAAAATTATCTTCATAACAGTAAGACATTATTTGCCTTCTGCACTCTCATTCCCTCACAAGTACACAGCGGAGTTTTCCAGGGTCTCCATGACGTGTGATGACGTCGTGGCTCTGACAGCTAATGAAATACCTACATGTACTTCTAATATTTTCCAAAATGTCCTAAAGAAGTAGATTTAGGGTAAAAAATATGTGCATTTCCAAGAGATGAACTCAGCTTGTTCTTGAACTTCTACTGTGTTATTCCTCACTAACTTAAATTGTACCTGCTTTAATTTCTGTATTATTGTACAATATTGTTATTCTGAAATCCTGATGTTTTCTTTGGACCCATGCGGAAACACAAGATATAAGTACACTTTATTTGGTTTTGCAATAATATTTTTAATGTTTTTCAAAAACCTTTCTAAAAGTTGTCATTTTATGGGACTTCCCTGGCTGTCCACTGGTTAAGACTCTGAGCTTCCATTGCAGGGGGCATGGGTTCAGTGAGTGGTCTGGGAGCTAAGATTTCACATGCTGCGAGGTGTGATCAAGAAAAGTTTTTTAACTTAAAATAATAATAAAATAAAATTTGTAATTGTATCTAAAATTGCTACTTTGAAATGTTACAATATTTTATTCTAACACACATCTTCACTTCTTTATATGTTTCTTATGTTCAAGAATTTGCCATTGGCTTAAGAAAGACAGATTAGAAGACTTGCTTCTTCAATCCACAGTTGCACCATCCGTGTCTAAAACTACTGGAAAAGATGAAACTGACATGTCAGAGTTCTCTGAGTAGCTAAAAGGAACAATAGACTGCAAAGCAATTGGGCAAAATTAAGAAACAAAAATATGATGAAACTTATATTTCCCTCAACTATATAGATACTAATAGTTTATTTTATTACATCTTATGCAACAGAACATTTTGAATAGTATTATAGCATTAGGTATACTGCAGCATCATTGTGAGACTAATCGCTCAGAGTTTAGAGAAAGAGGAATTGCCTATTTTAAATGTAGATATGTTGAGTTCTTTAAAAGCTAAAAATTGTTTCTTTCAGCCCTTCAAAGAAGAAATGAAAAAGTTACTGAAGCATCATACAGGATAAGTTATTGCATTGCATTCACTGGGGAAGGGCACACAATGACTGAGAGATAATAAAGCCTCGCACCTTGACATCACTGAACACCTGCTGGATGAAAAGTCATGAAAGAAATCTGAGCGCTGCCACTTAACAACAATACAGTCACTTGTCAAATTAAAAATTTAGCAGCAAACATGAAGACTGAGTTAATCTCTTGTCTGAAGAATTGTACTTTCGCTTCATAAATGAATGAATCAACATACATAGGAGAAACATGCTGTTTTCTTGTATTTATCTCATGTCAGCACTAACTAATCATTAAAGATATTCTTTTATGTGAATACTTGGCAGCAAACAAAAGTAGTGGTGAATTCTCAGTGCTGACTTTTTTCAATCTCATGGTTTCTCCTGAAACAACTGCTTTGATATTTAGCTGCTGGCCCTTACCTTAGCACAAATAAAACAGTGGCACAAAACTGTCATTAAATTCTTCACTGCACATACTTGCAGTTTAGGAAAAAAAAAATTGCCAACTTCATATAAGATTATTTCATTAAATCTTAACCTTTTAAAGAATATGTGGTACATATATGTACCACATAGGCAATGGAATATTACTCAACCCTGAAAATGAAATAATGCCATTTACAGCAACATGGTTGAGCCTAAATATACTAAGTAAAGCAAGTCAGAGAAAGACAACTATCAGATGATGTCACTCATATGTGAAATCTACAATACAAATGAACTTATTCACAAAGCAGAAATAGACTCACAGACAAAGAAAGCAAACCTATGATTATCAAAGAGGAAAAGGGCGGGGATAAATTCGGAATTTGGAATTAACAGATACAAGATCAAAAACCTTGATCCTTGAGAACCCATTTTTTATCATTCTTTGTGAAGACATGGGACAACAGACTGGTTCCAAATAGGAAAAGGAATATGTCAAGGCTGTATATTGTCACCCTGCTTATTTAACTTATATGCAGAGTGCACCATGAGAAACACTGGGCTGGATGAAGCCCAAGCTGGAATCAAGATTGCTGGGAGAAATATCAATAACCTCAGATATGCAGATGATACCACCTTTATGGCAGAAAGTGAAGAAGAACTAAAGAGCCTCTTGATGAAAGTGAAAGAAGAGAGTAAAAAAGTTGGCTTAAAGCTCAACATTCAGAAAACAAAGATCTGGCATCCAGTCCCATCACTTCATGGGAAATAAATGGAGAAACAGTGGAAACAGTGACAGACTTTATTTGGGGGGTCTCCAAAATCACTGCTGATGGTGACTGCAACCATGAAATTAAAAGACACTCCTTGAAAGGAAAGTTATGACCAACCTAGACAGCATATTGAAAAGCAGAGACATTACTTTGCCAACAAAGGTCCATCTAGTCAAGGCTATGGTTTTTCCAGTAGTCATGTATGGATGTGAGAGTTGGACTATAAAGAAAGCTGAGCGCCAAAGAATTGATGCTTTTGAACTGTGTTGTTGGAGAAGAGTCTTGAGAGTCCCTTGGATGGCAAGGAGATCCAACCAGTCCATCCTAAAGGAAATCAGTCCTGAATGTTCATTGGAAGGACTGATGTTGAAGCTGAAACTCCAATACTTTGGCCACCTGATGCGAACAGCTGACTGAAAAAACCCTGTTGCTGGGAAAGATTGAGGGCAGGAGGAGAAGGGGACGACAGAGGATGAGATGGTTGGATGGTATCACTGACTCAATGGACATGAGTTTGAGTAAACTCCAGGAGTTGTTGATGGACAGAGAGGCCTGGCATGCTGCAGTCCATGGAATTGCAAAGAGTCGGACACGACTGACCAACTGAACTGAACTGAACTGTGAAGAAATGGGAAGTATACACAAAACATTGCTGCTGCATGCTGAAGAACAATGGTTATCTCAAGGAAAAGCACTTGTGCAATCATCTGAGACAGAAACTGAACTGTCCGCTTTCTTCGTGTAGCACTATTTTACTGGAAAGAATGACTAATAGGCAAACTATGATTATTTATATTTGGATATTTGGCAGGTATTTTCTCAAAAATAAACAAAGGAGATTTTCACTTCAGGGAACATAAGTGACAATACTTGCTGCCATTCATACAATTTGAATTTTCCAACAAAATTTAGAATTGTAGGAAATTTGCATCTGTCATCCTGAATTTAACAACTGCCTGACACTATAAGAGTTTTCCAATGAGATCAATATTGATATTAATAAATGTAATTTTTAGTATTGTGCAATAAAATATATCAGCGTTTGGGGGGGTATGCATAGCTCAGTGAACCAAAATTTTCCAAAAGACCAACACATGATGTTACAGCATCACACCTAGGTGAACGATCCACTGAAAGTGTAAGATAGATCAAAGGAATTTTAATATAACAGAGCTGAAAAACGTGTTGATATGGTTTCACATTCCACATTGAAACTAAGCTTTAAGAAAACTACCAGCTTCCCTGGTGGTCCAGTGGTTAAGAATCCACCTTCCCGTGCAGGGGACTCAGGTTCCCTCCATGGTCAGGGAACTAAGATCCCACACTGGGGGCAACTAACCCCGAGCACCAAACTGGAGAAAAGCCTACACGCTGCAAAGAAGACCCAGTGCAGCCCAAATAAAGTAAAATTTTTTTAAAAAGAAACTATCAGTTGTCAAGTGTTGGTGTGGTATGAAAGAGAAATATTCACAATTATCTGAGAAAGCTGATACTCCTCTCTTTCCAACTGCATATCTATGAGTCCAGACATGCTTCATCTACTTCCATCAAAACAGCGTATTATAACAGAGTAAATGCAGAAGCAGGTATGACATGCTAGCTGTCTATTATTAAGCCTGACATTAAAGAGGCTTGTAAAAATGTACAACAATGCCACTCTTCTCACTATATTTTTGCTTTAGAAAGTATAGCTATTTTTCATTCAACATGATATTTATGAAAAAATGTCTGGTGCAGCCACTATGGAAAACAGCATAGAAGTTCCTCAATAAATTAAAAGTAGAACTACCATTTCTTCTAGGAATTCCACTTCTGGGTAAATATCCAAAGGAAATAAAACAATTATCTTTTTAAAAAAATTCTAATTGAAGGATAATAAAACTGTTATCTTGAAAAAAGTATCTGTACTCTCACGTCCATTGCACTATTATTTACAATAGCCAAGGTATGGAAACAATCTAAATATCTGTCAATGGATAGATGGATCAAGAAAATGTGATATATACTTATAGTATGGGATTTCCTCGTAGCTCAGTCGGTAAAGAATCTGCCTGCAATGCAGGAGACCTGGATTCAATTCTTGGGTCAGGGAGATCCCTGGAGAAGGAAGTGGCAACCCACTCCAGTGTTCTTGCCTGGATAATCCCATGGACAGAGGAGCCTGGCAGGCTACAGTCCATGAGGTCACAAGAGTCAGACACAACTTAGTGACTAAACCACCATTACTGTGAATATCATATATACACACAATATTTTAGCCTTAAAAAAAAAGAAAACTATACTTTAATAAAAAGTTGCTTTAAAAAAAAGAAAGAGAAAGAAATATTGTCATTTGTGACAGCATGGATGAACCTGGAAGGCATTATGCCCAGTGAAATAGCCAGACACAGAAAGACAAACACCTCATGGTGTCACTTACATGCGGAATCTAAAAAGAAAAGCCAAACTCATAGAAACAGAGAGTAAAAAAGTCTTTTCCAAGGCTGGGGAGTAGGGGAAATAGGGAAAGATTGGTAAAAGGGTGCATTTTCAGTTATAAGATGAAAAGTTCTGAGGATCTAATATATGTATAACATGGTGGCTAGAGTTGATAACACTATGTTGTATAATTGAAATTTGCTAAGAGAGTAGAACTTAAATGTTCTCACCAAAAAAAGTTAATTATGTGAGGTGATGGATGTGTTAACTCAATGGGGGGAGTCCTTGTACAATGTATATGTTTATCAAATCATCACATTGTACACTTTAAATATATCTTACAAATCTTTTATCAGTTGTAACTCAGTAAAGCTGAAAATGTTACATATATGAACATACAATGGGCTTTAACGAATAAGTTAAAATTTCTCAGTTTTAATTTCTATTACAGTAAATTTTGGGACTTCTCAGGTGGTGCTAGTGATAAAGAACCTGTCAGCCTATGTAGGAGACACAAGAGATGTGGGTTCAACCCCTAGATCAGGAAGATTCCCCTGGAGAAGGGGATGGCAACCCACTCCAGTACTCTTGCCTGGAGAATCCCATTGACAGAGGAGCCTGGTGGGTCACAAAGAGTTGGACAGGACTTAGAGACTAAACAACCTGCCTGAGACTTCCCGAAGCTACTTTCCATCAGCCTTCCTGCCCCCAGCCTCAGATCTGAGAAGCCCACTCCACAATCTACCGGGCAGAGCAGTAGCCCTGTGACCGTGAACCAGGGCAGAGAGCCAGGCCCTTGACAGCTCCTCTCAAATTCCCACCACCCTGTTTCTGCCCCAAGGGAAATTTCTCAGAGGGCAGGCTCCCTACACGGCCACCACTTCCTGCTATTCCCCCAGGGATGAAAAGCTCCCCCCTCCTCCTCTGGGAGACTCTACCCTCACTGATGGTCTATTAATCCCTATCTATACCCAAGGCCTCTCCAGCTGAGCACAGGTCAGGCTCCTGGAAACTATAGGTCGGTTTAAGGAAAAGATTGATGGTGTGTCCTCCACGGCTGCATACCAAGGACGTTCCAGACGGAGCATTTTACTCCCATCCTCCTCTTTCCTGAGAATATATTCTCCCTGTCAGTCCTAAATATTGCCTCGACAAACTGTTGCCAAGTCATAAATTATTTTTCTCACTGACGTTCATCTCACAACATAATACACAGAACATCCCAGGACTCTGCTCGCATCTTGTGCTCCCTCCTGCCCTCCCAGTCTCTGCATCTCATCTCCCTCCTGGGTTTCCAGCTCCAGGTGTATCCATGAAGTCAGCCTGCCCCTAAACCTTACATGGTACACAAAAATTAATTCAAAAATAGCACACAGATTTAAAAGTAAAACATAAAACTATAAAACTTTTAGAATAAAACATATAGTAATCTTCCTTAGCCTGTTAATATGATAAATTACATGGACTGATGTTTGAACATTGAATGAGTTTTGCATCTTGGTTGATTATGATGTATAATGGGTTTTAAAAAGTGAAGTCACTCAGTCATGTCCAGCTCTTTGAGAACCCATGGACACCAGGCTCCTCCATCCATGGGATTTTCTATGCAAGAGTACTGGAGTGGGTTGCCATTTCCTACTCCAGGGAACTTCCCGACCCAGGGATCGAACCCAGGTCTCCCACATTGTAGACAGGCGCTTTCCATCTGAGCCACCACTTGATCTTAGCCAAACGGCCAAGGCATTGCTAAATTCTATTTGCTAAAATTTCATTAATATTTTTCTATTTGTGTATCTATATTCATGGAGGGTTCTTTTTTCAATATTTATTTATTTATTTGGCTGTGCCAGGCTGTGGCATGTGGGATCTTGGGTCTCTTTTGTGGCATGTGGGAATCTAGTTCCCTGACCTAGGATCAAACCCAGCCCCCTGCATCAGGAGCACAGAGTCTTAGCTAGGAAAGTCCCTCTTGAGGGTAACTGGATTGTTGTTTTCTTTTTCTTTTCTTTTTTCTTCCTGTGTTTGGTCTGGTTTCAGTACCAAGATAATCTCTTTATAAAATGAGTTGGGAAGTTTTCTCTTTCCTTTTCCATTTTCTGGAAAAAATTATGTAAGACTGGTCAAATCTACTTAGTATACTTCAAAAGGAATTGGAGTTCTTCCTTCCTTTCTTTTTTCTCGCACAATGGTAATGATTACCTGGAGGAGGCAAACCACTCATCTACTCTGAGGTTTAGCAATGACCTGTTTGTTTTTATATTTCTATAATGCTAGTATAGCTTTTAATATGTCCCAGGGATATTCCAAGTATTTTGTAAATATTTATTCTTTAACCCTCATATAACCATTTAAGGTAGATACATAATCATTCCTACTTCACAGAACAGAAAACTGAGGCACCAGATAAATACAGTAACTTGCACAAGTTCACACAGCCACTTCAGGCATACCTCAGAGATACTGCAGGTTTGGTCTCAGAGGGGTGACAGCTTTCCCAGAGACGCACAAAGTGTGTGTATGCACAGGCACCAGCGCCCTCTCTGACAGCTGTGCTGCTGGGAAAGAGCCCCCTGCAGGATAGTCAGCACCCACCTGCCCATGCAAAGGTCTGCCTGCGGACCAAAGAGGCCGGGTCTGAGGTAAAGCGAAGATGGTTACTGGAAAGTTAAATGTGGAGCGACTTCACCTCCCTCTTCGGGGGCCCCAGGCCTTCTGCCCTTCCCACCGTAAAGCCTGCAGACCCCAAACTCATTTGATAATGGTTTTCAATAGCATGAAAGCATGCTAATAGGAGGTCCAGCCCAGCTAGGGCTAAGAGAAGCCTCTCTCCCTCAACAGCTAGAGGCTTGAGCCAGCCTCTAGTGCCTCCTGCCTTCTTTGTCTCCCTCCCACCAGCGTTTCCTCTCCTTTTTGCACCAAATTCCTGCACCAGAGCCTGGCATAAGGAACAGTCCCCAGCTCCCACTAAAGTTCCACAGCAGCCCTCACCCACCTCCCCTTCACTGGCTGCCTCCTCCTCTCCTGGGTGGCAACTTGACTGGAGTAGCTTGAGCTCTGACTTTTAGAACAAATCCAGATGACCAGGCTCTGGTAACCCAGTGGGACCTGGGAAGGGACTGGTAGTCCCTGGGGCCGTGTGACAGCCTCTGGGCTCTTACTGCACCTTGTCAGGCTTTGCTTAACACTGGAATGGAGTCCCGGCAGGCCTAGGGATGGGGTGAGGGAAAAACTACCGCAAACAACACGAGGGCAGAAACTCCAGGGCCACCCTAACAACCGAGTCCCCTGTTCTGCTAGGAGAGCCGTCCAGAAACCGGTGAAAGTGTGATGGATGGGGCTGTTCAAGGGGGAAGCTTATAAAGACAAAGGCCCAGAAATCAAATCTGAACTGAGGCAAAAACAGAGGGCCTGGTGTGTCATTGGCCAAAATGAAAACTGACAGACTCTTTCCTGAGTTGTTCAGGGCACTCCTGGGTAGGGTTTGGGGCAAATCCTTCCCGTCCACAGCCTGAGATCACCACTGTCACTGGGATCTGCAGGTCAGAAATAGAAATGAGACACTTGGCCTTCTAATGTGCTTAATCTAATGCTTGATTTATTAAAGATGAGACAGTGGCCTTTGGCGGTGGAAGCCTTACTAGGCATTGGAGCTGCTGGATGTAGCATGTGGGTCCTTATATTCGTGTTGCTCCTCCACGATGCTTTCTGTCATACCACAAGGTCAGCCACTCCCTCACTCCCACCCTAGGACTTTGCTTTGGCAGGGGAGGGGATGCTAAATACTAGGGCAATAAAAGCCTCCTGAGTCTCCTTTTCCTATACTTATCAGCACAAGGACACAGTGGTGGATAAAGTAAGTTCAGTTCAGTTCAGTCACTCAGTTGTGTCCAACTCGTTGCAACCCCATGAATCGCAGCACACCAGGCCTCCCTGTCCATCACCAACTCCCGGAGTTCACTCAGACTCACATCCATCGAGTCAGTGATGCCATCCAGCCATCTCATCCTTGGTTGTCCCCTTCTCCTCCTGCCCCCAATCCCTCCCAGCATCAGAGTCTTTTCCAATGAGTCAGCTCTTCGCATGAGGTGGCCAAAGTAACCGTGAACTCCCTGATGTTCAAGCTGGTTTTAGAAAAGGCAGAGGAACCAGAGATCAAACTGCCAACATCCGTTGGATCATGGAAAGAGCAAGAGAGTTCCAGAAAACATCTATTTCTGCTTTATTGACTATGCCAAAGCCTTTGACTGTGTGGATCACAATAAACTGTGGAAAATTCTGAAAGAGATGGGAATACCAGACCACNACATGGAACAACAGACTGGTTCCAAATAGGAAAAGGAGTACGTCAAGGCTGTATATTGTCACCCTGCTTATTTAACTTTCATGCAGAGTACATCATGAGAAACACTAGACTGGAAGAAACATAAGCTGGAATCAAGATTGCCGGGAGAAATATCAATAACCTCAGATATGCAGATGACACCACCCTTATGGCAGAAAGTGAAGAGGAACTAAAAAGCCTCTTGATGAAAGTGAAAGAGGAGAGTGAAAAAGTTGGCTTAAAGCTCAACATTCAGAAAACGAAGATCATGGCATCTGGTCCCATCACTTCATGGGAAATAGATGGGGAAACAGTGGAAACAGTGGCAGACTTTATTTCGGGGGGCTCCAAAATCACTGCAGATGGTGATTGCAGCCATGAAATTAAAAGACGCTTACTCCTTGGAAGAAAAGTTATGACCAACCTAAATAGCATATTCAAAAGCAAAGACATTACTTTGCCGGCTAAGGTCCATCTAGTCAAGGCTATGGTTTTTCCTGTGGTCATGTATGGATGTGAGAGTCGGACTGTGAAGAAGGCTGAGCGCCGAAGAATTGACGCTTTTGAACTGTGGTGTTGGAGAAGACTCTTGAGAGTCCCTTGGACTGCAAGGAGATCCAACCAGTCCATTCTGAAGGAGATCAACCCTGGGATTTCTTTGAAAGGAATGATGCTAAAGGTGCCTTCCTTGGTCCAACAGTATTAGCCTTACCCGGGAACTTAGGAGAAATGCAGATTCTTGGGCCACATCTCAGCCTTCTGGATCACACTCTGGGGGTGAGGTCCCACTCACTATTTGATCAAGCACTCTGGCTGATTCTGCTGCATGCCAGAGTTTGAGACCTGCTAACCTAGGACAGTTACCAATCTCTCTAAGGCACAGTTGTTCTCATTGGTAAAGTGCCTACTTCATAAGGTTATTGTGAGGATTAAATAAGACACTGCAAATACAGAACCTGGCTCAGAACTTGGTAAGCCTTCAGTGAATGTCAGTTATTAGTACTATCATCTCCCAGCTATTCTGCAAAACGGAGGGAATCCAGGGCCTAGTGTTGCCCTCTTCCTGGGCCCACCTAGTCAGTGTCATTTTCAAGCATCCAGTGCTAACAGGAAGATACCCAGTGCACCTCCCTCTCGGGGGGGTGTTCACTGTGTATTGAGGGAAGGGAAGGGACTGGGAGGCGACCTGCTTCAGGTCCCAGCTAGGGAGCTCAGCTGTGTGTGGGCTTCCCTTTGTATGTCCCACACAAGGGAACCAGGGACACACTGGCTGCTCCATCCTCACTGAAGGGTAAAAATCAACTTCTCCAAGCCTCACATCAGCCTGCACCACCACCACCTCTTCCAGAGTTAATAGAAAACTGTGACTCAAATAACGGATTAGATAGATAAATGTGCTTGTGCAGAGATGTTATTAGTTGAAACATGAGGAGGGGAGGCTAACCTCATAGTGTGAACGCCCTTGCTCTCCCACCTAACGCTAGTGCAAGGGCACATTCTGGTCTCTATGGTTACCAAGAGCAGCCTCGTCCAGGAGGACCAGAAGGTAAACAGCAGGAACTGAGTCCATGGTTGCCACAGCGGGAAGGAGGCATCCCACAAAGGCAAGGGAGGAAAGGGTGGGGCCATTTTCCACCAGCTCCAAGGGGCAGGATGAGAAGCCTCTTAACCTGAAAATGGATTTCACAGAGAAGGATATTTCCCTGCATTTATTCCTGGCACACTGTGTTTTGAACAGTTGTTCCCATTTTTCTTCGAAGATGTCACTTAAAATTTTTTTTTTTAATTTTTCTATTTTCATCAGAAAGAAAGAGTCAAGTAGATGTGAATCTGTCTTTAACACATGCTAATTTTCCGTTTAATAAGGAAATTCTGTGGGAAGTAGCAGTTGCAGCTGCAAGAGGTGAAATTCCACCCTGGAAAATAAGATGGGGAAGCACAGCTGAGTCCAGAGTGAGCATCAGAAACCGAGACACTGGAAGCAGAATGCCAAGTGTTCACACCCATGTGATGACTGTAGTTTAAGGTCTCCACCGGCTGCCTCCTGCTGTTCGGGCAGTTGCCAAAAAGGAATGTGGGGAATGATTGGACTGGCTGTATCCTCAGGTTCTCTTCATGTACAAATATAAACCATTATTATGAGTTAAAACAGGATACTAGTGTGGGATTTAGGAAGGTGCAGGGGATTTTTTTCCCCTTCATATCTGATATGCTGGATGACTCTGGCCTTGAATCTCAGCTTCTCCAAGCCCCCGGCTCCTCCGTCTGTGGTAGGTGCCTGCCTGCCCTGCTCTGAGAATCTCCAGGATCGGAACCCCACCTCCCATCCACACATGCACGGGGCTAGGACTCAGAGCAAGCTGTGATGAAATAAGGCACAGTGCAGTGCTATGGCAGAATGTAGCCTGGCTGGTTTCTTTACCTATTGGGCATCTTACCCTGCCACCTCCCATGGCTCAGAGGTACGGGCTCCAAGACCAGCGACCTGGATAATATCCAGGCCTTTCTTCCCTTGATCCTTTGATCCCCACACCAGTCATTTAAAGCATGCAAATGTGTGCTCCTCAGTGTGAGGCAGGGTACCTCAGTGTGCACCCAAATCTAATTCAGCCCTAATGACAGCCTGTTTCCCCCTCTCCCTCCCATCCCACCCCAGGAAAAACTTGGGTTCTTTCTCTCAGCTCCACTGGATGATGTTGAAGGCCCAACCCCATAGCATAACCCCCAGGACCACCCCTTCTTTCCAACACCAAGCTGCTCCCTTCACAGCCACCACAGGAAGCAAATGAGCTTAGGAGTGATGAGGGGGTACCAGGTGATGCTGGACTTTGCTGGGCATAGATCCCCTCAATAGAATCTGAAGTTCTTGTCCTCTCCCACAGGGGAAAAATGGATATCCAGGCCCCATTTGCCCATGTTCAGAGGATTCACAGTTCCTGAAGGCCCATCCTTGGGTCTCTGAGTCCAGAGACTTTGGGTTAAAAATCCCTGCTCTGTAGAGAACCCAACCCCACAGAGAGTGTGCGAAAAGAAACAGAAATAAGGTCTCAAACACCCTTTCCCTTCTCGGCAAGCCAAAACCGGGAGCAAAGAGAGGCAGGAGTGGTCACACAGGGAAAGACAGCATCCTGAACATTCTAGAATCATGATCTGATGAGCAGGGGAAGCTGTGTGTGCCAACAGCTGTGGCCAGACAGAGGTAATGCAGTGTCTGGACACTGGCCATTCTTACCCTCTCTCCCACCACGGGGATCTCTGGCCCCATCCTGACCCCTGGTGGCTGCCAATGGGATGGGGCGAGAGGGCTTCCCAAGCTCCTCCCTGCCCTGTGGGGCTTGGAAGGGGAAGAAACACTGGAAGTTGAACTTCTAAGCCTACCGGCCCCTGCCGGGGTCTCCAGGAGATATCAGCATGTTTCTCAGGGTGCTTCAGGCGAGTCACTCCACTACAGCGCCTTCTCAGTATAAGCCTGGCAATCAAACAAATGTACATGAAAAAAAGCATTTTTCACCTGTCAGGTTGGCCAAAGGGATGCGTGCATGTGTGTGTGTGTGTGTGTGTGTGTGTGTGTGTGTGACTGAAAGAGGAAATAGACAAAACAGGCTCTGTCTTGAAAGCAGTACTCCATCTTGGGCCTGACCATGGACTTTGAGCTATATGCCCAGTATCTATGGAAATGACACACCAACTGGAAAACCAGGCCCCTAGAAGGAAGAGCCCCAGGGTTGTTCCCTAGACTCTCCACGGCCTAAAAGAATACGCTAATTATTTGTGTAACTGATTAGAATCATACATTCTATTATACTTACTGGAGTATGCCCACAGGCCTATTGATAATTGCCCACTGTTAACTACCTAGGCTTAAGGCATATGAATCGCTGGTTACCTTTGATTGTATCTTTGTTCAGATTAGTTTCAGGGAATTTGGGGAGGTGGGTTTGGGCACGTACACTTAGGGTATATAAGGTTTTCACAAAAACTGGCTGGGGTCCTTGGCTAAGAGGAGACTCTGCCTTGGGCCCGCCAGTACAATAAACTGCACTCCACTATCTGCATTGTCTTTCTGAGTGAGTCTGTTTCCTGGAACGCATGGCTACAACATGACAAATACATGAAAGCAATAAGACCAGCATTCTCAAACTTGTGCAACCTTTCTAGAAGTGATTCTAGCCAAATAAATCCAAAATCTTACCAAATGTTTCTATCTTCTGGTCCAGTAATTCTGGGAAATTCAAGAAATCAACAGACTGAAATTACATGATACCTGGGTTTTGAAATAAATAGAAGAGAAAACAAGATTAGCCAAAAGTGGTAACTGTTGAAGTTGGGGGATGGGCACAGAGGACTTTTTTATTCTATTTTTTTGTTTATCTTGGTATAGGCTTGAAATTTTCTGTGATAAAACTTTATGTGTATTTTTGGCCACACTGCGCAACTTGCAGAATCTTAGTTCCCAGACCAAGGATTGAACCCGGGCTACTGCAGTGAAAGCACTAAGTCCTAACCACTGGACTGCCAGGGAATTCCCAAAACATTTTTTAAGAAAAGCATCAGAAATGCAAGGATTTGTATAAAAGGTGTTAATCTGGGGGAATTGCCTGGTGGTCCAATGGTTAGGAGTCTGCATTTTCAATGCCAACAGAGGGGGTTCAAACCTTGGTCAGGGAGCAAGAATCCCATGGTCAAAAGAAAAAAAAAATTGATATTAATATTTAATAATAAAAACTATAAATAGCATAAATGTGCTATGCTAGAATGCTTCAACCATTTATGTTGCATCCAAACAGTGAAATATTACGCAGTCATTAAAAATTCAAGGATGTTTTAATGATATGAAAAATTGCTCACAGTGTAAAGCAAAGCAAATAAGTTGGATACAAAATTGTTTATGCAGTATTTAAATAATTATGTTAAATAAAAAATGCATAGAGGAAAAGATGGTATGAATACATTAATACACTTGAGTGCTAGTCATGCAATGACTATGGGTGATTTTTACTCTTGATACTATGCTTTCCTATTTCTACATGTTTAACTTTAATAAATAGGCCCCCAAAATTGCATTTGTTAAAATAATACTCCCTTGAGAGTCTGACAGATACTCAGCTCCAACGGCTGCCATGTATTAGCTGTGCTGCTAAGTCACTTCAGTCGTGTCCGACTCTGTGCAACCCCACAGACGGCAGCCCACCGGGCTCCCCCGTCCCTGGGATTCTCCAGGCAAGAACACTGGAGTGGGTTGCCATTTCCTTCTCCAATGCATGAAAGTGAAAAGTGAAAGTGAAGTCGCTCAGTCGTGTCCAACTCTTTGGGACCCCACAGACTGCAGCCCACCAGGCTCCTCTGTCCATGGGATTTTCCAGGCAAGAGTACTGGAGTGGGGTGCCATTGCCCTCTCCATATATTACCTGTGCAACACTGAGCAAGTTAACCTCTGGGTCTCAGATTCCTCACCTATTAAACTGGCATACTGCCACCTATTTTTCAAGCCCCATTTACTGGGCATTTACTTTGTACGAGGCACTAGACCAAGTGGTTTTCCATCTATATATAATCACACGTGCTATTCATACATGATCATTTCAATCCTCACAACAAGCTGAGGTGTAGGTGAGGGTGTTCCCATTTTAGAAATACACAAACTGCAGCTCGGAAAAGTTAGGGACTGTGCTCAGGTTTACCCAGCTAGCCGGCAGTAGAGTCAGGTTCAGACTGAGGCCTGTCCATCTTTGCCAGCCCAGTTCTTGGCCTCCTGTCTGGGCTGCTCAAAGTTACAGTTTTGTTATGAGGACTGAGTGAAGTAACACAGGTGGAAGACCACCCACAGTGGGGCTCCAAGTCCAGAGCTGCTTCATTTCGTATTGGTTCCCTTTTCTACGACCCTCCAGGCCTTAGTAAATTGTGGCAGAACAAACCACTGCATCCTCCAAAGGAAAAAAAAAAAAGGCATCTTGACCCTAAAAGAAGGGTTATAGGACCTGTAGAGACAGACCAGAAAGGAGCTGAAAAACTGCCTTTCAGGGCAATATGAGGGGCTAGGATTGTGTGTGCCCCACAGTTTCCAGGGTAGTCCTGCCAAGGACTTCATCAGACAATACCTTGATTTGCAGCTTAGAATTCAGTACTGAGTCACCCTGCCAATAAGCATTGCTCCCCACTTTTCACTTACCCTGCCATCATTCCTCCCTAAAACACAGGGCACAAGTATCCCCAGACACATAGCTTTGCTTTTCTCTTCTTGTTTCCACCCCACTTTTCTTTTCTTTTCTTTTTTTTTTTTTAGGAGAAAAGGGGGATCTTAGGGTCTGAATAGTACAGTGTGCTGTGTAGAGAAGGCCTCAATATCTAGGGGTGAGTGATGCAATGCAGTTGGGCCTATTCCACAACTCCCTTCTGGAGACATCTTCAATGCTCAAGAGTCAGACACGACTGAGCAACTTCACTTTCACTTTTCACTTTCATGTATTGGAGAAGGAAATGGCAACCCACTCCAGTGTTCTTGCCTGGAGAATCCTAGGGACGGAGGAGCCTAGTGGGCTGCTGTCTATGGGGTCGCACAGAGTCAGACACGACTGAAGCGACTTAGCAGCTCTTTCCCTAGGGAGCCAGCAAAAGTTAGGCTATTCTCTATTTCTACCCCTAGTTCGTCTAGAATTGCTTGTTAGTTGTCTGTCTTCTCTACTAGATAATAAGCTCCATGAGGGCAGGCACCACACTGTTCACCACTGGATCTGTCTCCCCTGCAACATGCCTGATACATTGTAAGCTATGTACATGACTCTCCATTCAGCAAGAAAGAAAGGGAGAGAGGAAGGGAGGACCTCTCCATCAGCAGCCTTGTTCCAAGTAGACCCACAGTTGCCCCATTCCGTGCTAAGCTCTTAGATGTGGTCCTAACCCTGAAGGCTTAACATGTTTCTCCAACCTCATATCCACCTTTAGAAAAACAATGTGCAAGAGAAATTTCCTTTTATTCCAAACTTAATGCTCTTTATTTTACCTCAGTACTCAAAATGGATCTCCTGAGTTTAAGGGCAGAGTCCAAGTACAAGGGATTCCTGGGAGGAATTATAGGGCTCAAAAGGCGTCTCGAGTCTGTCCTAATCCTAATTCTGCCACCTCTACTGTGTGACCTTGGGTGAGTGATCTCCCCTCAAACCCTGGCTGGGCCTTGTTCTCTTCTCTGTAAAATGATAGGGTAGACCAGAACTTGTATGAAAATGAAAGCACTTGAGAGAATTCCCTAGCAGTCCAGTAGTTAGGACTCAGTGCTCTCACTGCTGGGGCCCTGGGTTCAGTCCCTGGTCCAGGATCTAAGATCCTGAAAGCAGCCAGAAAAAAAAAAAAGAAGAAAAGCATTCATTTGCAGTTGACTCTCTACCCTGCTGTGGGTAACTAGGCAGGGTTCTCCTTCCTAATGCTTAGGGGCAGGGTAGATTCAGTGTCTGAGTAAGCTGAGGAGAGGAAAGATGAATGTGCCTACTTTTGTCTGTAAACTGGAAGACCCAGGCTGTGTGGCCCCTCTGGTCAGGGAGCCTCAGGGAGCAGCGGAAGGCTGAAGGGGACCTTGCCACAATAAAGCACCCCCCAAAAAACACGTCATTGCCTCTAGGTTTGCAAAAGAGAAGACTCCAAACACCCAGGTTCTTCGTGGCACCGCCCAAGCAAGATCCCTGTTTCCTATTCAAAAATGATGCACCCCTCATGTCTGCCCTTCCCCTCCCTGGGAAGAACCCAGGAAGAAATAGTTGGAGGGGGTGGAGGATGGTGCAGCCAGGCCTCCTGGCGGGGCCCCATCTCAAGCTTGCTCAGAAAGCGCAGGTGCGGAGCCTCTCCGGCCACTGCAGCGGTTTCTTAGGGAGGACAGTGGACTTGGTGGACACAGGCATCCAGGCCCAAAGGCTTCCCAGCTTCAGTCCAAGCAGCTGCCAGGTTCATCCTTCTCTCCAGGGACCCACAAACACCACTTCTGGCCCTCCAGCCCCCGCTTGGGCTCCTCCTGCCTAGATGTCTCCGCAAGGCTGCCCTCCCCGTGCAGAGCTTTCTCCTTCCCTCACAACCCTTATTTCACTCTCTGTCTCCATATCTATTTCTTCTCCCTCCTTCTCCTCCTCCCCTGCCTCTTTTCTGCTTGCCATCCCTCACCAGCCCCGGAATGGGTCTCCCTCCCTTTCTCCCT
>SJYQ01004660.1:0-57773 GCA_006410935.1 Redunca redunca
CACTTTGGAACTAAATTCCATATTATATTAGCAAAACTGAGAAAAATTTACTAAATTCATTGTATCAAATAGAAAGAATTAGAAATACATCATTTTACTCTGAAAATACTAAGTAAGATTAGATAATTATTTTAAAATTCTCAAAGATAGTTAAAATGCAAGCTTCGATCCCTGGGTCGGGAAGATCCCCTGGAGAAAAAAATGGCAGCCCACTCCAGTATCCTTGAGTTGAGAATCTCATGGACAGAGGAGCCTAGTGAGCTGCAGTCCATGGAGTCGCAGAGTTGGGCATGACTGAGCAACTAACACTTCCTTTAGTTAAAGATGGAAAAATAAAGACATTTGCATTTTGTTCCCTTTCTAGATATCTACTACTACTACTACTAAAAATAATAAAAAGATTGAAAAACAAATTGGAAGGGGGGAAAAAAACCCATCATTTTCAATGAAATAGGGAAATGATACAAGTGTAAATTGCAAAATAGGAAGCAGATTTACCAAGCAATGAAGTGAAGTGATGGAAGAGGCTGAGTGCTGAGAACCAAAGCAAGCCTTGAGCAGGACACAGATTTCTTCGCAAGGAAGAGGCACAGTCCTGAAACCCTGTGATTAAATAGCAAGATCTGGGCCTGGAGGAGCCTCAGGAAGAGTGGAGGGTTTCGTGTGACGGGTGGTGGAACTAGAGAAGACACCAGGCTGGCTTGCCATCTTTACAGCTTCCAGCCTGTTCTCTGAGCCAGAGTGATTGCTAGAGCGAAAGCTGAATGAGGAAAGGCAGAGAAGAGCCAGCAGTCTCATTTCCCTCCCCACCCCTCAGCAGATCTCTGCCAATAACTCGTTGATAAATACTCCGTGTCATGGCAACCGTAGCTTGAAGGAAGGCAGGGAAACACACAACTATCACAGTGTCTGGGGTAGAGACAGGCAAGGGAGAAGGTGAGTGCATCTTCAATTTGTGCCACTACAAAGAAAAAAAGAAAAAGAAGTAGGATAAAATCTAGGGGAAAAAAAACTAAAATGAAGATAAGCTGCAAAAAGAGAGAGAGCATACAGTGCAAAAATAAATCTCCAGTAAATAGACCAAGAGATAAAACATGCCTTTTTCATAGTTTATGTGTGGCTTGGTGGCTTAGATGGTAAAGAATTCACCTACAAAGCAAGAGGCCCAGGTTCGATCCCTGGGTTGGGAAGATCCCCTGGAGAAGGAAATGGCAACCCACTCCAGTATTTTTGCCTGGAGAATTCCTGGACAGGAATTCCATGGACAGGAGAGCCTGGCAGTCTATAGTCCATGGGGTTGCAGAGTCAGACAGGACTGAGTAACTAACACTTTCACTTTCAAAGTCTCTGTTGTAGGTTGAATAGTGTCACCCCCAAATTCATGTCTACACAGAACTGCACAATGTGAACTTACTGAGAAATAAATCTGTGCAGGTGTAATTAGTTACCATGAGGTCATGCTGGATTAGAGTGGGCTCTAAATCAAATGACTGGTATCCTTACAGTAACAGAAGAGGACAAACAGAGACACACATAGTAAAGAAGTTCATGTGATACTGGAGGCAAGGATTGGAGCGATTATCTACAAGCCAAAGAATGCCAAGAATTTCAGGGAGCCCCCAGAAGGTAGGAGGAAGCTAGGAAGGATTCTTTTCTAGATCCATCATAGCCCTGCTAACACCTTGTTTTCAGTCTTTTAGTCTCCAATCTATGAATCAATAAATTTCTGTTGTTTCAAGCCGTCCATTTCATGGTGCTTTGTTATGGCAGTCCCAGGAAACTAATACAGTCTCCAAGAAATTACATACAGCATGAGTGTAGTGGACAGGTTCCAGGGTGGCCCTCACGATCTCTGCCTCTTGGTGTACATGCCCCAGAATTAGCTTCTCTCCTTGAATGAAAGTGGTGGTGGTGTTTAGTCACTGAATTGTGTATGACTCTTTTGCAATGCCATGGACTGTAGCCTACCAGGCTCTTCTGTCCATGGGATTTCCCAGGTAAGAATACTGGAATGGGTTGCCATTTCCTTCTCCAAGGGATCTTCCCAATGCAGGGATCAAACTCACATCTCCTGCATTGGCAGGCAGGTTCTCTACCATTAAACCATCAGGGAAGGACTCATGATTTGCTTCCAACTAATTGAATTCAGTAAATGGGATAAGATGTATGTGATTACTTTTTTTTAACTTACTCGCTTTATTTTTATTCACAAATGCACTTTATTCTTTTTTTTTTTATTTTCACTTTATTTTACTTTACAATACTGTATTGGTTTTGCCATACATTGACATGCATGTATGTGATTATTATATGTGATTATATTACATTACTTTGTGGGTGGAGAGAGCAAATTAGCCAAGATGGCATGTTGAGGCTCTCTCACCCACATTTTGTAAATAATGCTCTGTAACAGCTCAGGTCACTTATAGCACTGCACATGCACGTCACTCGGTCCTCACTCAGTCAAGGGTTATGTGCTGTGTGGATATGTGAGCTCCACCTAGAAAAGTGGGGGCATTTACAGCTGTGTCGTGGCTGTGTCCGCTGAGACAGCCATGAGAGGAGAGAATATTGGATGTTCACTGCTGCAGCTGCTGCATCAGCCAGGATAGATGCTGGGTCGTGTTAAGTTATACTACGGCAGCTGCTACAGCTGCCTTGCCAGTCAGGAGAGAATAAACGCGTCTGCAGTTCCTATAGCTCCTTGCACCTTCTTCCAGCCTTTTAGCTCATTCCTTGCCAACCCTGGGTTCAGCAAACTGTGGAAAGTGTGAACAGGGAGACAACTGGCATCATGAACAGGATCAGTGAGACACATTGTAACCTATCTTGTTAGGAGACTCTGTTTTGCTGGTTTTGGAGAAGTGAGCTACCATGTTGTGAGCTTCATGCAATGTGGAAAGAGCCACAAAGCAAGGAGGTGAGGATGTGATAGTCAGCAAAAGATGAGGCCCTCAGCCCGGCAGTCTGCAAGGACTAAATTCTGTAAACAACCACGCTGAGCTGGAAAGCAGACCCTTTTCCGGCCAAACCTCACATGAGATGGCAGTCCCCCTGGCACCATGATGGCAGCTTCTGAGACTTGCAAGAACAGGACCCAACTAAAGCTGCACTCAGACACCTGACCAACAGAAATTGAGAGAAGTATGTGCTGCTTTAAGTCAGGAAGTTTTGCTATCATTCTTACACAGAAACAGATAACTAGTACAACACTGTAGAACTTGAAGGAAAGTCAAGAGTTCAACTTAAGACATGGGAGGAGGAAATATTGAGATGGAAGTTCTTAGAAAATAAATTAAATATATAAAAACTGCATTAGTAAAACACAGTAAAGAAAAAAAACTTGACTGAATATATAATCTCGAGAAATCACATAATGCCAAATGAAAAATAGAGCAATATAATAACAAATTTGATATTTTTAAAAAAGATACCACAGGGCATCTAGGAAGGAAGTAGTTTGGAAGCAGAAATAGAAACTGAAGAAGAAAATAGAAGTTAAACAAATGAAGCTAAGTAAATAAGAAAAAAAGAGAATTAGATGATACTTTCTGGAAAGGAAGACCAGAATTTGCAGATTGAAGTAGACTTTGACCAAGTGAAAAACTGCTGCAGAATGACATACACCAAAAAGGATCCTGGTACCAAAGGTATTCAAATTGTTGAACTTAAAGAATTAAGATACAATTCTAGGAAAAATCTATGTAGAAAAGCAAGTAGCAGTCAAGGTAAAAGAAAGATCTGTCTGTGTTTGAATTTCCCCACAGTAATACTCGAATGCCAGAAAAGAGGAAGAATGTCTATACATTTCTGAGGGAAAGAAAGTGGGACTCTAAAATTTATTCCTAATCAAGGTGTCCTTCAACTCTCAAGAGTACAGAAGTTCAGGGGATACACTGTCCATAATACTTCTTGAAAAAGAGGATATCAATGAAATTTACTAATATTCAACTAAAAGCTGCATAAAACATAGAAGTCAAGAAAAAAGAAACTGAAGTGAAAGTAGTGATAATGAACACTGAATCCCTTTAAGGCCACTCCTAAAAAGTGTCAAGAATTCTGGTTGCAGAATAAAATGTAAATGTTATTAATTTTGACATTATGAAATTAATACTATGAAAATCTGTGAGAGGATTTTGCAAGAACCTGTAAGTGCAACCCCCCACCCTTGGCTCAACTTCCAAACAGAAAGGCCATGGATACTATGACAAGTTTCAAGATATAGTTTAGAAAATCATGATGCCAACCTTCTAATAGTTTTCTTGACTCTTGAGGAAACTTCTAGAAATTGAATATTTGTAGTAATAAAGAAGGACTTCAAGTTCACCAATTTCTTCAACTTTAGTCATTAAATTTTAATTAAATAATTTATCAAATCCTTCAATCCCCATTTTATAAGATTCTATTTACATAATTGAGTGAAGAATTGTGAAAGTAAGCTAACCAAAGTTTAGTGGTGGCTTTGGGGCAACATAATTTGGGATAAATTTTGCATATTTTATTTGTATTTTTATGAATTACTTATTTAGATTTTAAAAATGATAAATGTGCATTGCTTCTATAAAACTGAATTTTCTTATAAATAAAACTTGTTAATTACTATGCAATTAAAAACATAATATAGACACCTAATAAAAATAGAAAGAAGATAAAAATAAATTAGTAAGGGAATTCCCTGGTTGTCTGGTGGTTAAGACTTAGCACTTTCACTGCTGGGGGCCAGGTTCAATCTCTGGTCAGGGAAGTAAGATCCCACAAGTTGCTCAGCATTGCTACTAAACAACTAAATACATAAATTAATGAATTAATGATTGAACAAATGTCTACATCCAAAATTCATGTATATGTTGTTTATAAAGAAATGTATATGGAATAAAATGATATAATAAGTTTATAGAAATATTTGCAACAGAATAGGCAAATGCAGCAATAAAAAACTAGGCAAATGCAAGCAATAAAAAAGCATAATTACCATAAGAAATGAACACATTTGAAAAAAAGGCCATCTACATTAAACGAATTTTATTTTTAAAAAAGAGACAATTCACAATAAAAATATAACTTAATGAGACTTCATGTGTATTATAATGTGTTAGGTAAAAGCTACTTGAATAAGAGAAGAAACTGGCAGAAATACAGATGAGAGGATTTAATTTAGAGTAGTTAAAAAATTCTGAAAGGGATGGGAATACCAGACCACCTGGCCTGCCTCTTGAGAAACCTATATGCAGGTCAAGAAGCAACAGTTAGAACTGGTTGCAACAACAGACTGGTTCCAAATAGGAAAAGGAGTATGTCAAGGCTGTATATTGTCACCCTGCTTATTTAACTTATATGCAGAGTACATCATGAGAAACGCTGGCCCGGAAGAAACACAAGCTGGAATCAAGACTGCCGGGAGAAATATCAATAACCTCAGATATGCAGATGACACCACCCTTATGGCAGAAAGTGAAGAGGAACTCAAAAGCCTCTTGATGAAAGTGAAAGAGGAGAATGAAAAAGTTGGCGTAAAACTCAACATTCAGAAAACAAAGATCATGGCATCTGGTCCCATCACGTCATGGGAAATAGATGGGGGAACAGTGGAAACAGGGTCAGACTTTATTTTTGGGGGCTCCAAAATCACTGAAGATGGTGACTGCAGACATGAAATTAAAAGACACTTACTCCTTGGAAAGAAAGTTATGACCAACCTAGATAGCATATTCAAAAGCAGAGACATTACTTTGCCAACTAAGGTCCGTCTAGTCAAGGCTATGGTTTTTTCTGTGGTCATGTATGGATGTGAGAGTTGGACTGTGAAGAAGGCTGAGCACCGAAGAACTGATGCTTTTGAACTGTGGTGTTGGAGAAGACTCTTGAGAGTCCCTTGGACTGCAAGGAGATCCAACCAGTCCATTCTGGAGGAGATCAACCCTGGGATTTCTTTGGAGGGAATGATGCTAAAGCTGAAACTCCAGTACTTTGGCCACCTCATGTGAAGAGTTGACTCATTGGAAAAGACTCTGATGCTGGGAGGGATTGGGGGCAGGATGAGAAGGGGACGACAGAGGATGAGATGGCTGGATGGCATCACCGACTCAATGGACATGAGTTTGAGTGAACTCCAGGTGTTGGTGATGGACAGGGAAGCCTGATGTGCTGTGATTCATGAGGTCGCAAAGAGTCGGACACGAATGAACGACTGAACTGTACTGAAGGAAAAAAAAAACAAATTAATGTACAAAATATTATAAGATTGATTTTTACCCTATAAACAAAAATTGTCATTTTTCAATGCCAAAGAATATCTATAAAATGGGATTGTGTATTAAGTGNACAAAATATTATGATTGATTTTTACCCTATAAACAAAAATTGTCATTTTTCAATGCCAAAGAATATCTATAAAATGGGATTGTGTATTAAGTGAAAAAATTTTTTAACAATTTCTGAAAAATACAGGACCATCTCCCCTACCACAATACAATAAAGCTAAACAAGTAAAATGTAACAAAAAAGAAACAGAGGGACTATTAAATCCTTATAATAATATTTTGCTAAGAATCATGGGTTAAAAGAGGAAGTGAAACTAGCAATTATATACTAGTTAGATATTAACAATACTACCCATATTAATATATGGATTGAATTCAAAGCTCTTCTTGGAGAAAGATGTATAAGGTTTGATGTATATACTCTTAAGAAAAGAAATAAAGGAAGGCAAAAAGACAAGAAGGAAAGAAGGAAGGAGAGAAGGGAGAAAGAAAGAAAAGAAGAGAAAGAAAAAAAGAAAGAAGAAAAAAAGTGAAATATATTTAAGAACCAAGAAAAGTAACAATAGACAACTGTATATTAATAGGTAAATGAAATTAATAAGGATAATTAGGTATTACTAAACAAAAATAGTAGTTTAGTTCAGTTCAGTCACTCAGTCATGTCTGACTCTTTGCCATCCCATGAACTGCAGCATGCCAGGCCTCCCTGTCCATCATCAACTCCCGGAGTCCACCCAAACCCATGTCCATTGAGTCGGTGATGCCACCCAACCATCTCATTCTCTGTCATCCCCTTCTCCTCCTGCCTTCAATCTTTCCCAGCATCAGGGGCTTTTCAAATGAGTCAGCTCTTCACATCAGGTGGCCAAAGTATTGGAGATTCAGCTTTAGCATCAGTCCTTCCAATGAACACCCAGGACTGATCTCCTTTAGGATGGATTGGTTGGATTTTCTTGCAGTCCAAGGGACTCTCAAGAGTTTTCTCCAACACCACAGTTCAAAAGCATCAATTCTTTGGCACTCAGCTTTCTTTATAGTCCAACTCTCACATCCATACATGACCACTGGAAAAACCATAGCCTTGACTAGATGAACCTTTGTTGACAAAGTAATGTCTCTCCTTTTTAATATGCTATCTAGGTTGGTCATAACTTTCCTTCCAAGGAGTAAGCGTCTTTTAATTTCATGGCTGCAATCACCATCTGCAGTGATTTTGGAGCCCCCAAAAATAAAGTCAGCCACTGTTTCCATTTTTCCCTTCCTATTTCCTATGAAGTGATGGGACCGGATGCCATGATCTTAGTTTTCTGAATGTTGAGTTTTAAGCCGACTTTTTTGTTCTCCTCTTTCACTTTCATCAAGCTTTTGAGTTCCTCTTCACTTTCTGCCATAAGGGTGGTGTCATCCGCATATCTGAGGTTATTCATATTTCTCCTGGCAATCTTGATTCCAGCTTGTGCTTCTTCCAGCCCAGCGTTTCTCATGATGTACTCTGCATAGAAATTGAATAAGTAGGGTGACAATATACAGCCTTGACGTACTCCTTTTCCTATTGGGAACCAGTCTGTTGATCCATATCCAATTCTAAATGTTGCTTCCTGACCTGCAAAAAATAGAAGGATTATTACCAATAATTAAGTTTAGGAAACACAAGCCATTCTATTCTCAATAGAAGCTTAATGCAATGAGGTTGATACTTACAGCATACCATAATAGATAAAGCTGGAGAATCAGGCTTTCATCTGGGTCATTAAGGATTGCTGAAAAAGACTGCTGAACTGCACCCCCAGTGTCAACATTGCATATCATGAAGATGGAGATTTAGGAGGCGACAACAGAAGTGCCTGAATTCAAGAACACAATATCAAAGATTTTATACAGGAATCAGGTATCTTGGTTCAGAAGGTATCCCTGCTGTCATTGCCATTTCTTCTTTGCTCTTCACCCCTCGCTTTGCTCTTGAAGAAAAATCCAGTATCTGTATGACTGGGACAGGCCGCAATAACAACTAGATTAGATGGGACCTAATTTTTACCCAGAAACCTGCCCCAAATAGATCTGGAAAATGTGATTTTCAGGCTTTCAGATGCTACAGTATAGAATGTGATGCATGGAGCAGGCTGGAATGGATGCTGAATACTAGTTAACTATGTCTACCACAATAGCTAATACTTGCTGAGCAGGAATACTGGGCACTGTTTTAGGAAATGCACCTGCATTAATTGATTTAATCTACATAATATCCCTATAAGTTTGGTACAACTATTAACCACTAGTTTACAGGCAAGAACAATAAGTACAGAGATCAAGTAACTTACTCCAAGTCTCATGGTAAAGGGCTAAGTCAGGATTCATACACAGTTAGTCTCTAACTCTAGAACTTGTACTTTAAAACTGTTACATTCAATATCTGTTTTTGTTCTTTATTTGATAAAGATCAATAAATATTTAAAACTTTCATCAAAGTGGATTAAAAAGTAAAAAAATAAATGTATAAGATTAGGGACTCTTACTGAGCACAGGAGGTGACAAACACTTGCTCCATGATGCTACCAATGGTACCTTGATGGTATTAAAGTTAATGAAATAGGTATTTTCGTTTTCTTAGTGAGGTGGATATTTCTAAGAAAATTTAATAATCTAAAACTGATGCAGCAATGAATTTGGAAACCGGAGTGTATCAGTACCCCTGTTGAAAAATAAACACTCCTCGGAAAGGGATATGGCTTAATTTATTAAACCACTATTGTAAAATCCTCAGGGAACTGATCATTCTATACCACACCATTTATAAAATTTCTGAGCCACCTTATGAAGTATAGTGAAAGTGTCACGTTGTTTTTCTGCCATTTAACTTTACCACGATGCAATTAACCACCTTATTTCAGGGCCTTGACTATATAGCAGAAAAGTAACGATTGTCATGTGGACCTAATTCCCTTTATCATTTCTTCCCTCTCTCTCTCCCTCTCCTTGGCATGGCATTTACCTTCAAAGGCCTTAAGTAAAGTCATAATACGGCCGTGTGTGCTGTCTCCAGAACCCAGCTTGGCGTCTGCCTGGGGGTTCAATTCCCATTTATGGCAGTCTCTCTTCATTGTCATTTGCTGGGTCCAGGTTGGCCTTATCCGGTTTCCTGGTCACTTAATTCTATTACTGTCTTCTGCCCAAATCCCTCTCTCACCTGTGAGACCTCTCCAGTCGTCACAGTATTCAAACTTCCAGGAAGAAAAACTTTTGGCGGCTGTCTCATTGCTTCTTAGGCTATAAAGGGCTCTCCAAGGGTCCGACTCACTTCAGGCCTCCTAGACATTGGGCAGAGGTCTTACCCAGTTGCCTCATATCCTCAAGCAGAGCTGAGGAACACTTCTGTGCTTAGCATCTTTCAGGTGCAACCAGACCTGAAGCTGAGCACAGATCTCTTCTGGTCTCAAATCTGTAATGTTTCCTGGGAGATCATCACCATCTCCTCTCACCTGTAGGAACTTAAGGGCTGGAATGGGGTCCACATGGGAGGTCGGGGAGTACTTGATGCTTTCTTGAAGACCATACCAATGTCTACACCTTGCTTGCTCCCATCTGTAGTGGACAGAGAGAGGACAGGAAGAGACTCTGTCCTGTCAAGAGACTATTAGAAACCTGGAGTCAAGAATGTGGGGGTCAGGAGATTCCTTGTGCTTATCAACAGTTAAACTGAGTGTCGGTCACTCGGTCATGTGCAACTCTTTGTGACCCCCTGGACTGTAGCCGACCAGGCTCCTCTGTCCACAGACTTCTCCAAGCCAAGAATACTGGAGTGGGTGGCCATTCCCTTCACCAGAGAATCTTCCCAACCCAGGGTTTGAACCCAGGTCTTCTACATTGCAGGCAGACTCTTTACCATCTGAACCACCAAGTATATGCCCTGTCAAAATATTTTCTTAAACTTAGACATGGCCTTTCACTTCCTAAATTAAAAACCTGGTGCTTCTGATTCTCTGCTTCCACTAGAATAGGAAACTGAGGAGGAAAGGAGTTTTCTGAACTTGTGGGCTAAAAATGAACATCAAATTATTTAAACTATTCTTAGGAAGTAGATATGAAAAGTTGGAGAGTTCCATTTTTACCAATTTATCATAATGAATACAGATAATATGCAAACAATGTAGATAATATTAGCATATCAATGATCATTTTATTAGCTATAATTGATATGTTTATGATGGTAAATAAATACATCAATGTTAACAATTTATTTTAAAAATAGACCAGGTTGTATCACAGGAATGCAAGGTACATATTTGTTACTTGCCTATGTTTTTGTGTAATTTTTTTTTTTTATTTAGCAAGAAATTAATGGTCAAGTCACTTTGTGAAGGGGTGTAGTACCAAAAGGGCTTTCTAGGTGGCTCTAGTGGTAAAGAACCCGCCTGCCAATGCAGGAGACATAAGAGACTTGGGTTTGATCCCCGGGTTGGGAAGATCCCCTGGAGGAGGGCACTACAACCCACTCCGGTATTCTTGCCAGGAGAATCCCATGGACAGAGGAACCTGGCGGCCTACAGTCCATATCGTCACAAAGAGTCAGAGATGACTGAAGGGACTTAGAATTATGCATGCTCAGTAAAAAAAATACAGTGTTTCATAAAATATCTAACACAGACCTCAAGTATCTTAAGATCTGGTTGGAGAGTCAGATGACACTAGTTCATTATATGTACAAGAAATATTTTAAAGCAGTACATTAGTTTTTCCAATAAATTATATAAATATGCTCTAGGTGTTCATAGAATATCAGATTACTGTAGAGTGGTGTGTGTGTGTGTGTGTGTGTGTGTGTGTCTGAGTCGTGTCTGACTCTGCGACCCCATGGACTACAGCCCTCCAGGCTCCTCTGTCCATGGGATTCTCCAGGCGAGAATACTGGAGTGGGTTGCCATTTCCTTCTCCAGAGAATCTTCCCGACCCAGAGATCAGTGTTGTGTCTCTTATGTCTCCTTCATTGGCAGGTGGATTCTTTACCACTCATGCCACCTGGGAAGCACAGAGTGATAGGAAGGAATTTACAAAGAGGGGCAATATGATTTCAATCTTAAAAGATAAGCTGGGTTTGTATGAAATGAGGATATTTTAGATAGGCAATACAACAGGTAAAATAATGAAGGAAGGAAGGAAAGCTAATTATATATATATTAGGTATTCAACGAGTGATCTTTCCGTAGCAAAAGAAGGAAATGTTAAAGGTTTAGAGACACTGTGAGTTACAAATTGTGCTCCTGAAGAACTATTGATTTAAAAGATATCTTGTATATTATTTAACATGCTCAGCTGGTAAAAACAATTTAGAGTATGTCAGTCTGCATAAGAGATACGCTAATTCTGTGTGAATAACAAGATTTATTGACTGGAAATTCAGTGTACTTCTCCCCAGCAGTTACCACCAGAGTGCAGGTTAAGTCCCCAACCTACTTTCTTTTGACTTTGTCTCCTCTCTCAAGACTTGGCTTCAAATGTGGTCACCTCTTCTGCCGCCTACTTTATCTCTATTTTTAATAGAGATAATAATACCAGTCACTGTATTATTTTTTAACTTCAAACATTTAATTTTATTAAAAATTTATTTATTTATTTTTCACTTCACTGCGTCTTTGATGCTGCACGCAGGCTTTCTCTACCTGCAGTGCACGGGCTTCTCATTGCATGACTTCTCTTGCTGCCGAGCACCAGCTCTAGGCACATGGACTTCAGTAGCTGTGGTCCACGGGCTTAGCTGCTCCTCAACACGTGTAATCCTCCCAGAGCAGCGGTCAAACCTGAGTCCCCTGCACTGGCAGGCGGATTCTTAACCACCGGACCACCCGCCAAGTCCGTCTCTGGAATCTTTTCTGTTATTCTTATCAAGGTATGATCCTTATCAGTCAAATGGAGGTATAGTTGTTGCTGAAATTATACACAAAACGTTAAAACTTTCACAAAATGAACTTGGAATTGGGAAAGAATAACTGCTGCAGTGACAGATTTTTGTTGTTGGTTTGTCACTTAAACGTGAATTGTTTTTCTAATTGGGCTGTGGATTTCTTGGGGGTCGAAGAGTAGACATTTATGATTCTTTGTGTATACTATATGATTAGTGAGAACTTCCACAACATCTCTAAAGACAGTTACTGAGCTGGAAACACATAGCTACTTTATTTCTCAGGGGCTACTGAGAGAAGAATCCATACCCACTATCCTCACCTTCCACTTCTCTCATGCCACTGCCAGGTGGTCATGTGTTCTTCCCCCTACTTCTTTTTTCTTTCCTATTTTAAAAAATATTTATTTATTTAGTTGTGCCAGGCCTTAGTTGTGGCATGTGGGATCTAGTTCCTTGACCAGGGATCAAACCTGAGCCCCCTACATTGGGGCTGCAGAGTCTTAGCCACTGAACCACCACAGAAGTCCCCTGGTGCCTACTAACACTCCGATCCAAGGGTACTGGCCTCTCACTTACACAGGCCTGAGTCCAGCTCTTGAATCTAAAGTGAGCTTGCTTTTTTGCCCATTCCACTTTTCCTCTGCTTCCTTTGTCCATTCCTAGAGGGCATTGCAAAAACATCTGCTCCTACCCTGCATCACCTCTTTTATTCTTTCTCAATCTCTAATTTTCTCCTTTGTTGTTATTCCCAACATATTGCACTTACTTACTCTCTAAATATTTGTTGATTGATTGGTTGGTTCTGCATAATGCAAAAAGGTTACCGACTCTATTTAAAAAATAATGAGAATTGTGACTTCCCGCAAGCATGAGTAAGGAACAGATAAACTCTTGCATGACAAATTGAGAAAGTAAATACTTTATCTTATTAGATTGCTTCCACTGAGATGCAAATGAAACAAGTGACAGATCACCACCATCAACTAAGTTACAAACACTGCTTAGGTTTATAACAACCATTATTATATCTGCAATCTTTTTTTGTTGTTGTTTTAAAAATTACTGTCTTGGTCAAAGGGAACATGAAAAATGCCGATTGGGTCAATAATGTGTTCTTTTCATCTGACTCCAACTCCTAACAGTGGTTGCAAATGTGTTAAATGTTGGTCAGTGTGGGGCTCCATCAGGAAATAAGAGGTCAATACCAGCATAAAGAGTAGCAGTCATAGTAGTAGCCACAATATCTTATCCATTTGCTGTTATTCTATTAGCAGATAGGCTATGGACTCTAAAATGTTTGAAATGGGAAGATCTGGATTTTGTATTAATTTTAATTCATTTGGTGTTTTTAGCTATGGTAGACTGGCTTCACTTGTGTGTGTGTGTGTGTGTGTGTGTGTTAGTTGCTCAGTCATGTCTGACTCTTTGCGACCCCATGGACTCTCGCCCGCCAGGCTTCTGTGTCCATGGAATTCTCCAGGCAAGAATACTGGAATGGATTGCCATTCCCTTCTCCAGAGGAACTTCCCAACCCAGGAATCGAACCCTGTTCTCCTGCATGGCAGGCAAATTCTTTACCGTTTGAGCTACAGGAAAGTCTGTTCACTCGTTCTCTTCCTCAATTATATTTGCTATCCTTACCACTGGACTTCCCAGGTGGTGCTAGTGGCAAAGAATCTGTTTGCCAGTGCAGGAAATGTAAGAGACATAGGTTCCACCCCTGGCTCAGAGGATCCCCTGGAGGAGGGTATGGCAACCAATTCCAGGATTCTAGCCTGAAGAATCCCATGGAGAGAGGAGCCTGCCCAGCTATGGTTCATAGAGTCACAAAGAGTCGGACATGACAGAAGCAACTTAGCACATCCTTACCATGGCTTCATGGAGGCAAAATGAACTTCTAACTCCATAATTTGAAGCATCTCTCTCACATTTTAGAAATATAATGAAATTGACTGAGTAGGTCATTTAATTTAAGCATTGTTTATGCTTTCATTATAGGATTATTAATTACATCAGTGGGTCTTTTTGTTCTGTTTTGTAAAAGGTAGTTTATTTTATTTATTTATTTTTGGCTGCACGGGCTTTCTCTAGTTCCAGTGAGCAGGGGCTACTCTGTAATTGCAGCGTGAGGGCTTCTCATTGTGGTGGCTTCTCTTATTGGGAAGCACAGGCTCTAAGACAGTGAAGTGAAGTGAAGTCGCTCAGTCGTGTCTGACTCTTTGCGACCCCATGGACTGTAGCTTATCAGGCTCCTCCATCCATGGGATTTTCCAGGCAAGAGTGCTGGAGTGGATTGCCATTTCTTTCTCCAGGGGATCTTCCTGACCCAAGAATCGAACCTGGATCTCCCGCATTGCAGGCAGACAGACGCTTTACCTTCTGAGCCACCAGGGAAGCCCCAAATATGGGGGAAGCTCAACAGTACTGGAGTAGGTAGCCTATCCCTTCTCCAGCACACTAAAACACATGGGGTTCAGTAATTTCAGCTCATGAACTCTAGAGAGCTGGCTCAGGAGTTGCAGAACACAGGTTTAGTGGCCCTGTGGCATGGAGGATCTTCCCAGATGAAGGATTAAAACTGTGTTCCCTGCATTGGTAGGTGGAGTCTTAACCACTGGGTCAAGTCTTAACCAGGGAAGCCCCACATCAATGGTTTTTTAATCACCAGATTAAAAAGTCAGGGACCATGACTTGTTCATCTCTATTTATATAAAAAGCCTGGAAATTGGAGATGCTCAGTAATTAATTGGATGAATACTTAATTAATTGGATGAATAAGTGCCTATGAATGGAAGAACTGGGAACAGAGGACAAAAGGCACTTCCGTTGGTTCAAGATGTGATTAAACAGAGGGAATCTGGATAAGCAAAGCCCATTTGGAATAAGGGCACTTCTTCAGTTTGGTTGAAAGTTTTAATACATATGTTAGGAAAGATTGAATGTGATCAAATTTGAATCTCTGATTGAATGCCAGATTTAAGAGTTTGTGTCTTGATTCTGCAGATAGTAGGGCTTTCCTGGCGGCTCAGATGGTAAAGAATCTGGTTGCATGGGGTTGCAAAAAGCTGGACACCACTGAGAGGCTAACACTTCTACAGATAGTAGGAAGTTAGAACCATTTGTAACAGAAGAATGACACAAAAGAAACAGTGCTTTAGGAAGAGGAGGTGAGTGAAGAAGTTTAAATATAAAGGAAAGAAGGGCCAGGCCTAGAGTGGTAGAAGCAGAATAGCTAAGTAGGGAAGATGGAAGACAAGCTTTGAAAGATGAATTATCAGGATTTTTGTTATGTTTAGATTTGGAGAGCAAGAGAGAACTATGTGAAAGATAATTTTTTCTGATTCAGAATCAGGATAACAAAACCCTGTTAATCTCATTGCTAATAACAGAGGAAATAGGTACCAACTTGGGAGGGGAGAAGGCATTGGAAATAGATTTTAGAAACTTTAAATTTTAAGAAGGTTGGAAAATATATGAGTATAACTATGCCACACGGGCTTCCCTAGTAGTTTGGGCTTCCCTGGTAGCGCAGATGGTAAAGCGTCTGCCTACAATGCAGGAGACCCGGGTTCGATTCCTGGGTCGGGAAGATCCCCTGGAGAAGGGAATGGCAACCCACTCCAGTATTCTTACCTAGAGAATCTCATGGATGGAGGAGCCTGGTGGGCTACAGTCCATGGGGTCTCAAAGAGTTGGACACAACTGAGCAACTTCACTTCACTTCTTCACACCACACACAGTTTAAAATCTGGGAGTAAAATTCTGAAGAAAAAAATTGAATCAAAAATAAACGTTTGGTAGCATCTACATAATTTCTCAAGAATGGAAGAAATCTGTAAGGGAGATACTGTAGAGGAATTGTATCAATAAAAATTAAACTCTTGGATCATCTTGGTCAAATCTGGTTATTTTTTGGAACAATGCATATGGAAAGATAGATTATCAAATTAATATTTATAGTCATTTCCCACATTAGCAAATAAGTTAATTAATTTATTTGGTTGGTTTGTTATTTGAGTTATAATTAACAGACAGTATTATATTATTATATTATTCAGGTATACAACATAGTAATTTGATATTTTATAAATTATGAAATAATCATCATAATGAGTCTACTTACCATCAGTCACCATACAAAGTTGCCATGATATTATTGACTATATTCCCTATGTGTATATTGCATCTCCATGACTTGTTTATTTTATAGCTGGAAGTTTATACATCTTAATCCCTTCTAACCTATTTTGTCTGTCTCCCACTCCCTCTGGCAACCACTGGTTTATTCTCCATCTCTATGAATCTGTTTCTGCTTCGTTTGTTCATCTGTTTTCTTTTTTACATTCCACATATAAGTGAAATACAATGGTATTTTTCTTTGTCTGACATTTCAGGTAGCATAATATCCTTGAGGTCCTATCCATGTTGTTGCAAATGGCAAGATTTTGTTCCTTTTTATGGCTCAGTTATATTCCATTGTGTATACACTGCCTCTGCTTTATCAATTCATCTATTGATGGATTCTTAGAGTGCTTCCATGTCTTGGCTGTTGTAAGTAATGCTGCAGTGAACGCAGTGATACACATCCTTTTTAAACTAGCACTTTCATTTAAAGGAACAAGAAAAAGAACAAGCAAAGCCCAAGGTTAGATTAGAAGAAGGAAGAAAATAATAAAGATCAAAGCCCAAATAAATTAAATCAGAAATGAAAGAGGGGAAATTACAACTGATACCACAGAAACACAAAGTGTTGTAAGAGAATATTATGAACAATTATATACCAAAAAAATTAGGCGACTTAGAAGAAATGGATAAATCCTAGAAATGTACAAGCTTATGAGCCTGATTATTTAACTTATATGCAGAGTACATCATGCAAAATGCTGGGCTGGATGAAGCACAAGCTGGAGTCAAGATTGCTGGGAGAAATATCAATAACCTCAGATATGCAGATGGTACCACCCTTATGGTAGAAAGTGAAGAAGAAATGAAGAGCCTCTTGATGAAAGTGAAAGAGGAGAGTAAACAAGCTGGCTTGAAACTCAGCATTCAAAAAACTAAGATCATGGCATCTGGTCCGATCACTTCATGGCAAATACATGAGGAAACAATTGAAATAGTGACAGACTTTATTTTCTTGGGCTCTAAAATCACTGCAGATGGTGACTGCAGCCATGAAATTAAAAGATGCTTGCTCCTTGGAAGAAAAGCTATGACTGACCAAGACAACATATTAAGAAGCAGAGACATCACTTTGCCAACAAAGGTCTGTCTATTCAAAGCTATGGTTTTTCCAGTAGTCATGTATGGATATGAGAGTTGGACCATAAAGAAAGCTGAGCGTCAAAGAATTGATGCTTTTGAACTGTGGTGTTGGAGAGGACTCTTGAGAGTCCCTTGGACTGCAAGGAGATGAAATCAGTCAATCCTAAAGGAAATCAGTCCTGAATATTCATTGGCGGGCCCAATGCTGAAGGTGATGCTCCGATACTTTGGCCACCAGATGCGAAGAACTGCCTCCTTGTAAAAGACCCTGATACTGGGAAAGATTGAAGACAGGAGGAGAAGGGGATGACAGAAGATGAGATGGTTGGATGGCATCACTGACTTGATGGATATGAGTTTGAGCAATTTCCGGAAGTTGGTAATAGACAGGGAGGCCTGACATGCTGCAGTCCATGGGGTTGTGAAGAGTCAGACACAACTGAGTGACTGAACTGAACTGACTGATGAGCCTGAATCATGAAGAAATAGAAAACCTGAATAAACCAATTACTAGTAATTAAATTTGTAATAAAAAAACTCCAGTTCCAAATAATTTCACAGGTAAATTACACCAAACATTTAAAGAAGAGTTAATACTTATTTTTCTCAAATTATTTCTCAAAAAGTATAGAGGAAGAAACATTTCTAAACTATTTTGCTAGGCTAATATCACCCTGATGTCAAAACCAGATAAAAATACCATAAAGAAAAAAAAAATTACAGGCCAATATATCTGATGAACATTGATGCAATAATTCATCTCAACAAAATATTAGCAAACCAAATTCAAATGTCAGCTAACTTACACAAATTTTATAATTCACTTCAGATTTTATTTTTGTTCTGAGGGTTCCCAGGACAAAAAATAGTATCACACAGTAGGCTATTTGAATGTATTTGTTGAAATCTTTCTAATTTACACTTGGAGAACTTACACACTTTTCTGAGAAGGAAGTATGTTTAAGATTAATTCCTAATACCAGGTGATTTTCTCCATAAACTCTTTAATATATACTACTAAACTATAAGTTTTTTTCTGACATAAAGACACTGCTAACATCATATTAAATTCAATTAACATATTTTCTTAATGTTATTTATTATGCAATCCACAGTTTAGTTTCTCCAACTTGATAAAAAAATCTCTTTTCATGGTAGATTTATTTGACTCAGGAAGCACATGAGATTCACAGTTATTATCACTTATTATATTATTTGCTCTGTTTAATCCAGAACAGTCTCACCTTCTTTTTTCCCTCTTGCCATTGATTTATTGGGGCAAGTGGATCATTCGTCTCAGGTCTTGAGGAATGATTAATATTCTGTATTTTTCTGCTTATTTCCTTGTGGTATTGTCTAACTTGTCTCTAGCCCCTATTTTTCTTAAACTAGAAGTTAGTTTGAAAGCTTCAGTTGGATTCATATTGAATTTTTTTTTTTTGCAAGAGTATTTGTGCTGTTTATTTCTTTTACGTTGTACCGAAAGGCTTGTAATAAGTGGTTGCCCAAATTTTAGTGATGGCTAAGTTGGATCGTTGGTTTTGGTGGTGACAAATTGACTCCCATTGTTAAATTTTCCTCTTAGATTTTTCTCCTGATGGCCTTTTTCTCATTCTATCACTTTAACATTTACTTTCTGTAATTTTTCTTTAAATAGCTTTCCTTCATCAACTGGGACTATTTTAAATATATGACACAGGGTTGATGGGATAAAAGCTTATTTCTTTCTCCTTCATTGCCATTTTCAAAATAAGAAGTCAGGGCTCTAATTGCCTCCAGTGAGTTTTGATGAGTTCTTGTTACTTTTTTGTTTTTGCTCTCTTGTTCTCTTTTCTGGAATAGAGTTATGACTCATACATTTTTATAAAATTATTTTCAGTGAACTGAAGTTATTGTTTTTACACTCAAATTACAGTATTCCATCTTTGGCCAACCTGGCTCTTATCTCATTTTGATATAACCCTAGTATAGTTTGGTGACTTTTGGGGGTCACAATAGAATATCTAAGGCTTATCTCATAAATGTCTTGATCTGAATCTGTCCCTTTCCATAAAGATCTCTAGTTTCTTTTTAATAAGTGGATGATATTTAGTATTCACAATCTGACACTACGTTGGGTCACTGATTTTAGATCTTTTCAGTAGACAGAGCTAGCCAACTTCTTATCACAGAAAAATGTAAACATACCCCAAAGTTCCCCCAGGTGGCTCAGTGGTAAAGAATCCACCTGCCAATGCAGGATATGCAGTTTTGATCCCTGGGTCAGGAAGATCCCCAGAAGAGGAAATGGCAACACACTCCATCCAGTGTTCTTATCCGGAAAATCTCATGGACAGAGGGATCTGGCAGGCTACACTACGTGGGGTCTCAAGAGTCAGACACAACTTAGCAATTCATCATGCACAAAAGTTGAGAGAGTAGCATAATAAATTCCTCATGTGCCGTCATTCAGTTTTTCAACAAATACCAGTATTTTTCTCATTTGGTTATATTTGGTTCCCAACACTTTCTATAAAAAGTTCTTGGCAAGGGACAGGAAGTAGAATGCCATAAATGAGAAACCACAAATGGAAAGCAAAAATAAACAAATGGAACTATAGCAAATTAAAAAGCTTTTCCACAGTGAAAGAAACCATCAACAAAATGAAAAGGAAACCTACTGAATGGAAGAATGTATTTGCAGATGATATAGCCATTAAAGGATTAATATCCAAATTATATAAATAACTCATATAATTCAATATCAGAAACCCCAAGAAATCTGGTTAAAAAATGGGCAAAGACCCTGAATAGATATTTCTCCAAAGAAGACATTCAAATGGCCTGCAGGCACACTCAACATCACTAGTCATCAGGGAAATGCAACTCAAAACTACAATCAGATACTGCTGCATATCTGTCAGCATGGCTATCATCAGAGTCAATAAATATTAACAACAAGTGTTGGTGAGAATGTGGAGAAAAGGGAACTCTTGTCCATTGTTGGTGGGAATGTAAATTGGAATGTAAATTTGGAAAACAGTGTGGAGTTGCCTTAAAAATTTAAAATAGAACTGCCATATGATCTAGCAATTCCAGTTCTGGGTATTTACCTGAAGAAAACAAAAATACTTGCTTGAAAAGACATATGCCCCTTTACGTTCACTGCATTACTACTTACGGTAGCCGAGAAATGGAAGCAACCCAAGTGTTTATCAATAGGTGAAAGGATTGAAATCTTGCCATTGGGACAACAAAGATGGACCTAGAAGGTATTATGCTAGATGAAATAAGTCAGACAAGAGAAAGACAAATAACATATAATATCACTTATATGTAGAATCTAAAAAAATAAAGCAAATGAACAAACAAAACAAAACAGAAACAGAGTCATAAATACCGAGGGTAAGCTGGTGGTTGCCAGAGGAGAGGAGAGTAGAGGTTTAGGTGAAACAGATTAAGAGGCACAAACTTACAGGTACAAACTTAAGAGGCACAAAGTCACAGGGAGGTAAATAATACAGAACTGAGTAACGATGTAATAATTTGGTATAATGACAGATGCTTATTAGACATCATGATGATCACTTTGTAAGGTATTTAAATGTCAAATCACTAGGTTGTACACCTAAAAGTAATATAATAGCATATATCAGCTATATTTCAATAAAAAAGAAGATAAATTATAGGCTCTGTATTTTAAGGATTTATTAAAAGTTAATATATTGACTATTTATACATTTTAATCTAATTTGCCTTTATAATCCTTAATTTGAGATTAAAGGATAAGGAGACTTGGAGGAAGATGCGATTGGTATTAAAATCAGATGTCAGTGTAGCATTTGTGCTTTGATTTTTCCAATATAGAGAAGGAAGATTAATACTTTTGAAAAGTATTAGTGATTTATGTTTTATCAATTTTTCTGTTTCTATAGTATGAAACCCTTGAGGGCAGAAAGTACCTTTGGATCCCCTTCTGAGCCAGAATCCAGCAAATTGGAGACATTTAATAGTAATAAGGCAAATCAGAGATAATGCTGATACATTAAGCCTTAAAAAGAGAAACAAGGAAAATGAAATTGACAAAATGAAATAGTGAGGAAAGATGGTTGCAGGTAAATTGGGCTAACCAAAATTAAAAGTCAGAAAACAAATTATTATTTGTCAAGTATAAACTATTGTTCCCTAAGAAGAGGTGGCAAAAATACACAGAAGAACTGTACAAAAAAAGATCTTCACAACCCCAATAATCACGATGGTGTGATCACTCATCTAGAGCCAGACATCCTAGAATGTGAAGTCAAGTGGGCCTTAGAAAGCATCACTACGAACAAAGCTAGTGGAGGTATTGGCATTCCAGTTGAGCTATTTCAAATCCTGAAAGATGATGCTGTGAAAGTGCTGCACTCAATATGCCAGCAAATTTGGAAAACTCAGCAGTGGCCACAGGACTGGAAAAGGTCATTCCAATCCCAAAGGAAGGCAATGNTTTAACTTCTATGCAGAGTACATCATGAGAAATGCTGGACTGGAAGAAACACAAGCTGGGATCAAGATTGCCGGGAGAAATCTCAATAACTTCAGATATGCAGATAACACCACGCTTATGGCAGAAAGTGAAGAGGAACTAAAAACCTCTTGGTGAAAGTGAAAAAGGAGAGTGAAGAGTTGGCTTAAAGCTCAACATTCAGAAAACGAAGATCATGGCATCTGGTCCCATCACTTCATGGGAAATAGTTGGGGAAACAGTGTCAGACTTTATTTTTTTGGGCTCCAAAATCACTGCAGATGGTGATTGCAGCCATGAAATTAAAAGACACTTACTCCTTGGAAGAAAAGTTATGACCAACCTAGATAGCATATTCAAAAGCAGAGGCATTACTTTGCCAACAAAGGTCCATCTAGTCAAGGCTATCGGAGAAGGCAATGGCACCCCACTCCAGTACTCTTGCCTGGAAAATCCCATGGATGGAGGAGGCTGGCAGGCTGCAGTCCCTGGGGTCGCTAAGAGTCAGACACAACTGAGCGACTTCACTTTCTCTTTTCACCTTCATGCATTGGAGAAGTAAATGGCAACCCACTCCAGTATTCTTGCCTGGAGAATCCAATCCCAGGGACAGGGGAACCTGCTGGGCTGCCATCTGTGGGGTCGCACAGAGTCGGACACGACTGAAGCGACTTAGCAGCAGTAGCAGTAGCAGCAGTCAAGGCTATGGTTTTTCCAGTGGTCATGTATGGATGTGAGAGTTGGACTGTGAAGAAAGCTGAGCACTGAAGAATTGATGCTTTTGAACTATGGTGCTGGAGAAGACTCTTGGGTCCCTTGGACTGCAAGGAGAGAAAACCAGTCAATCTTAAAGGAAATCTGTGCTGAATATTCATTGGGCGGACTGATGCTGAAGCTAACGCTCCAATACTTTGGCCACCTGATACGAAGAACTGACTCACTGGAAAAGACCCTGATGCTGGGAAAGATTGAGGTCAGGAGGAGAAGAGAATGACAGAGGATGAGATGGTTGGATGGTTTCACCGACTCTGTGGGCATGAGTCTGAGCAATCTCCAGGAGTTGGTAATGGACAGGGAGTCTAGGTGTGCTGCAATCCATGGGGTTGCAAAGAGTGGGACAGGACTGAGCGACAGGTGTGAACTGAACTAATGCCAGAGAGCAAGGTTAATGATGACCAGACAGTAGATGTGCAGGAAGTCAGGCTGTGGCCTTCTTGAGTGCCACCCCGCTTCTCACTATTGTACTGTGTACCATGGTGCAGGAGGAAGTGAGCAGGACATGATTGCCGGTTGACTTGTGAACTGGCCGTGGGCAGTTGAAGGCTCTTCACCTGGTTCTGGTCCTTGGGATGAAACTTCTTTCCACTGTTCACACAGTGGAAGCCATTTTTCAAGGACATGTAGCCTTGAGAGAGCAAGGTGTTGATGAGACCTCAGCCGCCCAAAGACAAGCCTCTATATAATTCCCTTGCTTATTAAGCATGGCTGCCACTTTCTTTGGTCCCTCCCTGACCTCCATGAATGGCCGCTAGTTCAGATTTTACCTGGGAAGCTCTTGAGGGTGCCATCCAACAACAAAAAGGTCTGTCTCATTCTTCCGTCTCTCCTTGCCCTCCATGTTCCCAGCCAGTTTCAAATTTCATCAGGGAGAAGTCCTGAGGTTGTGAACCAACATACAGTAAGACAATTTTGTTCTATTTTTTAAAAGTGAAATGTTTATCCTAGAGCAGTATAAAATTGGAAGGTGGGAGTTTTAACTTTAGTTAAGTTTGCTCCCATGTGCTACCGAAGATTGATGAAGCCTTATTCTAAGACCCGTTCTCATCTTCATTCCCAATTTGCTCTCCTCTGTTTCCTGCTCTCAGGCTTCTCATCAAGTTGTCCTCTTTCTTGGATCCTGAACCCTCCCTGCAGAGACTCCTTTCTCCATGGAATTAGAGAATCTTTCTTTCTTTCTTTCTTTTTTTTTTTAAGATGGAAGAATCTTAAGGGAGGCGTGACCGACCCCAGAGCATTTCAGTGCCTCTTATTAGCTCCCTGTAGCAGATTTTGGCTGCCAGGAGCCTTACCTTTTTTTTTTTTTTAATAATAAAAATCTGTATTAATTTTTATTGGAATATATTTACAACTTTGTGTTAGTTTCTGCTGTACAACAAAATGAATCAGCTACATGTATACGTACATACCCCCTTTTTGGATTTCCTTCCCAACTAGGTCACCAAAGAGCATTGAGTAGAGTTCCCTGTGCTATTCAGTAGATTCTCATTGTATGTGTGTGTGTGCTCAGTTGCTGCTTTCCCAGGCAGGGGTGATGGTGGTGGTGGTCATGATAATGATGTACGATGATTATTATAGACCACAGTATCAATCTAGTAGTAAACAATTCATTAAAAAAAAAAAACCCTCTGTCCCAAGCACTATGCTAGGAATTTACATTTAAAGTTAACACAACTAACTTGTGAGAACATTTTCCCATCTTAAATATGAAAAAAATACTGTAGTATAAGTGAAAAGTGAAAGTGAAAGTCACTAAGTCGTGTCTAACTCTTTGTGACTGCATGGACTAAACAGTCCATGGAATTCTCCAGGACAGAACACTGGAATAAATAGCCATTCCCTTCTCCAGAGGAGCTTCCCAACCCAGGGATCAAACCCAGGTGTCCCACATTGCAGGTGCATTCTTTACCAGCTAAGCCATCAGGGAAGCCCACTGAAGTATGAGGTAACTGATAAAAACTGTACTAAGAATGAAGGCAATGGCACCCCACTCCAATATTCTTGCCTGGAAAATCCCATGGACGAAGGAACCTGGTAGGCTGCAGTCCATGGGGTCGCTGAGGGTCGGACACGACTGAGCGACTTCCTTTCACTTTTCACTTTCATGCATCGGAGAAGGAAATGGCAACCCACTCCAGTGTTCTTGCCTGGAGTATCCCAGGGATGGGGGAGCCTGGTGGGCTGCCCTCTATGGTGTCACACAGAGTCAGACTTAGCAGCAGCAGCAGTACTAAGAATAAGTGACTTGAGTGTCTGGGCCATCTATACTCTATGGTATCACCTCTGAAAAACATCGGTTTATTTCTGACATATGAATGATCCACGAATCAATAAGTAGCATGTGCTCGTGTGTGTGTGTTTGTATGTTCATGCTCAGTCGTGTCTGACTCTTTGTGACCCCATGAACTGTAGTCCACCATGGGATCTTCCTGGCAAGAATACTGGAGGGGGTTGCCATTTCCTACTCTCCAGGGGATCTTCCTGACCCAGGGATCAAACCCACATCTCTTGTTCCTCCTGCATTGGCTGGTGGATTCTTTATCACTGAGCCACCTTGGAAGCCCAGGTTTCCACCTAGGAAAGCCCATTAGTTATTAATTTTTTACATAGTAGTGTATATATGTTGATTTCAATCACCCAATTCATCCCCTGCCCCCTTCTCTGCTTGTTATCCATGTTTGTTCTTTACGTCTGTGTCTCTATCTCTGCTTTGCAAGTAAACTCATCAGTACCATATTTTTTTAGATTCCATATATAAGTGACATTATATGATATTTGCTTTTCTCCTTATGACATATTTTACTTTGTATTGTTAGACCCTAAGGTCTCCGCCCAGGGCTTCGCCGTCGCAAAGATCACTGAGACGCAGATTCGATGCAATTAGCAAGAGGATTTATTAGGCCGGCGCGCCGGGGTTCAATCTCCATTCGGGGAGACGAACCCCGAAGAGCTGTCATAGAGCANATTTCCTTCCTTTTTATGGCTGAGTAATGTTCCATTGTAGATCCGTACCACATCTTCTTTGGGAGGCTGCTGTCCAGAGCTACAATGAGTTGGTAGATGCTTGCCTTCATTTCAGAATCTCCACCTACAATGACTAAGGCTCTTTTCTTCCAGAATTTACCTAAGATGTGAAGCATACCTTACATATCTTGGTTTTCTTCTAGAAACTTGTCTATTCCAAATATGAAGAATTTAGGTTATTTATATAACTATTCATATAACATCTATACTAAGCTTTAGGAAGTAGCAGTGTTAGAATAATTAACAGGGAGACCATTAGACCAAGGTATCTCTAAAGCCTATATAGCCTATGTAAACAAATTAAAACTTAAGCCAGAGTCAATTTCTGCAGATGTCTGAAGATCAAGAAAGGGCAACCTGAAGACAGCCAATCCAGGACTTCCCTGGGGGCTCAGATGGTAAAGCATCTGTGTACAATGCGGGAGACCTGGGTTCAATCCCTGGGTCAGGAAGATCTCCTGGAGAAGGAAATGGCAACCCACTCCAGTATTCTTGCCTGGAAAATCCCATGGTTGGAGGAACCTGGTAGGTTACAGTCCATGGGGTCGCAGAGTCAGAAACGACTGAGCGACTTCACTTTCCTAGTCATTTTCAGTTTGGTGTTGCCCAATTTGAATCACTGTATGTTCAAATAAAAATATACATGGTTAGATGGCCAACTCAATAGACAAGAATTTGAGCAAACTCTGGGAGATAGTGGAAGACAGAGGAGCCTTGAGTGCTGCAGTCCATGGGGCTGCAAAGAGTCAGACCTGACTTAGCAGCTGAACAACAAAGCTCAAATAAGCTTTTCAAGAGTTTAATCTCCCTTACTTTACATTTTAACTAGAGTACATTAATATTATTAACAGTGTGCTATCATTATTGTGCTAAGGGAACGCAGAAGTGATGAATTATTTATGTAGGTATTTAGTAGTGTTGGACTGGGTCAGCAATAATACCAATACCTTAAGCTTGGGTGCAATTTTCCTTCCAGTAACCTGTGATGAATTTTAGTTCATCTTGCCCCAAAATACTGACGTCAAGCAACAGATATAATACAGTTCCAAGAGACAGAAACCTGGGAGTGAGGCTCTCTTCTTGTCAAGTCTGATTTGCCGCTATGTTCCATTAATTCTACTTCACAGTTATCTCTTGACTCTGTTTTCCTTTTCCCAACCCCTTTCTTATATTTCGGGGCTTAATATGCCCGCAATGTGGGAGACCTGGGTTCAGTCTCTGGGTTGGGAAGATCCCCAGGAGAAGGGAAAGGCTGCCCACTCCAGTATTCTGGCCTGGAGAATTCCATGGACTGTATAGTTCACGAGGTCTCAGAGTCGGACACAACTGAGCTACTTTCACTTCACTTCGTTTCTTCTTATACCTCAGGGCCTATAGGATAAATTTTGAACTTTGAATACAAGGCAGTTTATCTTCTAACCATTGCCTGCCTACTTTGTGGTCTCATTTGTAGCTAGTACTCATTAGTGGTCATGAAAATGCAGCACTCAGGTTTCCTTCTGCAGGAAGCATAACTGACTGATGGCCCCAGTGCTGTTCTTCTGGATTCATGCTTGTGTTCACATAAAGGCCATGTTTCCCACAGGCTTCTCTCAGCCAAAGTCTGAGTAGCACGAGGATGTGTTCTAATGCATGCCCATTCTTTGGGGCTTCTGGGTGGCTCAGTGGTAAAGAATCTACCTGCAAGGCTGGAGATGCAGGAGTCATGGGTTTGATCCCTGGGTCGGGACTATCCCCTGGAGGAGGGCATGGTGACCCATTCCAGTACTCTTGCCTGGAAAATCCCATGGACAGGGGAGCCTGGTGGGCTGCAGTCCATGGGGCTACAAAGAGTAGGATAGAACTGAAATGACCGAGCATGCATGCATGCCCATTCTTATGAGTTACCAGATCCTTGAACAGGTAATTTTGGCCAGAGGACTCCCCTGACTTCTGCCTGGCTGAAACTTTCTCAGAACTATGCCACATCCAAGAACGTGTCTGTACAATCCTTGTCATCTCCTCTCTCTCACAGGAGGTGGACCTGCATTGTAATCTGAAGGCTTTCCCTACCTCCTCAGGTTCCTTCTCCTTCACAGGTGAAGGTGTTAGTCACTCAGTTGTGTCTGACTCTTTGCGACCCCATGGACTAGCTTGCTGGATTCCTCTGTCCATAGGATTCTCCAGGCAAGAATACTAGAGTGGGCAGCCATTCCCTTCTCCAGGGGATCTTCCCCATCCAGGAATTGAACCCGGGTCTCCTGCATTGCAGGCAGATTCTTAACTATCTGAGCCACCAGGGAAGCCCACTCCTTCACAGGGCTTTTTTCTCAATAAATCTTTTGTACATCTAATCTCATCTTAGCATTTCTTTGTGGAGGACCAAAATGAACAACAGTGGTTCCAGGAATGATTTGAAGAAACAACAGGGGCAACTGAGGATTTTTTACCTGTGAAATGAAATGTTTTCTGCTTTACGCTCTACCAGTAAACAAGCCTTTTCCAAATAAAAATTTCTGAGCCCAGGTGAAACAAAGCCACCTATTCCAAAGCAATCAGCTACTTCCTCCCCAGTAAGCAATAAGCACTGAAGAGTTGGGAGGATGTAAGAGGTGATCATCCACCACCTCTTACGGTAATCAAGGAATAGGATGTGAATAATCAAGAAAGCAGGATTGGCCCCAGATAGCTAGATGCATATGAAAGATGATTTCAGCAAGCCCGGATGCTTGAATCTTCCCATCCATGTGCTATCTGTGCTCAGTTGTGTCTGACTCTTTGTGACCCCGTGGACTGTAGCCTACGAGCCTCCTCTGTCCATGGGATTCTCCAGGCAAGAACACCGGAGTGGGTTGCCATGCCCTCCTCCAGCGGATCTTCCCAACCCATAGATTAAACCTGGGTCTCCTACATTGCAGGTGGATTTTTACCATCTGAGCCACCAGGGAAGCCTCTTCCCATCCATAGAAGCTTGCTAAATCTCTTCATGTGAGAGATCCGGGTTTTCCTAATTAACAGTAATCTTTAGATATTCCGGTTATCTGCCCCTTGCTGCAAACTTATATATAGCCTGGCTCCTCCCCTGCCTCCTCAGAGTCAGCTCTCTCAGGATCACCTGAGATATACTGTCTCCCAGCTTGAGTCCTAACATTCCTACTGAATAAAACCCAACATTCAACTTTTAGGTTGCACGTGTATTTTTAGTTGACATAGCTAAGGAGCCTGATGCTGGGAAAGACTGAAGGTAGGAGGCGAAGGGGAAGACAGAGGATGAGATGGTTCGATGGCATCACTGACTCAATGGTTCAAATGAGTTTGAGCAAACTCCGGGAGTTGGTGAAGGACAGGGAAGCCTGATGTGCTGCAGTCCATGGAGTCTCAAAGAGTCAGACACGACTGAGTGACTAACAACATTAAGAAGCCAAGGAGCAAGGAAGGGATCAGTGTATGGAAAATTACTAGGCAGAAACATCAGGGGATAAGGGAGGATTCTGACTAAACTGACTTGACAGGATTCTTGCTGAAGACAGGCCAGGGTGAGCAGATATCACCAGGAGATTGGTAAGAAATGAGGAATTTGATCAGATATGGAGGGTGGGAGATTCTTGCTGAACTGGTTGATGCAGGCCCAGGCAGGATAGACACTGAGGCCTAAGGTCAAAACCTAATTGGGAAGAGGACTTAGAAGAGCCTGACCAAAGTTTGGCCAGATAGAGTTTTTGTTAAGCAGGAAAAAGGGATCCCAAATGTACTGCTGCCTTTTCACTGCTAATGTGAGTAAAAAAATATTAATCTTGGGTAGACTATAGAATCCAGGAAAAATCACACTAGTGATTAAGTAGTATTAAGTGGATCTTAAGGGCAATCTTAAGGGGAAAAGAAAATGTTATAGGAAATACACATGCATTTTTAAAAATTATTATTTTTTTTCATTTTTGGCTGTGCTAGCTTCACCGATGCTTGGGCTTTTCGCTAGTTGTGGTCTGTGGGCTTTTCGTTGTAGTGGCTCTTCTGGTTGCAGAGCACGTGCTCCAGGGCACGCGGGCTTCAGCAGTTACAGCACGTCGGCTCAGTAGTTGTGGCTGTCGGGCTTGAGAGCACAGGTCAATAGTTGTGGCTCAAGAGCTTAGTTGTGGGATCATTCCGGATCAGGGATCAAAACTTTGTCTCCTGCATCGGCAGGTGGATTCTTCACCACTGAGCCACTGGGGAAGCCCCCGTATGCATTTTTTTTTTTTTTAAGGAAGTATAAAAAGGAGAAGCAGTAAAGCAGTTATATCTTCAATACCTTAATGACCGGGGAAGCGGTAGCGAAGTATTTTAAAGGTGCCACTTTGTTCTAGGAAAATGAATTATGGTGCTTACTGCATTCACAGCCCTTGCACAATTCTACCATCTCCCTCATTCCCATACTCACAGCACATATGATAAAAATTATCCAACGCAGTCATATAATATAAAATAGCCCCCTTGGCTACAGACATTGGGTTAGGAGCACTTGATCTAATAGTAGCTGGGGTGTAGATCTGTCTGTAACTATGATTTAGTGTGTATTGGTAATCTGGGTCAATTATATTCTTATTCCCACTTACATGACTGAGGAAAAAGGAATCAGTTAATAGTGGGTTTGAAGCCAAACATGTGTAGAGGGCAGCCCTTGAGATAGATTTGGAGCTGTAAATGAGCTATTATGTTAGGTCTATGAAAAGTCAGGACAATCTGAGTTATAAGCAGCAGCGAGTAGGTGGAGAAAAGTTCCGAAATACATAGAGAAAAAAAAAAAAAAACTTGGTTAGTTGGTATTATAGGTTAAAAATGGTTGCAAATTCCTTGACACTTTGTCACTTAAGAATTTCAAGAGATTGTTAGCTTCCAATTCCCATTTNTACATAGAGAAAAAAAAAAAAACTTGGTTAGTTGGTATTATAGGTTAAAAATGGTTGCAAATTCCTTGACACTTTGTCACTTAAGAATTTCAAGAGATTGTTAGCTTCCAATTCCCATTTCTTTAAGTACTTACTCTAGAAAGTAAGCAACATGCAATGCCACCAAAATGCGCATGGAGAAGTCTATATGGAGAATTAAGGCCCGTGATCAGTAGCCTGGGCTTAGCTCCCAGCCAGTAGCAGCACCAAGGCTGTCAGGCAGGTGAGTAAGCCACCATGGGAGTGGATCCTCCAGGTGTTCATGGAACTGCACCCACTGACCCCACGTGGGCCAGGTTAGAGCCACCCACAAGCAGCTCTGTCCAGATTGTGAGTTCATGAGCAGAATAATTGATGATGGTATTTTTACTCTTTATCATTTTTACTCTTTTTCATTTATGCTATGTGAAATACACATAGCATAAAAATTATCCTCTTAATCATTTTTAAGTGTACAACTCAATATTAACTATATCATATTGTTGTGCAATTGTAATCACCATTTGTCTCGAGTTCTTTTTATTGTACAAAATTGAAACTCTATACTCATTGAGAAACAACTCTCCATTCTTCTTTTCCCCCAGCACTGGCAACCTCCATTCTACTTTCTCTCTCTATTAATTTGTTCTAGGAACCTCATGTAAGTGAGCATTTGTCTTTTTGTGGCCGGCTTAGTTCACTTAGTGTAAGGTCCTCTCCCACTTGAACCACCCATCCCACTCCTCTAGGTTGTCACGGAGCACCAGATTTGAGCTCCCTGTGCCATATAGCAGATTTCCACTGGCTATTCAATTTTACACACGGTAATGCAAATGTTTCAACGCTACTCTCTCAATGTGCCCCGTCCCCCCACCTCCTTCCCCCTCTGTGTCCAAGTCTGTTCTCTACATTTGCATCTCCATTGCTGCCCTGCAGACAGGTTCATCAGTACTCTCTTTCCAGGTTCCATATATTTGCATTAATATACAATATTTGTTTTCCTCTTTCTGACTGCACTATGTATAATAGGCTCTATGTTCATCCATCTCATTAGAACAAAGTCAACTGTGTTCCTTTTATGGTTGAGTAATATTCCATTGCATATAAGTACCACAGCTTCTTTATTAACGATTAGCTTCAAGCTTCGGTTTTATTCAATCTTTCATTTGCTACCTCCCATTTGCCTATATGCCTAACTCTGTTTACTCTCTGAAAAGGGAAATAAAGAACATTGAAATAACTAGATGGTAGAGAAGATCTCAAGCATTAAGACAGAATCATTGCTAACCATTGCCTGAATATTTTAGTTAGAAATATGAATGATCATGAAGAGTGTTGAAAGGGCTTAATATGTATGTATGTTACATGTGTTTTTGTGCACCACGTAGATTGTAAGGAGCCTAGAGAAATAGTCCTTGACCCCAGCTACCCAATATTAGCATCACCTGGGGAGCTTTTAAAACTATTCATGCTCAAGTCTACCTCATAGTACCAAGTCATAATATCTGGGGGTGGAATTTCATCAAGATATTTAAAAAAAATTCTCCAGATGATTCTAATGAGTGCCCAGAGTGGAGAACAACTGGATAGGAGGATAGAAACTATGTTCATACAATTTGGACATTTTGCCCGAGGCCAACTACACTCATTAAAATATTATGGATTTCACTGTTGGACTAGGTCTTTTAGTAACAGATGAGGCTTCAATTAGATAGCTAGCCACTCTATTCTATGGTGCTTTCAGTTTTCAAGTTCGCACAGATAAGATGAACAGTATCCATGACAACGGCAGATGTGATTCATCCATTCCCTAGTTTTCTGTTTCCTTTGGGACCTTCTGTTCCCTCAGATGACATTTGGGGCAGCTCACACACTCCAACAGCCATCTGGCATAGCTGGTGATTCGAGCTCTTCTTCATCCATGTCTTTTTAACTTTATAATCCTATAAGGCTATGACTAATGTATGATATCAGTTCACTATGCTTTAAAAATGACACTATATTTACATGTTATACTAAAATATACTGATTGATTTATGTATTCTTCAGACATTTACTGAATATGTGTTTCAAGGTTAGTTCTTAAAGGTTAATCCTTGCCCTCAAGTATCTCATATTCTAAGTGATGATGATGTTAGTCCCCTCTTTTATACCATCAAATATTTAAAGAGTAATTTTATTTTAATTTTTACTTTATTTTTAGCTGTGCTGAGTGTTTGTTGCTGCACAGTCTTTTCGCTGGTTGGTGTGAGAGGCGGCTCTCTAGGTGCTGTGCACGGGCTTCTCATTGCAGTGGTTCTAGGCACACGGGCTCAGTAATGGCAGTCCCTGGGCTCGAGAGCACAGGTTCTGTAGTTGTGGCCCCTGAGCTTTGTTGCTCCGTGGCTTGTGGAATCTTCCCAGACCAGGGATTGAAACCGTGTCTTCTGCATTAGCAGGCAGATTCTCTACCAGAGACACCAGGGAAGGCCCTATCGAATCTATTTTATATTTAAGTTTTCAACTTTGTATATGGTGCTGTATTAACCAAAGTTATCCCAGGAAACATAACCAACACATTGTATATATATAGAGAGAGAGAGAGTGAGAGAAAGAGGTTTATTATGAGGAATTGGTGAACATGATTATGGAAGCTGGCAAGTCCAAATCTGCAGTGAGGACCAGAAGGCAGAGTTCAAGTCCAAAGGGCAGCAGGATGGATACCCAGGAGAGCTGATAGTGCAGGTGAAGTCCAAAGTCAGTCTTCTGGAGAATTCCCTGTTGCCTGGGAAGGTAGGCAAGCCTTTAGCTGACCTGGTGTAGTCTAACTGGAGGGCAAACTGTTTACTCAAAGTCCACTGATTCAAATGCTAATATCCCCAAACACCTTCTGAGTTGAGTTGACCATAAAGTTAACCATCACAGGTGCTTAGAGCAGTGATGTTAATGATGATGACAATAATGGGTATATAGTATTGTGTGCTTAACGTGTACCAGACACTGTGGTACTCAGTGTACACCTTTTAGTCCTCACATCAACCCTATGAGGGGATTACTATTGTTATCATAGAGATGAGAAAACTGAGACCTTGTAAAAGTTAAATAATTTGTCCAAGTCACAATATGTAAGTTTTAGATTTTTTTAAAAATTTGCTTATTTGGTTGTGCAGGATCTTAGTTGGGGCATGCAGGATCTTTAGTTGCATCATGTGGGATCTTTTTTTTTTTTAGTTGCCTTATGTAGGATCTAGTTTCCTGACCAGGGATCAAACCTGGATCTGTTGAACTGGAAGCATGGAGTCTGATCCACTGGACCACCAGGGAAGTCTCTGTAAGTCTTGGTTTTATAATTTAAACCCAGATCTGCCTGGCTCAAAGCCCTTGCCCTTAACTACCACAAAGCTCAAAATAGATGTTTTTGAAAGTTTCTTTTCTGTTATCCTCTGAAGTATACTCTTGAGGGAATGAAATTTTGTTATACCTTACAGAGGAGAATTTTTCATTATTTGCAATGCTTTATTTCATACTAGCTGGAAACACTATGGGCAACAGCATTCTAACGTGTTAAATTCAGAGCAAAGACCCATCACTTCCCACTGGACAAGTTTTATTAAAATTAAGTGTGCCTCCACATCTTCCTATTAAAATGGAGAGGAAATATTCTCACTAAAGGTTTATAGAGTGCCTTGAGATTCTCAAGTGAGAAATACTTCAAGGGGAGGTGCTGCTGTGCTGAGTTAAATAAATGAGTCAATTAACTTCATTTCCTCTGATCAATGTAAAGTGTTAATATAGCTTCTTGGCTCTTCTGATTTAATTGCATAGGTCATATTATGAGCATAAAAGTAATGTTGTCTGGAGAGCTGTGCTGAAAATCTGTTTGAATGGGAGTCATGATTTTACCCTTCGTAAGAATGGGGAAAATTGGCTGAGTCACACAACTCATGCTTCAGTATAACATATTTCATGTGCCTCCTTCACTTCACATTAATTTTAACTAATTATTTAGTTAATTGGCAATTAGTCTTTCAAAAAACTTTTATTAAGTGCTCCTAATGTGACTGGAAGCTAACATCTGTTTAGAACTTTATAAAGCAGCTTCACACACATCCCATTACTCTTGCCAGAATTCTAAGATGGAGAATATTAGTTCTTTTCCCTAGGCACTTATTAATTTTGCCATGCTTCCACTCCTTTTCAAAAGTTAATTTTGTCTTAATACAATATTACTGACAAAGCTGAAGATGCAGGCTCTCTTTGGAGACAAGTTGATAACTGCTGGTGTGTATGGTTTTCACTGACATCTTCCTGCTTGGTCTTTCCACTCCAGTCAGTGAGATTCGTTTTTATACATGCATGCACGCACGCTCGTGTGCTCAGTACTGTTGACTCTTTGCGACCCCATGAACTGTAGACTGTCAGGCTCCTCTATTCATGGAATTTCCCAGGCAAGAATCCTGGAGTGGGTTGCCATTTCCTTTTCAAGGGGATCTTCCCAACCCAGAATTGAACCAGTGTCTTCTGCATTGCCAGGTGGATTCTTTACCACTGAGTCACCACGGAAGCCCTGAGATTAGTTTTTATCATCTGTAATTCTTTAGTTGAACAAATCAATAGTATATTGGTTCTTGTCATTTCCTATAGAAAATATCAATCATCAGAGCAGAGTATCAGATTTTGGGGACATTATTTTTGAGAAAATGTTATAGGATGATAAGAAAAGCTTTATTAAGTTTATACTGGTATTTAAATGAAGTGTTAAACATGAGAGGATCATATTATAAAGGCATGTGATAGTATTTGGAAAAGGAATTCAAATATGATCAGCCAACGCTTGCCTAGCCTAGGCCCTCTATGTCACAAAAATAGCAGTGACTGGAAATGTCTATGATAGGTATAAGGTGCCTTTCTGAACTGGATTTTCCTCTCCTCTTTGTATTATTTTAGATAGTATTTTTCATTATTTATTCACTTTTGGCTGTATCACATGGCTTGTGTGGAATCTTAGTTCGCCAACCAAGGATTGAACCTGGAACTTCAGTAGTAAGAACACAGAGTCTTAACCACTGTATCGCTATGGAATTCTCTCCTTTCCTCTTTGAAGATTAAGATTGTATTCACCATTTTCCACTAACCATACCATGTTTTGCTTTGAAAAAGGCTGTCAGTTAACTGCTGAATCATTTCCAATATGCTAGACTATGGATTGTGCATTAAGAAGTCATGAGATCATTGTGACTGGATAAAGAAAGATTTCAGTTAGTTATTTACTCTAGTAAGTTGACTTCATTTTTATTGATACTTAACATCAACATTCCTGGAGCCTCTGAGCATCAATATCTGTTTTAGGATTATATAGAGATATTTATCTTTCCATATTTTTCTGGCAAATTTTCCATGTTTTTCTGGCAAGATCATAAACACAGTGAAATTAATTCATATGAGCTGAAGGCTTGCAGATCTGTGTCATTTTATTTTATTAAACATTTTAAAGTTAATGAGAAAATCTCTTGCTGACCCTTTGGGGAATATTTTCTATATGCCCCAGTTGCCACTTGCCTATACCCACACTTTTCTACTTCACTCTGATGAGGTGTTGAATGGGATACAAGAAGGCATTATCTGGGCTTCCCTGGTAGCTCAGATAGTAAAGAATCCGCCTGTGATGCAGGAGACCTGGGTTCGATCCCTGGTTTGGGGAGATACCCTGGAGGAGGGTGTAGCAACCCACTCCTGTATTCTTGCCTGGAGAATCCCCAAGGACAGAGGAGGCTGGCGGGCTACGGTCCATGCTGTCACAGAGAGTCAGATTTAACTGAGCAACTAAGCACAGCACAGCAAGGCATTATCCAGAGCACATTTTTAGAGTAGAGTGTAAGCAGGACAGGCATGAATTAGACAGCATGTTCTTGTCCTCCTTCTCAGCTTTCTGTATGAAATTGACAAAATAAGATCTGAGACTTGAACTTGACTTTGCAATGGAAATAAGTGAAGCAGACCTTCTGATTCAGGGCTCCTAAGGTCCATCTGGTGTAGACAAGGGGTTTGTTTCTTCTTCATCTAATCTAGAAAGCTTGGGTTTAACACTGGAGTTTGTAACAGGACCTAGGGTAATATTTAATAATAAGGTAACTTTGTTTTGATTCATCATATGCTCTTCTACCTCCTTTACAACACTGTGGGGAGAGGTGGGTTAAGGAAGGTTTGGGTACTTATGTATGTCAGCAAAGACCACCATCAGTTCAGTTTAGTTCAGTTCAGTCACTCAGTCATGTCCGACTCTTTGCAACCCCATGAATCGCAGCACGCCAGGCCTCCCTGTCCATCACCAACTCCCGGAGTTCACTCAGACTCATGTCCATTGCGTCAGTGATGCCATCCAGCCATCTCATCCTCTGTCGTCCCCTTCTCCTCCTGCCCCCAATCCCTCCCAGCAATAGTACCTTAAATTTATCTTGTGAAAGTGAAGTCGCTCAGTCATGTCAGACTCTTTGCAACCCGTGGACTGTAGCCCACCAGGCTCCTCTGTCCATGGGATTTTCTAGGCAAGAATACTGGAGTGGGTTGCCATTTCTATCTCCAGGGAATCTTCCCGACCCAGGGATTGAACCCAGGTCTCCCGCATTGCAGGCAGATGCTTTAACCTCTGAGCCACCAGGGAAGCCCCAAAATTTATCTTACTGGGATCCATTAAATTAACACTTTGGCAACATTTTAACGGACAATCATACCAGGTATACTAACAGAACCTCAAATTAAGCTCATGTGGTCCATTTCCACCCCAAAACTCAAACCGAAATCTTGAATCTTATTATTTCAATTCAATGAAAGGTCATACTTGCCTTCTTTAGAGAAAAAACAGAGGATGGGAAAATACATGCATTCAGTAGAGGCTTAGAGTAATGTACCAATCAGTAAACTGGGACTCTGATCTCTGGAGAAATAGGTAAGGATGGAAGTGAAAAGTTAAAGAGAAAGTTTTTCTCACTGGACGCCAGCATTCCTTACTCTAGATGTAGTTTGAAAAATGGTATGTGGCACAAATAAACACAGTAAACACTGAGACACAATACAAATACAAACACACACTGAAAAGCAAAGCAATGCTTACATTTGAGTTCCTTCCCCCACCCTTATGGCAGAAAGTGAAGAGGAGCTAAATAGCCTCTTGATGAAAGTGAAAGGGGAGAGTGAAAAAGTTGGCTTAAAGCTCAACATTCAGAAAACTAAGATCATGGCATCTGGTCCCATCACTTCATGGGAAATAGATGGGGAAACTGTGGAAACAGTGTCAGACTTTATTTTTTTTGGGCTCCAAAATCACTGCAGATGGTGATTGCAGCCATGAAATTAAAAGATGCTTACTCCTTGGAAGAAAAGTTATGACCAACCTAGATAGCATATTGCAAAGCAGAGACATTACTCTGCCGACTAAGGTCCGTCTAGTCAAGGCTATGGTTTTTCCTGTGATCATGTATGGATGTGAGAGTTGGACTGTGAAGAAGGCAGAGCGCCGAAGAATTGATGCTTTTGAACTGTGGTATTGGAGAAGACTCTTGAGAGTCCCTTGGACTGCAAGGAGATCCAACCAGTCCATTCTGAAGGAGATCAGCCCTGGGATTTCTTTGGAAGGAATGATGCTGAAGCTGCAACTCCAGTACTTTGACCACCTCATGCGAAGAGTTGATTCATTGGAAAAGACTCTGATGCTGGGAGAGATTGGGGGCAGGAGGAGAAGGAGACAACAGAGAATCAGATAGCTGGATGGCATCACTGAGTTGATGGACATGAGTCTGAGTGAACTCTGGGAGATGGTGGTGGATAGGGAGGCCTGGCATGCTGCAATTCATGGGGTTGCAAAGAGTCGGACATGACTGAGCGACTGAACTCAACTCAACCCAGTGCAAATCTGGCCAAAAGTACAATTACAACTGCTACCTTCATAGATAAAAATAGCCAATAACATAAATATACCCAATGAAGAGTTTGCAATTTCAAGATCTGAGTTTCTAACCTACCCTATTATTATTTATTTATTCATTTAAAAATTTTTTATTGGAGTATAGTTGCTTTACATGTATTATTTTAGACAGAAGAAAACAAATCTTTGTAGATTAATAATGACATGCTGTTTCCTTTCTCCCTAAAGCAGAACACTTGACACTACTCACTTGTAAGGATAATCTCATGTGAGGATATGTAATATCCTATATGTGTGTGCATATATATATCCCATAAAAGAATATATTAGAGTAACAGTTAAATTTAAATCTTCTCAGAGAAGATACAGAAACAAAGTATTTGATAACATTTATGAAGTACTGCTGCTGCTAAGTTGCTTCAGTCGTGTCTGACTCTGTGCGACCCCATAGATGGCAGCCCAGCAGGCTCCCGCATCCCTGGGATTCTCTAGGCAAGAACACTGGAGTGGGTTGCCATTTCCTTCTCCAATGCATGAAAGTGAAAAGTCAAAGTGAAGTCGCTCAGTCATGTGCGACTCTTCGCGACCCCATGGACTGCAGCCCACCAGGCTCCACTGTCCATGGGATTTTCCAGGCAGGAGTACTGGAGTGGGGTGCCATCGCCTTCTCCTTATTAAGTACTATCTTCTATATATTCTGTTTTGTTGTTGCTGCTCAGTCACTGAGTTGTGTCTGACTCTTTGCCATCCCATGGACTATACAGCGCACCAGGCTTCTCTGTCCTCCACAATCTCTCCGAGTTTGCTCAAATTCATGTCCGTTGAGTCAGGGATGCTATCTAACTATCTCATCGTGCCATCTCCTGCTTGATCACGTCCACTTTGCCTTGATTCATGGACCTAACATTCCAGGTTCCTATGCAACATTATTCTTTACAGCACTGGACTTTACTTTCATCATCAGACACATCTACCCCTGAGGGTGTTTCTGCTCTGGCCCAGCCAGCTCATTCTTTCTGGAGCTATTAGTAATTGCCCTCTGCTCTTCCCCAGGGGCATACTGGACACCTTCAGGCCTGAGGGGCTCATCTTCTGGTGGCATCTTTTGGCCTTTTCATACTTTTCACAGGGTTCTCCAGGCAAGAAAACTGGAGAGGGTTGCCATTTTTTACTCCAGTGGGCCATGTTTGTCTCCGCTATGACCTGTCTGTCTTGGGTGGCCCTGCACAGCACAGCTCAGAGCTTCATTGAGTTATGAAAGCCCCTTTGCCATGACAAGGCTGTGATCACATTTGCTAAACTTTCACTACTGCTGTGTGGCTAGCTACTTTACAGATTAGGAAACCTGGGCTTTGAGATATTAATATTTCAGAGGTCATGCAGTTAGTTAAGTGATAGCCCTAGGATTTTTTTCTGTGCTGTTCTCCAGATCTGTGTCTTCTTATTGGCTATGTGCTTTATTGTTCTTCAGTCGCTTAGTCGTGTCTGACTCTCTGCAACCCCATGGACCGCAGCACACCAGGCTTCCCTGTCCTTTACTGTCTCCCAGAGTTTGATGAAACTCATGTTCATTGAATTGATGATGCCATCCAACCATCTCATCCTCTGTTGTCCCCTTCTTCTCCTGCCTTATATCTTTGCTAGCATTAGGGTCTTTTCCAATGAGTTGGCTCTTCTAATCAGGTGGCCAAAGTATTGGAGCTTCAGTTTCAGCATCAGTCCTTCCAATGAATATTCAGGGTTGATTTCCTTTAGGATTGACTGGTTTGATCTCCTGCTGTCCAAGGGACTCTCAAGAGTCTTCTCCAGCACTGCAATTTGAAAGCATCAAATTCTTTGGGGCTCAGCCTTCTTTATGGTCCAACTCTCACATCCATGACTATAGGAAAAAACATAGCTTTGACTACACGAACCTATAGCAGGTGCTTATTAACCTTTGAAGGTAAACCAGCTCTCAGTTTTAATAGAACATCATTAAGAATTATAGCTGGATTAATGTCATAATATTCTTATTTTTAGTAACAAAGCTAGTTTGGGGAAGAAAATATAAAGGAATATTAGAGAATAACAAAGATTAAATTAGGTAATAGTATGAGGAAGTACAACATTTCTGGAATAACATTTAATGCAATGATTACTGCATAGGGTGAGGCTCAAGAAATGTTGAATAAATTAATGAATGAATGAATGAAAAGAATATATGAGTGTGTGTGCACATGCTTAACAATCATACCAGTAAATGATAGACTTAAAAAAAAAGAAAGTGTAATTTATTCAAATACGTTCATATAAAACTCAAGTTCAACTTTGGAAAAACCTAATGGGAAGCCATGTTTAACAAAACTTATTTTTAATCATTATTCACTGTCATTACGCCTTTTTACAGCTTCCTTAAAATCTCAAGTTCCTCAATGCGATGCTATAATAATTAAAAAAAAGAAAATCTGAAAGATGGTGTTGAAGAGTAATTAACATTTAACTGACTATGAATGCAAGCATGAAACAAAAACTGGGAGATTAAAAAAAGACTTAATGAAGAAGAGAAAAGTAATGATTATCAAAACAAGAAAAGAGAACACACTCTAGGCCCCAGGTTATAAATCTTTGAAATACCATTGAAAGTTTCAGACTGGGTTTGGGACATCTGAACACGCACGTTTACTTGTTTGGTTTTGGGAAATGTAATCTTGGGTCTACGGAGCAAGTGTGGCTCTGTAAAACAATCACTTTAAACTATATCATCCGTCTCCTCCTTCCTCCGTGTTCATATGCTCTCATTCTCTATGAATTCCCTTCTCTATGAGTGTCTCAAGCCAATCGTCTTGAGAGGCTGAGTCTAATGCTAAATCTCACGTGGGTAGAATTTTGTAGAATCATTAGGAGTGTTAGAGTTTGCTTTTGTTAGAAAACTCAATGTTTTAATTTTGCTAGGTCATTAATTCAGTTTTAAAGTAACACCATCTTTGATGGAGAGATATTGAAATTCTTTATGTCCAGTTTTGTGAATATTCAGTGCCAGAGATTTCGCTTCTCTATAAGGACTTTTTTATTTAGGTGCTCTGCTAAAACTTTTGGCTTTTCCTCCAACCACCTTGGGCTTCCCTCATAGCTCAGTTGGTAAAGAATCCGCCTGCAATGCAGGGGACACTGGTTCAATTCCTGGGTTGGGAAGATGCGCAGGAGGAGGGATAGGCTACCCACTCCAGTATTCTTAGGTTTCCCTGGTGGCTCAGCTGGTAAAGAATCTGCCTGCAATGTGGGAGACCTGGGTTCCATCCCTGGGTTGGGAAGATCCCCTGGAGAAGGGAAAGGCTACCCACTCCAGTATTCTGGCCTGGACAATTCCATGGTACATTCCATGGGGTTGCAAAGAGTTGTACACAATTGAGCAACTTTCACTTTTGCAACCAACTTTGAACTGTCCCAATAAATAGCCTGAAATGAATTTTGGAATAATTTTCCTTATCTTTCTTTCTTCCTTTAAGATCTGTTACCTTGTATAATTTTCCCTTTGAAAACTTAAATATTAAAAAATTAAATTTTAATATTTAAATACTTCTACTCATTGCTATAGTCTAAATTATCCCTGTTAATTGCTTATCCAAAATATTCTTCAGGAAAATGAAGGTAATCACAAGGTTGTTGTAAGTTTTAAATGAAATAATGTATGCAAAGTGTATGTAGCATAGAGTAGATTCTTGAAATGATATTTAATAACCTCCTTATTAGTTGAAATTTAATAGTTTCCCTATTTAAAACATTTCTTTTTTTTATTTTGACTCCAGGATAAAATCTAAAAATTCAGATTTGTATTCATGGAAGTTTGACCCTAACTACGTATATCAAATTATTTTCCAGAAGTATCTAATTGTTATTTAATTACACAAATCTCTTTATGCTTTAAACAGGCCATATTCACTTCAACATCTCTTACAACATTCCTGTTCTTATGCTTGGGGAATACTAATTGCTCTTTTTGACCATATGCATTAAACTCCAGTTTTGCCACATCTGTAGAACTTCCTTTAATTGTTCTAGGTGTAGATGATACAGCAATGAATAAGGGGACAACGTCTCTGCTCTCACAAAGCTTACAGACTAGCAGGGGAATAGATAACCAGATAGAGAGAGAAATTAATCAAATGCAATACATACATACAATGAAATATCACTGAGCCTCAACAAAGAGAGAAATTCCACAATGTTTCCATATGGATGAGCCTTGAGAACAATGTGCTAAGTAAAATAAGTTAATCACAGAAAGACAAATACAGTACTGTCTGATTCCACTTCTATGAAATACTTAGAAGAGTCAGTTTCATAGAAACAGAAAGTAGAAGGGTGGTTTCCTAGGGCTGGATGTGTTCAGTTGCTTCAGTCCTGTCTGACTCTTTGCGACCCCATGGAACATAGCCTGCCAGGCTCCTCTGTCCATGGGATTCTCCAGGCAAGAGTACTGGAGTGGGTTGCCATGTCCACCTCTCCAGGGGCCAGGGAAGTGGGTGGAGAAAAGGCAGTGGTTGTTCAGTGGATCTAGTGTCTCAGTCCTGCAAGATGGAAGCATTGATGTGCATGCAGTCAACTGTGTTTAGTACTTAAAAAGGTTAAGATGGTAAGTTGTATGCTTTGTATTTCTTACCACTGTAAAAAAGAGGAATAAATGAGATCATCTTAACTAATTATAGGTATGATTAATAAAAATAAAGGGATTTCCTCATAGCTCAGTTGCTAAAGAATCCGCCTGCAATGCAGGGGACACTGGTTCCATTCCTGGGTCTGGAAGAACCGCAGAAGGGGTAGACTACCCACTCCAGTATTCTTGGGCTTCCCTTGTGGCTCAGCTGGTAAGGAATCTGCCTTCTCTGCAGGAGACCTGGGTTTGATCCCTGGGTTGGGAAGGTCCCTGGAGAAGGGAAAGGCTACCCATTCCAGTATTCTGGCCTGGAGAATGCCATGGACTGTAAAGAGTCCACAGAGTTGGACCTGACTGAGCCACTTTCACTTTCTTTTAATAAAATAAAGCAGAGTAACAAAACAGAGGTCCAGAGAGGCAATGCTATTTAGAAAGCCCCTGTAAGGGAATGACTTTTAATACCTGAAGTATAGCAAGCTTCAGCCAGAACCATCAGGAGAAACGGTTAAGTGAAAAGGTCATATGCCTTGCCAAGTTGCTTCAGGTATCCTGTCCATGGGATTCTCTGTCCATGGGATTCTCCAGGCAGGAATACTGGAGTGGCTTGCTGTGACCTCCTCCAAGGGATCTTCCTGACTCAGGGATGGAACGCGTGTATTGGCAGGCAAGTTCTTTACCACTAGCGCCACCTAAAGGTCATGAGGCCAAAACAAATTTGGCCTGCTCAAGGAAGAGGAGGAAGGTGGCATGCAGCGTGCAAGCAGTGAATTTGCTGAGGAAGGCCGGCACTAGATTCTGTAGGGACTAGTGGGCTGTGGAAAGGAGACTGAATTCCATTTAAGTGCAGTAGGAATTCAGTAGAAGCAGTGGATGATATAGTCTGATTTACTAGTTTTAAAATTTCAGCTAGCTGTCAGTGGACATGCAGAGAGAATGTACTTGTGGGCATGAGGAATGGAGGGGAAGGAGAGGGTGGGATGGATGGAGAGAGCGGCATGGAAACGTGTACATTACCATATGTAAACTAGATAGCCAGTGGGGATTTGCTGTATGATGCAGAGAACTCAAACCAGGACTCTGTGACCAACTGGAGGGGTGGGATGGGGTGGGAGGTGGGAGAAAGAGTCAAGAGGGAGGGGGCATATGTACATCTATGGTTGATGTATGGCAGAAACTAACACAATATTGTAAAGCAATTATCCTTCAATTAAAAATAAATTTTTAGAAATGTAAAAAAAAGTCAGCTAGTTGTAATAAAGTGGAGAAGGGAATGGCAACCCACTCCCGTACTCTTGCCTGGAAAATCCCATGGATGGAGGAGCCTGGTAGGCTGCAGTCCATGGGGTCTCAAAGAGTTGGACATGACTGAGTAACTTCACTTTCACTTTTCACTTTCATGCATTGGAGAAGGAAATGGCAACCCATTCCAGTATTCTTGCCTGGAGAGTCTCAGGGACAGAGGAGCCTGGTAGGCTGCCGTCTATGGGGTCACACAGAGTCAGACACGAATGAAGCGACTTAGCAGCAGCAGCAGCTGTAATAAAGAAACAGATTCATAGAGGTAAACATAGAAGCTGAAATACCAGTTGGAATGAATTTACACTGGACTGTAGATGATGGTGACTTGGACTAGAGCTGAGAAGGAGTGAGGATGTCAGAATCGGGATATATTTTGAGGCAAGGATAATTGGACTTGTGCATAGATTGGCTGTGGGATATATAAAGAAGAGTCAAGGAAGACTGTATGCCACTGGCCTAGACACCTAGGGGAAAGCTGGGACAGAAACAGGTTTGGGTTTGGGGGAGTGAGCAGTGAAGAGTTCAGCTTTAACCTCTTAAAAGTCATGTCCAACTCTTTGAGACCCCATGGACTGCAGCCTACCAGGCTCCTCCATCCATGGGATTTTCCAGGCAAGAGTATAGGAGTGGGTTGCCATTTCCTTCTCCTCTTTATTACAACTAGCTGACTTTTTTTTTTACATTTCTAAAAATTTATTTTTAATGAAGGATAATTGCTTTACAGTATTGTGTTGGTTTCTGCCATACATCAACCATAGATGTACATATGCCCCCTCCCTCTTGAATCTTTCTTAAAACATCCGTATTGAGATATAATTCACATGCCATATAATTCACACATTTGAAGTGTACAATTTGAGGACTTTTTAGTATATTCACAGAGTCATGGGATCATCAGCACCATCTAAGTTTAGAATATTTTATCACTTCACAAACAAACCCTCTACCTATTCCCCTGACCCTAGGCAACATCTAACCTACTTTCTGTCTCTATAAATTTCTCCAATGCTGGCATTTCAGATTAAAAAATGCCACAATATATAGACCTTTAATGACTGGATTCTCTCCCTTAATGCTTTTAAGTTTCACCCATATCTAGCATGTATCAATCAATCAGTACTTGAATCCTTTTTATTGCTGGATAGTATTCTAACACAGGTATATACTAGTTATTATTTCCTTTTGTTTTTAGATATTTGTGTTGTTTCTACTTTTGGGCTACTATGAATAATGCTGCTATGAATGTTTGTAGACAGTTTTTGTTTGGATATATGTCTTTATTTCCCTTTAGTAAAAAATCAAGAATGGAATTGCTAGGTTATGTAGTAACTCTATGATTAATATTTTGAGAAACAGCCAAAATATTTTCTAAAGTGGCTGAACCATTTTTTTCTGCCTGTCAACAATTGAATAGGGTCTTAATTCCTCCACATTCTTGCCAACACTTGTTATTGTCTATATTTTTCATTGTAACCACCCTACTGGGTGTGAAGTGGTATGCCACTGAAGTTTTGATTCGTATTTCCTTAGTAACTAGTGATATTGAGCATGTTTTTATGTGCATATTGGCCATGTGTTCCATCTGATCCCATCACTTCATGTATGATAAATGGGAAAAAAGTGGAAACAGTAACAGATTTTATTTTCTTGGGCTCCAAAATCAATGTGGACAGTGACTACAGCCACAAAATTAAAAGATGCTTGCTTCTTGAAAGAAAAGCTGTGACCAACCTAGACAGCATATTAAAAAGCAGAGACATCATTTTGCTGCCAAACATCCATACAGTTAAAGCTATGGTTTTTCCAGTAGTCATGTACAGATGTGTGAACTGGACCATAAAGAAGGCTGAGCATTGAAGAATCGATGCTTTCTAATTGTCACGCAGCAGAAGACTCTTGAGAGCCCCTTGGACTGCAAGGAGATCAAACCAATCAATCCTAAAGGAAATCAACCCTGAATATTCACTGGAAGGAATGAAGCTGAATGCTGCTGAAGCTGAAGCTGAAGCTCCAATACATTGGCCCCTGATACGAAGAGCTGACTAATTGGAAAAGATCCTGATGCTGGGGAAGATTGAGGGCAGGAGAAGAAGAGGATGACAGAGGATGAGATGGTTGGATGGCATCACCAACTCGATGGACATGAGTTTGAGCAAACTCCAGGAGATGGTGAAGGACAGGGAAGCCTGGTGTTCTGCAATTCATGGAGTTGCAAAGAGTCAGACACAATTTAGCGACTGAGCAACAACAACAACAACAACATGAATTGGCCATTTCTATACTTTCCTCAGAGAAATATGCATTTAAATCCTTTATTTTAAAAATATTTATTTATTGGCTGTGTGGGATCTGAGTTGCGGTATGAGGGTTTTTTTTTTATTGTTGTTGTGGCACACAGAATCTTTTTAGTTGTGACATTTGGAATCTTTATTTGCAGCATGTGAACTCGTAGTTGCAGTATGTGGGATCTAGTTCCCTGGTCAGGGATTGAACCCAGGCCCTCAACGTTGGGAGTGTGGAGTCTTAGCCACTGGGCCATTTGGGAAGTCCCCCTTATGCATTAAAACATTTTTTTTATTGTCGAGTTGTACAAATTCTTCACGTATTCTGGATACAAGCCCTGAGTCAGACATATTATTTGCAAATATTTTCCCCCATTCTTTGGGTTGTCTTTTCACTTTTATGATGGTATTGTTTGTAATACAAAAGTTTTAAATTTGAATGTAATCAAGTTTATCTATTTTTTTTTCTTTTATTGTTTTTGGTTTTAGTGTCATATCTAATAAATGGCTAGGTCAAATTTTAGTTACATATTAGACATCCAAATGGAGACAGGCAGCTGCAAATGAGTCTGAACTTTACAGCAGAGATCAAATTGGATAAACACTGGGGAGCAATGGACTAGACTTCAGGGAATCATCTGGACTTTATGGAATCACCCAGAGAGAAACAGAGCACAGGAGTCAAGTCCTGAAGGATAATCACTATACACGGCATGGAGTTCAGTGCATGCCCGGAGTTCTAGCATCAGCTACCAACAAAGAGAGTTTACGTTACTGAGTAAACATGAAGACTGCCCAGTTACGGGTAGGCAGGGAAGAGTTTGTGAAATGGTTTCTTCTTTGTGGCACTATAAAATTGTCTCCTCTAAATAAAACAGATTAGAATCGTCTCCACATGTTCTTAACTTCCTAAGAAGCTGATCAAACCCCTGTATGAGATGTCCATGTTGGTCAAAGAAACAAACAGAATCCATTCCAGGTTGTTTAAGTTAACAAAGAATTTAGTAGAGAACATCAAGGCTTCACAGGTGGCAAAGTGGCAAAGAATCTGCCTGCTAATGCAGGGGATGCAATGGACAAGAGTGTATTCCCTGGGTTGAGAAAATCCCCTGGAGGAGGGCATGGCAACCGACTCTAGTATTATTCCTGGAGAATCCCATGGACAGAGGAGCCTGGCAGGCTATAGTCCATGGGGTCACAAGGAGCAGGACCTGACTGAACACAGGCACAAACAAACAGACAGGTAGCTCACAGAACCCTCAGCAGAGCTGAAGACATAGGCACCAGGTTAAACCACCAGGAATCACATCCAGAGCCAACCACACACTGGCTGGATAGCTTATTGTTGCAGCTTCCTCTGACCCCAGAAACACAGTGAAGAACTTGCCTCATGTGGAAACTGCCACCATCATCACTACCACAGCACACACTCTAGATGCCAGGAACACAACTTCTCTAACGTTGGTATGTTGGTGGTGTTGTATAGTCGCTTACGTACTGACTCTTGAGAGCCCATGGACTGCAGCCCACCAGGATCCTTTGTCCATGGGATTTCCCGGGCAAGGATAGTGGAGTGGGTTGCCATTCCCTTCTCCAGGGGATCTTCCTGACCCAAGAATAAAACCTGAATCTCCTGCCCTGGCAGGAGGATTCTTAGCACTAAGCCCCTGGGAAACCCCCAGGATTGGATTACATATCTCTGAAATTGCTTTCAGTTCAGTTCAGTTGGTCAATCATGTCCACCTCTTTGCAACACCATGGACTGCAGCACGCCAGGCCTCCCTGTCCATCACCAACTCCTGGAGTTTACTCAAACTCATGTCCATTGAGTCGGTGATGCCATCCAACCATCTCATCCTCTGTTGTCCCCTTCTTCTCCTGCCTTCAATCTTTCCCAGCATCAGGGTCTTTTCAAATGAGTCAGCTCTTTGCATCAGGTGGCCAAAGTATTGGAGTTTCAGCTTCAACATCAGTCCTTCAAATGAACACCCAGGACTGATCTCCTTTAGGATGGACTGGTTGGATCTCCTTGCAGTCCAAGGGACTCTCAGAGTCTTCTCCAACACCACAGTTCAAAAGCATCAATTCTTCCGTGCTCAGCTTTCTTTATAGTTCAACTCTCACATCCATACATGACTACTGGAAAAACTAAAGCCTTGACTATACATACCTTTGTTGGCAAAGTAATGTCTCTGCTTTTTAATATGCTCTCTGCTGCTGCTGCTGCTGCTGCTAAGTCACTTCAGTCGTGTCCGACTCTGTGCAACCCCATAGATGGCAGCCCACCAGGAATATGCTCTCTAGGTTGGTCATAACTTTTCTTCCAAGGAGTAAGCATCTTTTAATTTCATGGCTGCAGTCACCATCTCCAGTGATTTTGGAGCTCAAATAAATAAAGTCTGACTCTGTTTCCACTGTTTCTCCATCTATTTGCCATGAAGTGATGGGACCAGATGCCATGATCTTTGTTTTCTGAATGTTGAGCTTTAAGCCAACTTTTTCACTCTCATCAAGAGGCTCTTTAGTTCCTCTTCACTTTCTGCCATAAGGGTGGTCTCATCTGCATATCTGAGGTTATTGGTATTTCTCCCAGCAATCTTGATTCCAGCTTGTGCTTCATCCAGCTCAGCATTTCTCATGATGTACTCTGCATATAAGTTAAATAAGCAGGGTGACAATATACAGCCTTGACGTACTCCTTTTCCTATTTGGAACCAGTCTGTTTATGCAACCGGTTCTAAATGTTGCTACTTGACCTGCATACAGATTTCTTAAGAGGCAGGTCAGGCGGTCTGGTATTCCCATTTCTTTCAGAATTTTCCACAGTTGATTGTGATCCACAGAGTCAAAGGCTTTGGCATAGTCAATAAAGCAGAAATAGATGTTTTTCTGGAACTCTCTTGCTTTTTCCGTGATCCAGTGGATGTTGGCAATTTGATCTCTGCCTTTTCGAAAACCAGCTTGAACATCTGGAAGCTCATGGTTCACGTGTTGTTGAAGCCTGGCTTGGAGAATCTTGAGCATTACTTTGCTAGAGTGTGAGATGAGTGCAATTGTGTGGTAGTTTGAGCATTCTTTGGCATTGCCTTTCTTTGGGATTGGAATGAAAACCGACCTTTTCCAGTCCTGTGGCCACTGCTGAGTTTTCCAAATTTGGTGGCATATTGCGTGCAGCACTTTCACAGCATTAGCAATTTCATTGAGGTTCTACTCTACCCTCTACCTGAACTCAACTTCACTGAGATTTTACTTTACCCTTTAAAGCGAGTTACCCAACTGCCCTGGCTGTTAGGGAAGTGTTAATAGATGCCTAACATTTAGCCTGTTTCCTCTTGTTATGAATGGAAACCTCATGTAGGTGACTGACTGTTGGAACCAAGGTCATTTGCTTGTGTCCTGGATGCCTCGTATAGTGAGAAAATAGATTTTCCTAATTTTATCCTGGGGATTCAAAACTCACAATGAAAAAACTCATACAATACAGAGGATATTGTTAAAAAGTGGTGGGAGACCAGGTGTGGGAAGTCTCCACCATGAGGTGCTGTGCACACTTACCCATTACAGAACATCACTGTTACCTGTGGGAGTTTCCTGACCAGACACTGTCTACTTGATAAAGGTTACTGTTAAAATTCCCCTATGGAAAAGTGACAATTTCTCCGTCTAAATATAACCTAAGGTGAACTATATTTGTGAATTCACAAGTTTATCAGCTATTTGTTTTTCTTTTAGAATAGGCCTCAGCACTGAATGTTAAGTTGCTATACACATGGAGTGTTATATACATTTCAATATATATAAGCAACTCAGTGGCTTTACATTATTGAACATTAATAATTTCCTTTCATAGAGAGAGACATTTTATGATGTTGTTCAATTTAATGGGATCTGCATGCATTATTTGTGTCTGTGAAATATTTGGCAAAGAAAAGTCACCATAAATAGAACTCACCATTGATTATAAATCTTCAAAAAAGCAATTGAATGGGGCTTGAACAAGATAAGAATTTTGCTTTGCTTAGTCACTGATTTTTTAAATTCAACTTCATTGAGGTATGCTGCTAAGTCACTTCAGTCGTGTCCGACTCTGTGTGACCCCATAGACGGCAGCCCACCAGGCTCCCCCGTCCTTGGGATTCTCTAGGCAAGAACACTGGAGTGGGTTTCCATTTCCTTCTCCATCATTGAGGTATGATAGTCATAAAATTAAATAAGCCCTCTTTTAAGTGTGATAAATTTTGATAAATACATCCACCCAAATAATCATCAGCCACAAGGAAGAAATAGAACATTTTTATCCCCTCCAGAAATTCACTTGTGTGGCTTTATATCATTCTCACTTCCTCAGCTGCATAAAAACACCAAACTACTTTCTGTCTCTACAGATATTGATTTTTTTTTTCTAAGTTACTGTGGCATAATTTACATACAAGATAATGCATTCATTTTAAGTGTGCAGTTTGCTATAGCTATTAATTTTCAGAATTAGTTTCTATGTTTTTCTCTTGAATTCTCAGCTATAGTTTATTGAATTAAAAAAACTTACCAATCATTTGGTTATATACAAAGGCATCAATAAATTCTCTTTGTTTTCTATACACACAGATTCATACAAAATACGTCTGTGCTTTCTGTACAGAAGCTATGCGATATCACAATATTCTTGATCCATAAACTATTCTTGAAAAATTTGCTGATACACAGGCTAGTGAAAGCTGACATAAAACTAAGCTACTGATTTAGAACCAAGCTATTATTAGCTACTGCCACATGCTCATGAATCATAAGGTCCCTGAAATATGAATGTTAATGGTATTCCTAGCTAATCACTCCTATAAAATTATGTTAAGGAAAGTAGAGTATAAATCTTAAGCAAACAAATGAATAAACAAATATACATAGTTGGTGATTTAACGCTGGACGCGTGCGTGTATGGAAGAGGATGGATAGAGTATGTGGCACCCAGTGATGTCCATTAATTGACGCTATTAGCATGTTTTATGAGTTATTGATTTCTAAATGTCTTCTTCCCAGTTTAGAAAGAGAATCAGCTCATAGAGGACCATGCCAGCTAATCTTTTAATTTTTTTAATCAGGTAGGATGGATAGAAGCAGAAGAGACCAAGAAAAGATGGAAAGAATACACAGAAGAGCTGTGCAAAAAAGATCTTAATAACCTAAATAACCATGATGGTGTGGTCACTTACCCAGAGCCAGACATTCTGGAGTGTGAAGTCAAGTGGGCCTTACAAAGCACTGCTGTCAATAAAGCTAGTGGAGGCAATGGAATTCCAGCAGAGCTATTTAAAATCCTGAAAGATGATACTATTAAAGTGCTGCACTCAGTATGTCTGCAAATTTGGAGAACCCAGCAGTGGTCACAGGACAGGAAAAGGTCAATCCTCATCCTAATTCCCAATAAGGGAAGTACTAAAGAAAGTTTAAACCACTGGATAATTGCCCTAATCTCCCATGCTAGTAAGGTTAAGCTCAAAATCTTGCATGCTATGCTTCTACATTATGTGAACCGAAAACTTCCAGATGTCCAAACTGGGTTTAGAAACCAGAGATCAAATTGTCAACATACCCTGGATCATAGAGAAAGCAAGGGAATTCCAGAAAAGCATCTACCTCTGTTTCATTGACTACAATAAAGCTTTGACTCTGCAGATCATAACAAGCTGTGGAAAACTCTCAAAGAGATGGGAATACCAGACCACCTTACCTGTCTCCTAAGAAACCTGTGTGCTGGTCAAGAAGCAACAGTTAGAACCTTGTGTGGAACAACTGACTGGTTCAGTATTGAGAAGGGAGTACGACAAGGCTGTTTATTGTCACCCTGTTGATTTGACTAATAAGCAGAGCACATCATGAGAAATGCCAGGCTGAATGAGTTATAAGCTGAAATCAAGACTGCTGGTAGAATTATCAACAACCTCAGATATGCAGACGATACTACTCTAATGGCAGAAAGCGAAGAGAACCTCTTGATGAGGGTGAAGGAGGAGAGTGAAAAAGCTGGCTTAAAACTTAATATTAAAAAAAAAACTAAGATCATGGCATTTGGTCTCATAAATTCATGGCAAATAGAAGAGGAAAAGGTGGAAGAAGTGACAGATTTCCTCTTCTTGGGCTCTAAAATCACTGCAGGTGATGACTGCAGCCATGAAATTAGAAAATGATTGCTTCTTGGCAGGAAGGCTATGACAAACCTAGGCAGTATGTTAAAAAGCAGAGACATCACTTTGCTGACAAAGGTCCATATAGTCAAGGCTATGGTCTTTCCAGCAGTCATGTGAGGTTGTGAGAGCTGGACTGCGAAGGAGGCAGAGCACAGAATAATGGATGCTTTTGAACTGTCATGCTGAAGAAGACTCTTGAGAGTCCCTTGGACAGCAAGGAGATCAGAACAGTCAATCTTAAAGGAAATTAACCCTGAATACTCATGAAAAGGACTGATGCTGAAGCTCTAATACTTTGGCTACCTGATGCGAATGGCTGACTCACTGGCAAAGACCTTGATGCTGGGAAAGATTGAAAGCAGAAGAGGAAGATGGAGAATGAGGTGGTTGGATGGCATCACTGATTCAATGGACATGAACTTGGGCAAACTCTGGGAGATGATGAGGGACAGTGAGGCTTAGTGTGTTGCAGTCCATGGGGTTGCGAAGAGTTGGACATGACTTGGTAACTGAACAACAGGATGGATAATGGTTTAAGTAGAAGCCAGCTCCCTGAACATGAAGTGAATAGAATGATTTCCCAATTTGCATGTGAGTTACAGTTACAGTAACAACTGCTGGAGCAAATTATTATAATTTAGAAATTTGGAGCCCCTGAGGAAATTTTGAACAAAGGGGAACCTACACCATTTAAAATTCACCAAAATAAACAAGAATAGCAATCATATAATCAATCAAGCCATTAGACAATTAATCTATTGCTTCTTTTTAATCTATTGTTTCTTGTATATGAAACACCACTTAAGGCCATGCTCAGAAGCTCAGTCATGTCCAGCTCTTTGCTACCCCATGGACTGTAGCCTGCCAGGCTCCTCTGCCCATGGAATTCTCCAGGCAAGAATACTGGAGTGGGTTGCCATTTCCTTCTCTAGGGGACCTTCTCCATCCAGGGGTTGAACCTGGGTCTCCTGCGTTGCAGGCAGATTCTTTACCAACTTAAGGCCACTGTGCTACACAAATGCAGGAAGGAGAGAACAGTAACAGTTGTAGCAGAGTGCTGAGTACACTTGGAGATATATTCAGAGTGCCATGGTAGCAGGGATAAAGAATGCTGGATGTAGGTCAAGAGATCAGAGAGAATATGCTTCGAAAGTTGAGGTTTTTGTTTACTTCAAGGAGGAGCAGAGATTAGGCAAATACAGGAAGTAGAATTTGGCTACATCCCTAAGAAGCCTCTTGTTATTAAAAGTCACATTATAACTTCTTCAATGAACAAAGATAAGATGTTAGAGACCTTCAAGGCTGTAATAGTAAGGTTTCTCTTTCTCCTGCAGAAATTTCAATAATAAAGATATCTTTATTGTTAAAAGGGTATTTTTATATTATAAACAACAACAACAACAAAATCCAAATGAAAGCAAAACAGTTTCTCATTTAGTCTTGGCTCCATGCAGCCTCAGTTCCTTTTTTGCTGAGTCCTGACCTCACAACTGTGCTTGCTACTTTTATAGCAGATGCTACAGGTAAACAAAAGAGCCAAAAAAACCGAAGTCCATGGAAAGATGTTAGCTGAGCACTTGGCCATACGCTCAAAAGCAATCATTTTTCTTCAGGCATTGTTCTGCATGGGTTTCCCCCATCCTCACGTGTTTGTGTGTGTTAAGTCACTTCAGTTTTGTCTGACTCTACGTGACCCTATGGACTGTAGCCCGCCAGGCTCCTCTGTCCATAGGATTCTCCAGGCAAGAATATTGGAGTGGGTTGCTATTTCCTCCTCCAGGAAATCTTCCCAACCCAGGGATCGAACCCACATCTCTTACATCTCCTGCATCGACAGGCAGGTTCTTTACCACTAGCGTCATCTGGAAAGCCTCCTCCCTTCTCCTACTAGTGAGCTATTCATTCCCAAGAGATTGACTTAAAATTGATAGCAGTTTACACAATGCAAAGTAGGTTTCACAATTAGTTGAATGTATTATATCTAATCCCCATTATGAAAGCATATTCTCTTGGAGATAGGCCTGAAGTCTGGTGTCCCTGCACAAAATATGTCTGGGAGCAGTTACTTTCAACAGTGAGACTGGACAAATAGCTAGATCCTGCAGACCTTTGTGTGCTGTGCTAAGGAATTTGGATTTTATTCTGAAAGAGAGGCAATTGAGTAATGAAGTACAGGGAAAGTTGAAAGAGAGCATAAAGATATGGATTTTGAAAAAGCCCCCAGGCAGCAGTGTAAAATATAGATTATGTGTTGGGTGTTGGTGAGAGAGACCATTAGGAGTCTATTAGGATAATGAGGACCTAAAGTATGGCAGTAGGAAAGGAAAGGAAGGAATTATTTAGACAGATAAGAACACTGGATGATTTTACTTAGTGACAAAGGAGATGTTGAGGGGTGTGTGTGTGTGTGTGTGTGTGTGTGTGTGTGTGTGTGGTGTGTCAATGCTTGTGACTGTGTAGAGGGAGTTTAACTGCTATCTTTCCATCTTAGGGCTACCAAGTGAGATAAGAAAGCTAGAAGGAGAATCAGAAATAGGATTTTTGGAGGGAAGTGATGGAAGAGGATGGCTCATTCCTAAATTTAATTTATCAATGAAATATAAGAGGAAATGCTCAATAGGTATGCCTGAAAATCAGACAATTACATTATAGATAAATAGGATATTAGATAATAAAATTCGACTTAAAATTTTCATCAAAACATACACATGGTTAAAAGCATCAAATGATCAGTAACGGCTGAGAAACAAACAAAAAAACATGATTACAGTGTGGCAGGTATGGATGACTTGCCTCTCAGCCCCAAATCCAGCTGCCTTTGCCGTCTCTGGACCCTCGAAGCATTTTCCCTTTGCAGCAAGCATGGTGTTGAGTGTTCACAGCAGAGGGCACTGGAAGAACACTGGAAGAGGAAGGAATTTCTCTTACTGCTTCCTGATGCTGCTTCAGTCCGCTCCTGCAGCGTGGATGGCTTTGGTGCACTCCAGCACCGAAAGCGTGAGTGGCCTTCTCCAGGCTCTGGCTGGGCTCATAGCCTCTCCAGCACACAGTGGCCAGCAGCTTCCTGGGACATCTCTCCTGGCAGGTTGGCAACAAGTTCTTAGGTGGAGCATCTCCCAGTAAAGGAAAGTAAAAGTGTTAGTTGCTCAGTCGTGTCTGACTCTTTGTGATCCCATGGACTGTAGCCCACCAGGCTGCTCTGCCCATGAAATTCTCCAGGCCTGGGTTTCCTGCATGGCCAGGCAGATTCTTTACCATCTGAGCTACCAGAGCCTATGCCTGCCTGTGAATGCCCTCTTTTGGCACCACAGAGGGTAGATTTCCAGCCAGCCCTGGTGGCTCAGCTGATAAAGAATCTGCCTGCAGTGTGGGAGACCTGAGTTTGATCCCTGGGATGGGAAGATCCCCTGGAGAAGGGAATGGCTACCCATTCTGGTATTCTGGCCTTGAGAATTCCATGGACTGTATAGTCCAGGGGGTTGCAAACAGTCAGACACCACTGAGTGATTTTCACTTCCATTATTTCACTTTCCAGATGACAGATTTCCAGAAAGTTCTTCTGGCATGGCACCATGGCGATAGCTCCGTCATCCAGTTAGCCATGGCTGTGCCCTCTTCCTTAAAGTCTGGTTCTCAGCTCTAAGGCAGGGACTTTTCTAAAACACTCTAGCTCAGCCCTAGGCAGAGGGGATGCTCTTTTTTTTTTTTTAAACTGGCTATTCCTATATTTTTCAGAGTCCTCTTCAGTTCTTATTGTCAATTTTTGTTACTTCAATCCCATTATAGTTATTAGCATTCTGTATTTAACTTTCCATCTTCAGATACTAGGGGATTTCTCTCTCCTGATATGGGCTTCCTTGGTGGGTCAAATGGTAAAGAATCTGCCTGCAATGCAGGAGACCCGGGTTTGATCCATGGCTGGGGCAGATCCCCAGGAGAAGGGAATGGCAACCCACTCCAGTATTCTTGCCTGAAGAATCCCATGGACAGAGGAGCCTGACAGTCTACAGTCCAGGGGGTTGCAAAGAGTTGGACACAACTGATTGACTAACATGCACTCCCTTCTGATGGAACACTGACTAATATAATCATCTTTTCTAGTCCTTACAAAACTAAAGCCACCCTCCAGAGGCAACAAGTTTTTATTATTTTTAAAACTATTAAAACATTCTTATTTTAGTTTTCCTGATGGTTTTATGGACTACTCTAAGACAATGAGGATTTAGTGTATTTCGATATCATCCACTCAGGCTTCCCTGGTGGCTCAGTGGTAAAGAATCTGCCTGCAGTGCAGGAGACTGGGTTTGATTCCTGGGTCAGGAAAATCCCCTGGAGAAGGAAATGACAACCCACTCCAGGATTCTTGCCTGGAGAATCCCATGGACAGAGGAGCCTGGTGGGCTACAGTCCATGGGGTTGCAAAGAGTTGGACACGACAGAGTGAATAAGCAAGAACAACAAATACCATTTACCACCTCCACCACGTCCACGTTTCTCCCATCCCATCCCTCCCTCCCTCCTTCCCTTGATACAAATATCACCTTTCTCAGTTGCTCCACTGGTCATGCTGCAAAATATCAAACTGCGTATCTAATCTCCATTTCTTATTCTATAACCTAAAGAAAGCACATGTTTTCCCCACTTATCTTGTAATGTGAGAACATTGTCATTTTTTCCTCATTGCTTCACTTTTTGCCTCCTTTTCATCCCCATAAATGTATCAGCTCTGCTTTCAGGTTTCTTCATTTTGAAAGGCATCATTTTATCATATTTATTTTCTTTTAATTTATTTGGCTGTGCTGGATCTTAGCTTTTTTTTTAATGGATAAACTTTATTTTGGAAAAATTAAAAACTAAAGGAATCGCATATAGGTAAATTCTTTTTT
>SJYQ01004660.1:58333-76190 GCA_006410935.1 Redunca redunca
AAAGGGTTCCCTTTTCTCCACACCCTCTCCAGCATTTATTGCTTGCAGACTTCTGGATCGCAGCCATTCTAACTGGTGTGAAGTGGTACCTCATTGTGGTTTTGATTTGCATTTCTCTGATAATGAGTGATGTTGAGCATCTTTTCATGTGTTTGTTAGCCATCCGTATGTCTTCTTTGGAGAAATGTCTATTTAGGTCTTTGGCCCATTTTTTGATTGGGTCATTTATTTTTCTGGAATTGAGCTGCATAAGTTGCTTGTATATTTTTGAGATTAGTTGTTTGTCAGTTGCTTCATTTGCTATTATTTTCTCCCATTCAGAAGGCTGTCTTTTCACTTTGCTTATATTTTCCTTTGTTGTGCAGAAGCTTTTAATTTTGATTAGATCCCATTTATTTATTTTTGCTTTAATTTCCAGAATTCTGGGGGGTGGATCATAGAGGATCCTGCTGTGATTTATGTAGGTAAATTCTTAACACTGAAGGCAAGCACACAACATTCAGTCTTTCAGGTGTTAAAAAAATATTGCTCTCTGAGCCGAGTAATGCACTATGACGATGTTTCTCTCCTTCTCTAAGTTTACAATGTCAGGATCCAGTGTTATCCGCCAGAGAATAACTCTAGTACCAAGTTCAAAAGATTTCTTTTTATCTTTTCTTCAAACTCATGTCATATTTTAGTTTCTTTCAAATTTGAACTGCCTTTCTTTTGTAGTTTTTTTCCTTCCTGTTGCTGATTTATCTCTCATTCTTTACTTATTTGTGCAATGTGCATCAATGCACATAGTCTTGAGGTTTTTCAGCTGTTATCCACACTATAAATTATGTTGAATTATCCCCCATCCTGTGTTCCCTTGGAGATCTTCTGGCAGAGCTTTCTACTGTCCTTTTCCAACTTAAGCTCTTTATGTTCTCTGCCTGTTGAACAAGTTGAAAATTCCCTTAACTGCTTTTCTCCCCAAATGGCTCAATTTCTTCTTTTGTCATGGTTTACTTCCCTGTTTTGTTGGTGCACATCCTCAGACAACTTCCTGAAAAAAGGTTTAGTGTGTGTACATTTTCAGAGTTGTCACATGTTTGAGAATGTCTGTATTTTGTCCTCACATTTTATTAGCAATCAGATCAAAATATTTTTTTTTTCTTGAGAACTCTGAATACATTGCACCATTATGTTCTGACATACAACACTGGATTTTACTTTTATTCTAGGTCTCATGAACATTCATAATGATGTATCTCTGATGAAGTGGGGGGAGGGTGATAGGACTGTGTGTGGGTACTTTTTCACTCATTCTTCTTGAAACTCAGTTGTCTCTTTTATTCCTTGCTGCTTCATCAGTTCCCACCCCCATCTATGTCTGATTCTTGCAACTTTGTTGAAATATATCATGTGTTGGTCCTTGAACTGCTGCTACTGCTGCTAAGTCGCTTCAGTCGTGTCCGACTCTGTGCGACCCCATAGACGGCAGCCCACCAGGCTCCCCCATCCCGGGATTCTCCAGGCAAGAATACTGGAGTGGGTTGCCATTTCCTTCTCCAATGCATGAAGGTGAAAAGAGAAAGTGAAGTTGCTCAGTTGTGTCTGGCCCTTGAGCCAGACATTCTCATTTGTCCCTCCAGATCAACTTTCCACCCTTCTTCCTGCTGTGTGCCTCAGGAGGGTGGTTTCTACAGATGACAGCAATAAGCTTCATTGCCCTCTGGATTCTAAAAGTTGGGTTTGGACAATGGGAGGCATCAGCAGGGTATTGAAATGAGGGGAGAAGGTCAAATTGATGTATTTATTTCCTATGGAAATCTCCCTGCTGAGCCATGTATTGGCAGTGGTTGAATTTCCTTACAGAGGGTCATAGCTCCTGTGAGGCTTAACAAGGATTCATCAGGCATAACAAGTAGCTTTTTGGAATTACTCCTTCTTCTTGTCCCTTCAGACAGAGGGAAAGTATTTGCTTCCCACAGTTGCTTGACCCAGGATGCTTCATTATTCCGTTATTGGATTGGATTTCCCTTATTACTGACCATTTGTAGATTACCTATGTGTTAAGCTCTCTTCAATGTCCATTTTGGGGGTGCTATTTGGTGTCTGTGAAGAACCTGACTGATACAGTTCCCCAAGTTGTTTTCTTCTTGGTAGATGAACATATGCACTGAGAGGAGATCACACTGCTGCTTAATCTCCGATTATGACTACTATTTGAGGATATGAGTGAATCAGAGCATAGGTAAGAGGTGAAGCCTGAATAAGGATAAAGTTACTCAGATTATGTTTTGTGGCACATGTTGCATTTTCACCTGTCTTGTCAGTGTGTATATTAGTAATTTACCTTTAAAAAGTAAATCAGCTGGATGTCAGCAAATTTAGTTTGGCTCAAACTGAGACACTTTTTAGGAGATACTTTTTTAGTGACATTAGCCTAGTTTAGGTAAAACCAGTCATTCTTTGGTTATCTGCAATCGCCTAAGTCCCTTTCAGAAAATGATGTATTGGGTTGACTCTCTGTATTCACAGGTGTAGAACTTTTGGATATGGATGGTCGACTGTAATTCATTAATTTAGCAGATTTTTCATTCATAAGTAGGTGAATTCTGATTTTGGAGATTTTAGGTTGATTACCTATTAGCTTTTTGTACTTTCAATGTTTGTTGATACTATGTATAAAGTAGAAAATAATTTCATTTACACTGAAAAATTTAACTGGAAGTTTCTTTAAAAAATAATTTCATATATTTATTATTGTTGGCTGTGGTGGGTCTTCATTGCTGCCTGAGCTTTCTCAAGGTGCGGGGAGCAGGGGCTTCTCTCTAGGTGTGGTGCTTGGGCTTCTCATTGTGGTGGCTTCTCTTGGTGTGAAGCATGGCTCTAGGGCACATGGACTCAGTAGTTGTAGCTCCCGGGCTCTAGAGCACAGGCTCAATACTGTGGCGCACAGGCTTAGTTGCTCCATGGCAGGTGGGATCTTCCTGGATTAGGGGTCAAACCCATGTCTCCTGCATTGGCAGGTGGACTCTTGACCACCAAGCCACAGGGGAGCCCTGGAAGTTTTTATTACTGCTTCTGCTGCAGCTAACTATATATATGTGTGTGTGTGTGTGTGTATGTACATTCTAAAGGGCTAGAAATATTTCAGAATTGCATTCCTATGGTTATTTTAAGAAAATATTAGGAAGAGTGGAATTTAAGTGTATGAAGGAAAACATAAGCAATCCCCTCGACTTCACGGAGCAGGGTATGTCCGGGATCATCCTAGTAGAAAGTTAAGTGCACAGTCACAATAGATTGAGGGGTGCCCCAAATAGCTCTCTTTGGTCTAAACTTTTATTCTTGCTTGTCTTCCATGACATTATTTTCTATTCTACTTTTCTCAAAATTCTCTTTATTTGAGTCATTACATTGGTGAGAAAATGAAGCTGGGGGAGGGGAGAAGGGAGAACAAGTGCAGCTAGGTTGGCACCTGGCTACTCCCCAAATCCTGAAGTCCATCCACAGGGGTCAAGATGATATCAGGTTATGATAAAATTGCCTCTCCCCTGGCAGAGGCTTCCCGGGTGGTGCTAGTGGTAAAGAACCCACCCAACAATGCAGGAGATGTAAGAGACACAGGTTCGATTCCTGGGTTGGGAAGATCCCCTGGAGGAGGGAATGGCAACCCTCTCTAGTAGTCTTGCCTGGAGAATTCCATGGACAGGGGAGCCTGGCAGGCTACACTGCACAGGGTTGCAAAGAGTTGGACATGACTGAAATAACTTAGCATGCACGTAGCACAGGCTAAGAGAGAAATGGTGCATTAGACTATGATCATTTTAGCCCTAGTTTTCTATTCTTATTATCAGGAAGGCCTAGACATCCATCTTTCCCTACTCATTGATACTCATAATTATCAGCATCTCCGTCGTATCTATTGGGGTAACTCTGTTATTCCACTCATGCCTATTTATGTCGGTTACCAGAGGATCCCCAGCTGTTCATGTCACCTCTCCTCTCCCGCACTCAAATCCCCACTGAGTTCCACATACTTCCACTCTGCTCTCTCTCCCTGCTGCTGCTGCTGCTGCTGTCACTTCAGTCGTGTCCGACTCTGTGCGACCCCAGAGAGGGCAGCCCATCAGGCTCCCCCCGTCCCTGGGATTCTCCAAGCAAGAACACTGGAGTGGGTTGCCATTTCCTTCTCCAATGCATGAAAGTGCAAAGTGAAAGTGAAGTCGCTCAGTCGTGTCCGACCCTTAGCGACCCCATGGACTGCAGCCTTCCAGGCTCCTCCGTCCATGGGATTTTCCAGGCAAGAGTACTGGAGTGGGGTGCCATTGCCTTCTCCAGCTCTCTTTCTCTGCCCTTCTCCAACTCCTAAAATTCTTCCATGGTGCCCTCTAGAATTTTAATTTCACAAGAATGAAAATCTCCTGTATCTCCACCTGTTTTCTGAACAGCCCTTTCATCTCCTTGCTGTGAAAGAAATCTGGCACAATCCTAAAGTTTCTGCTTCGCTGACAGTAGAAACTTGACCCACCAAATGATGGGTGCTTTTCTTCTTCAAATAACCTACCAGCTGTGGGTGGAGAAGGTATCTTTCTCTCTCTTTTTAAAATTCTTTTCTATTCCTACTGTAGATTACTTAGCAATTATTTCTGTTCAGTAATCCACCCCCCCCCCACCCAGATTTTGGCTGTGCTATATAGCATGTGGGAGCTTAGTTCCCTGCCCAGGAATCGAACCCATATCCCCTTATTGGAAGCCCAGAGTATTAACCACTGGACCACCAGGGAAGTTCCTAGGGTCTCTTTCTTATACCTTATTGCTGCATTCACACCCTCCTTCCCTTTTCCACCCTACAACCTTCTCCAGCCTTTTCCTCTTATCTTCTACAGTTTTACTCATGCTCATTCTTGCTACCTATAGGACACTCAAAATTTTTGCTAATTTTAACATAGACAGAAGGAATCTTTCCAACACCCTGATCTGTTAGTCCCTTGGACTCTTCTTCAAAGAGCTTGTTTCCAGCTTAGTGCTGCCCCTCACTCTTTTGGTTATATCCTAGACCTTGTGAATACCAATAAAGGCAAATCTTTCATAATCTCAGTATTCATGTACCCTAATCTCTAACCAATACTTCTCCCAGCTCACATCCAGCCATCCCTGGAGCTCCACCAGAACCTACAGTTCATTCATTTAAACTGTCCCTCTCCTTGTGACATCTTCATTACCTTTCTTACCCAGGTTCAACCGTAAGCAAGCATAATAATCTTCCTCACACTTATTCTTGATTCCCTTATCATCTCATCTCTCTCTTCTTTGTACTGCTTCATGGAACTGCATTTAGGTTAAATCCTTCCTTCTCTGGGCCATGCATCTGAGTATTGCTGGAGAAAAACACGACTATAATGGCTAGAGTCACTTTAAAATCGATACATGAACTTTAATGCCACCAGGTAATTGTCCTGGCCAACTTTCTTAGACAACTACTTCATGTGTTCACCTCTGCTTTCAAACCATAACTCTCTTCTTTCTTGTCATCACTCTCAACTTCATCACCACGAGAAATGAAGGAGTAAAACCAGAACTTCCATAGCATGTCCACCACATATCCTTCAGCATCTAAACACTCAGACTCTGCTTCTCCGTCCTCACTTTTTCACTCCTTTCTTCCTTCCCTTCTTCCTCGTTTCTTGCCAGCCTGCTCTCCTGCATTTCTCGCTCCCTCTTCTTTTATTCAACATGTATTTATTGAAAACTTTCTTAAGGTCGTGCATTGTTCCTTATGCTAGAGATACAAATAATAATGAACAAAAGAGAGCAAGTTTCTGCCCTTAATGAAATTTACATCTTAATAAGTTCATAACAAGCAGACTAACAAACAACAATATAACCATAAACCAGAAAGACCCCAAGATTCATTGCGGCACTATTTACAATAGCCAGGACATGGAAGCAACCTAGATGTCCATCTAGGTTGGACAGATAAATGCACAAAGAAGTTGTGGTACATATATACAATGAAACATTTCTCAGCCATAAAAAGGAATGAATGTGAGTCAGTTGAACTGAGGTAGATGAATCTAGAGCCTGTTACAGAGTGAAGTCAGTCAACAAGAGAAAAACAAATATCGCATATTAAGGCATCCATGTGACATCTGGAAAAATGGTACTGATGAATCTATTTGCAGGGAAGGAGTGGAGATGCAGACATGGAGAATGGACTTGTGGCCACAGCAGGGGAAGGGGAGGATGGGACAAATTGAGAGAGTAGCACTTACATATATACACTATCATGTGTAAAACAGATAGAGAGTGGGAAGCTGCAATGCAACACAGGGTGCCCAGCTGAGTACTCAGCGACCACCCAGAGGGGTGGGATGGGGGCTGGGAGAGAGGATCAAGAAGGAGGGAATATATATATGCACACACACTTACACACACACACACACAGACACACTTATGGCTGATTCGTATTATTGTATGGCAGAAACCAACACAACATTGAAAAGCAATCATCCTCCAACTAAAAAGTTTGAAAAGGGTGTATTGATGCCTCCAACTATTGTTACTGAAAATAAATAAATAAATACATCAGAGAACAACTGACATCTTTACAATATTGAATCCTCCAATCCATAAGCCTGGCTATCTCTTGATGGGATCTTCTTTAATACTCTTCAATACAATTTTGCAATTTCTTCCATTGAAAAATACCAGCAGATGATAGCTCTATGGAGCTAAATCAGGTTAAGGTAATAGTAGAAGGAGGTAATAGTGGAAGGTAAGGGGGCTTTTAAGGATAGGGTGGTCGGGGGAGGTCTCTGTGATAAGGTAAGATTTGTGTAGACCTGAAATAAGGCAGAGAATAAGCCATGTCACTATCAGGAAGAGCTTCTCAGTTGAGGTTAGAGCAAATGCAAAGGGCCTCAGGCATGAGTTTATTGGGGTATATGAGGAACCGTGCTGCTGACAGGACAACCAGAGCAGAGAGAAGGCTATGGAAGTACGTTGGTGAGGTAACCAGTGGCCAAATCATATGTCTTAAAAAAATTTTTTTTATTGAAGGATAATTTGCTTTATGGAATTTTGTTGTGTTCTGGCAAACCTCAACCTGAATCAGCCATAGGTATACATATATCCCTTCCCTTTTCAGCTTCCTTCCCATCTCCCTCCCCATCCCACCCTTCTAAGGTTGATACAGAGCTGCTGTTTGGGTTTCTTAGCCATACAGCCAATTCCCATATTCTATTTTACATATGGTAATGGAAGTTTCCATCATGTAAGTCTTTATGTTACAGATTCTTTCAAGTTGGTCGCCAACAATGACACTAGGTAGGTCCTTCTGCTTGGTGTCACTGAGCCCATAGAATCAATACAGCTCACCCCGCCAGTCCCTGGGCCCAGACTGTGGCTCCAGGATGGCTGACTTGCTCTGTTTGGGGAAGTTTGTCCTGAGCCATTAACACGATCATCTTGTGCCCTATGTCTAAGGGGACACCAATCTCCAGTTTGTCTTACATTAGGTGGATAGAACCCCCTCCCCCAATCTTTGTAAAATATCTCCTCCCAGCAGGGGTCCAGGGCATTCGGGGACATGCAGGAAGGAATGAGTGTGTGTTTGTCCAATTTGCATGTAATGACTCTGCAAATGCCCATTCTCAGGTCTTCCCTGACAACCCGCTCATTTTACAAGTCTTGTGGCAGAGTTTGCCTGATCTGGTGTTCAGAATCCAATAAGTGGTACTGGTGTTGATTAAGAATTCCATAGTCTTTCTTCCTATGTCCAATGCCCACTGGGGCTCCTTGGAGGTCAACTGGAGAGCCAGCTTGAGAGACCCCAATCCTGTCATTTTTCATGTATTTGGACCATCTGTCTTCAAGGGTGGAGAAGGAAATGGCAACCCACTCCAGTGTTCTTGCCTGGAGAATCCCAGGGACAGAGGAGCCTGGTGGGCTGCTGCCAATGGGGTCGCACAGAGTTGGACACGACTGAAGCGACTTAGCAGCAGTACCAGTCTTCAAGGGTAGTGGCCCGGACCTGCCATTTCAGCCACACTTTCTTGACTCACCTGAACAGGGAGTCTCCGTGGGTGGTTGGTACACAATCCTGCGCCAACGGGTTGCACTGAAGGGCACAGCCAGTTGGTGGGCTTTCCCTGGGCCTTTTACCTTCTGGCTTTCCCTCTTCTATATCTCAGCTATTAAACTCCCCGTTGGCAACCTTGACCAGGTGGGTGGTAGGAGTATCTGGTTCTATTTCCAGTTTCTGAAGTTTACTCCTAAGGTTGGAGGCATTCCCTGGGGGCACTCTAGGAATGCCTAAGGCTTTTCTGTTGGTTCCTGATAAATTTCTTTATTTTATTCCAATTGACAGGTTTCTTTCCTGCTGCCTAGATTCCCTTTAGAATCATATTTTTATAGCAGGTCAACCTCTGTCTTCCACTCTCTTCTCCATCGTCTTGGTGGTCCCAGTTGGGTTCCTTATCTGGGACCACTTGATTCCCCAGTCTGAAAATAGTGTGACCTGTATTGTCTCCGCTCTCTTTGTCAACTTCCTCTTTGCCTGGAAACCCAGGCCCTAGCTTCATGACTTTGTAAGCTGAGGCCACCTGAGAGCACTCTGAATGTTACCTAAGGCCTCCACCACTGTATCCCTCCAGAATGTCCTCAGAGATCAGCCATCCTCACAGGAACTTCCCAAAGCTTCCACCGTCCTCTCACTGGAGCTGGAGTGAGCCTGGAGCCTAGTGCATTTCCCAGGCAAGAATACTGGAGTGGGTTGCCATGCCCTCCTCCAGGGGATCTTCCCTACCCAGGGATAGAACCCTCTTATGTCTCCTGCATTGGGAAGTGGGTTCTTTATCGCTAGTGCCACCTGGGAAGCCCCTGGTGGATAGGTGCGGGTGAAAAGCCCAATGTCCATCTCACCAGAGTCACAAAACTTTGTCACCCTCCTGAGTCATTCCCCAACAAGAGTCTTCTTGCCCAGTGTCCTTTGAGACTGAGTTCAGTTCCGAAGCAAAGGAAAGCTTTATTCTCATTCTTTGATCAGAGCACGGAGAGGTGCACGACCCCGCTCTAGGGCACTAGACTTGCCCCACATACGAGGGTACTTCAGAGGGATCTCCTGGAGTAGGGGTGGGGTGGGGAGAGTTCTCCACGGACTGGAGCAGCTGTGCTGGCCACGCTCCGGATCCTGAGGCCACGTGGAGCATTTTCACACACTGCTCACTGCTGCCATCTTGAATTGAAGTGTGCTCAACGCTTCTGTGCATGTTCTGCAAAGCTGGGACGTCAGTGCGGCAGCTTCTATGCTGGGAACTCATCCAGTGTACTGGGTGCAAGCCTCTGCACATGGGCCTGCTACAGGCAAGTGAAACCAGTTGTTGTCATTGTTTACTTGCTCAGATGTGTTTGCCTCTTTTGTGACCCCATGGACTGTAGCCCGCCAGACTCCTCTGTCCATGGGATTTCCCAGGCAAGAATACTGGAAGGGGGTGCCATTTCCTTCTCCAGGGGATCTTCCTGATCCAGGGATGGATCTTGCATCTTCTGCTTGGCAAAGGGATTCTTTACCACTTGGGAAGCCCAAGTGAAACTGGACTAAGCAAAAAAGAAGAGATTAGACCTTATCCATCTTATTTTTCCTGGGGGCCCTGTGGCCTTTGCCAGTGACATTTGTGGGTCGTGGACTGGACTTAGTATTTCTGAGTGTTGTGGGAAGCCATGGCAGGGTTCTGGGCTTCCCTGATGTCTCAGATGGTAAAGAATTTGCTTGTAACTTCGGAGAACAGGGTTCAATCCCTGGGTTTTAAGTAAATGAGTGAGATGGTCTGATTCACAGTTTCAACAGCTCGCCCTAGTGGTTGCCTGGAGAAAAGCATGACAGGGGAAAGGGGACAACTTGGCAACTGTCCTCCATGCTCCTAAAGTTTTCATCTTACCCAAAGCTGAGAACTTGAAGGGTTTATAAACCAAAGGAAAAGGGAAGGGAGCTAACAGAAGTGATGAGGGCTAGGAGAAGCCAGAAACGTTGAGGCAAAAACCATAGAAATAGTCAGAGGGTTCCAGCAGAGTTAAGTTTAATGGCTGTTACCATCTTTTGTCTCTAATGCAGAGTTAAGTTTAATGGCTGTTACCATCTTTTGTCTCTAATAAATATGAATGTTGACCACAAATAAAGCTTTCACAAGTGGAAATTTCACCTGAAATTCTAGGAAGAGGGAGAAGGTCCAGAATCCTGGAGCTGAACAACTAGAGTGTATGAAAATCTAGTCGGAGACTCCAGGATAAACAAAGAATGATGGAAAGAGGGTGAAAAGGATGAGGAAAACAGGGTCTTGAGATGAACACAACTTTGCCACCTGAATCTATCTTTGCTGCCCAACCTGCTAAACCTTGCTACGGCCAGCCACTGAGAACAAGTGAGTGCACTGCAAGATAGCAGTCCCGATTTCATGTTTGTTACTGATTCTCCTCCAACGTGGCAAGGATAAATGATGGAAATCAGTGTTCTCATCCTTGACTTCTCTCTGTCAAGCTTCCCCCACATTTAGTTTTCTATGAGAATGCAGAAAACTTGGGTACTTTTTGTGACAATGAAAAGATCTGATGGCATCTTTTGATATCTAAAGTTTCGAGAGCAATGTTTCGATGCATATTTCATCTTGACATTCTTCTGCCCTGTGGCTGTACTTCCTGGGAAGGGACTACTGCGCTAGTCATGATTAATCAGTAACTGACTTACTTTGTAATTGGAAATGCAGTACAAGCCTGAGAATGATAATGCAGCTTCAAAGGCCTTTGTTTATGAAGTGTTTTATCATAATGTAAAAATAATCTACTTGTTTTCACATAAACCTTTGAGGCAGGTTATTGTCACTGCCATTCGAAAGATGAGAACGTGTAGCTTGGATGACTCCTACAAGGTCATAAAGGGAAGTTATTTGTTTAGTTGGGACAAGAACTCACAGTCCTGTTTTGCCAGATTATTGTCCTTCGAGTCACATAATTATAGTGACAAATGGAGTGACCATGGATAAAATGTTAAGAAATGAGGCAAGCACAAAAGTCCATTGATGCAAAGAGCTGGAAGGCAAAATGGGCCATTTTTCATGCAACAGACATAGTCTGTGCCATGCTTTTAAGCCACTAAGGAGAACTAAAATAGAATTACATATTTGCTTTTTTCATTGTTGTTGCTGTTCGTGCTGCCTCTATTACCTGAATACTGTCCTTGCTTTTGGGTTTGTCAAGTGACTCCATTGTGGCTCCTGTCACTGGTAGAAACCATCAAAGAGAACTCGATGTTTCCATGATGTTCCACGTTTCCTACTCAAAGGGCAAATGGTGAGTGCGAATTTAACAAGATAAAAATACGATCAAAATGCAGTAGAAGGCTTGACAGTCTCATTCTGCCTTTCTTTTTTAGAATCCTGTTGAGATCTATTGCTCTGTTGAGAGAGGAGGATGTTGAAGGCGAGAACAAAAGAAAATGGTTTATCATTTTACTCGATTTCTTGACATGGTGATTAACAAAAGGGAGTCTTTACATATTAGGTATGTGAATCACAAAGTCTGAAGCGGGGCCAAAAGGAAAGGTCTGGCTTTATGATCCAGAGAAGAGAATTATTTTACTGATATCTGATGCTGAAGATTTATGAAGAATGTCCTTATTGTTCCGTATCAATTGCCATTCCATCCAGGAGTGATGGGTAAGAGTGAGGGCAAGCTGAGTGGTGACAGCTCTAAACGAGACAGATTGAAAGGTGACCTCTTAGTGTGGGGATAAGCACAATTTGTAGACATACAGGTGCAGGACTCACCCATAATGGAGTATCAGAATAGGGAACCATTTCTCACCTCTGCACCTTGACAGTAAGGATCCTTATCAGTAGGAGAAAGAGTGAGTGCAGAGTAAATGTGGAAAAAGTCTTGGGAATCCCATGTCAAGCCAAGAGATGTAAGGGAAAGCTGTCCAGCCTGCCCTACTTCCCTTGGGGAGAAAATTATCTATGAGAGAATCAGGGAATGTGGTTGACTATCGTGGGATTTTTCCTGAACTTTAGGGCAATTAGTAACTAAATATTTTGGGGGATGAAGAGGAAACTAGCCATGGGTCGTCTCCTTCTGTTGGTTCCCCAAGGTACTTTGTGTCTTTCACACAACTGCACATACAATTTTGCAATTGTCTGTGTTCTCATCTCTCTTTCATATGTCACATCTGTATCTCTGCACAGCTGTATGCTCTCCAAGGCCAGGGGCCTTGTCTGGCTTGTTCAGTTTGGTGTCTCCGGTGCTCAGCACTTTGTACTTGGCACTTAATACATTTGGTGGTTGTTGGTTGTCTAAAGGGGTGAATGGTGGATCATGAAAAGGGAGCATACAGGTAGGAGAAAAAGTAAATTTTGTTTCCTGAATCTAATCCTATTAGCAATCTTTGAAGAGATATATATCTTATAATTAAGAACCAGGCTGCCTTGCTTCCAAATTCAGTTTTGTCATCTCCAAACTGTGTCATGGAAGGACTTTTTTTTTGTTTTTTTTTTTTACCTTATCTGTGAATGGTGACAATTATACCCACTTACATTAGTGGTTATATCAAGAATTTAAGTTTGGCTACATTCAGAGAAAACCTAAATAAGAATAGTTCAACTAGATAAAGATTTACTTTTATTACCTAATAATACATCAGTTGGAAGAAAGATAGTCCAGGGCTGCCTGGCAAGTCTAGTATGAAATCAGGACCCAAGCTCTTCCCACACTTTGTTTTAACCAGCCTTAGTGTGTATGTGCCTTTTACAATGGTCATGTGGTGGCTGCTAGAGCTCCAGCAATTGCATCTGCTTTCCAGGTGGAAAAAAGGTGATGAACTAAAGCAAAATCCACATGACAGTAAGTTGCCTCCCCTTAAAATGATTCTCAGAAGACTCAGCCAAAAGCTTTCCTTTATAACTCATTGGTCAGAATTGTGTCTCATGAACGCCCATCTGGACTGAAATCTGAGAGATGTGTTTTCTGTCTTTTAGCTGGGCATATTGCTCTTCCTAAAATAAAAAAGGATTATGTTGTTAAGGAAAAAGTGAGGATTGCAGATTGGATAGGCAGCTAACAGTATTGGAACACTTAGGAAATGGCTTGTACTCACGTTTAAAGTAGGCTTGTGATTGTAACTGAAAATGTACTAAATATATAGAAATGGTGGCTATGTAAACTTGAATATTGGATTTACAAGACATACATTTTGGGTAGCTTCCCAGCTCGTGGGTATTTTCTGTGAACCTGGATCTTTATATATAATCACTCATTTAATCCTTAACCACAACTCTGAGAAGTACCTACATATATCATTTTCATTTTGTGGATGAGAAAAACTGAGAATTTAAATAGGCTGCTACCACAGCCATCAAATGGTACAGGTAGGTGAGATTTAAACTTAGACAATCTGCTTCCATAGTCTTTGCTCTTAGTCGTCAATTTAAGTGAGAGAATGTCTTCCAACAAAAGTGAAATTTAAAAACCTCCAAATTTTCTAGTTCCCTGGATGGAATATGTTAACTATGAAATCTTACAAGTGTATTTAAATTTGTTGTGTATCTTTGATGTCATGTTCAAAATAAGGAGAATAAATAGCAGATGGTGATATCTGTGAGAATATAAACCCAATAAGGGAAAAGACTGTCATTTTTTCTGGCTGCAGGAAGCACCTAATTTACTGTCTCAAATATGAAAGTACTTGGCAGATCCCATTTGTTAGTGAAGCCCACACTTCGACTTTCCCAGCTACTGAGCCTCACCCCATAAATATGCTGCAATTTAAGTTTCCTTTATGGATGGAACTAAAATTCTCATCGTTAGTCAAAATGAAAATATGCTGTTTATAAAAACATTTAAAGCTGAATGATCACCCAAGCAAAGAGTTCACAAATAAAGGCACATATAATCAGATCGCATGCATATATGTATACATACACTGGCATATATACATATTTTGCATGTATATATTATAAGCCTTCTGCTTATAAAAGAAAACAGTAGTCTGATTATTTTTAGAACATCTTTTGGGAGAAAATGATATTACCCAAGCACACTTCAAGGATGACACAGAGGGTAGGTAGTGACTGATGAGGAAGAGTGTTATCTTCCTTGTTATCTACACAAGGTCAGGCAAACCAAAGCTTTGAGTCATTTCAGCCTTAGTATGAAGGCAATTGAAATGCAAGTGCGAAAGGGAAGGTGGAAGTAGCCATTGCTGCCAGTGGACTTGCCCGGGACCGAATGATGATCAGCATTAAGCCTGTCCGCAAAGGTAGTAGATGGGGTAGTACTTAGCTTCTTTTCACTCTTTCTTGCCAACCTACAACCAATCAGCGGTGGTGGTGGAGGGTGGTACCTGCAACTGCTTCTGATTGGCTGCTTTCACATCCTGTGAAAGAAGGAAGGGGAATCAGCAGGTGGGTTTATAGGAACAGTTTCATAAGCTGGAGACGGGATGCTATATCTAATATAATTAACCCGCAGGGGAGGGGGTTCCCTCTTTCTTCCCTTCCTTTGGATTTTGCTACTTAATATCCAAAATGTTGACTCTTCACTCTGCCCTCAAAGAAGCCCTTCTGCCAGGGCTGGTGGCTACAGCTTTCATCCACACACATTCAGAGATCAGTAAGTATTTCTTGGATTAGTGTGCTGCTTTTCTTTTGTGGTTTCGAAGGTTGTTCTTTTCTTTGTGTTTGGACATCTATTGTCATAAAAGTGACTCTGAGGGTTTCTAATTCTACTCCAGCCCTCTGTGGTACTTGTTGCCAGGTTCATAAACTGCCATTGTTTTTGGGTGGTCATTTGCTGCTCTTGGGGTGGGAGAACTCTGTAATGAAACAAATCTCCATGAAGAATATCACTTCTTGTACCGTATTATTCACGCTGTTACTGTTGAAATTATTAGAGCAAAGATCTTAGCTAGACCAAAAAAAAAAAAAGAAAGAAAGAANAAAAAAAAAAAAAAAAAAAGAAAGAAAGAAAGAAAGAAAAGGAAAAAACAAACGCTGAAGTATAGGAAATCAGTTGCCTTTTGATTTCAGTAGAGAAAAGCTTTTTTTTAAATCTTGTTATTTTGCCATTGCTTTGTAGTTTTTGAAAATGTGTGTAATTTCCATGAAAATGCATATTTCCCTAAGGCAAGCACAGATGAATGTGTAACAAGAGGACAATGATACCTACTTCTTTCTTTCAAAAGAAGTTTACTTAGTATGCTTTGTCAAAACTTTGTAAAAGATATACATTGATGTTTGGAATTTTTAAGACATCTACTTTTAAAACTATAAAAATCAGTTTCATGGATTAGAGTTTTTGTTTTTCTGAGACTATTCAAGTGTATTTCCATGGTAACAGGATAGAAAATATTGAATAGGTTAGTTAAATCTGATTATTCTATTAAAAGAAAACAACTATTTATGTATTTTGGAGCACTGTTGTTTTTAGTATCTCTTTTCCCCTTAGAAATATGCACGCCTCATTAACTTGGATGGTATGAAATAGCAATTTGTCATTGTTTAGGCTGAGTAAAATTTTCCTAGCCAGGTCTTAAATCAATGATAGAGTAAGTAGGTGGAGAAAACAAGATTATAGAAGGAATATTTCAATGAATAATAAGAATACACTATTTTAAACTATTCACTCATTCTCTGGGGCTTCCCAGGTGGCAGGTCAGTGGTAGAGAATCCACCTGCCAATGCAGAAGACTCAGGAGATATGGGTTTGATTGCTGGAAGATTCCCTGGAGCAGGCAATGGTAACCCACTCCTGTATTCTTGCCTGGAAAATCCTATGGACAGTGGAGCCTGACAGGCTACAGTCCATGGGGTTGCAAGGAATCAGACACTCCAGAGCAGCTGAACTTGCATGCACACACACTCATTCTCTCAGTTCAGTTCAGTTCAGTTGCTCAGTTGTGTCCGACTCTTTGTGACCCCATGAATCGCGGCACGCCAGGCCTCCCTGTCCATCACCAACTCCCGGAGTTCACTCAGACTCATGTCCATTGAGTCCGTGATGCCATCCAGCCATCTCATCCTGGGTCGTCCCCTTCTCCTCCTGCTCCCAATCTCTCCCAGCATCAGAGTCTTTTCCAATGAGTCAACTCTTCACATGAGGTGGCCAGAGTACTGGAGCTTCAGCTCTAGCATCATCCCTTCCANACTTTTCTTCCAAGGAGTTAGCATCTTTTAATTTCATGGCTGCAGTTACCATCTGCAGTGATTTTGGAGCCCCCCAAAATAAAGTCTGACACTGTTTCTCATTCTCTACCTAGAAATAATTCTGAAGCATATTTACATTCAGTCAACACAGTGGTTATTAACTTTCCATTTTATCTACTTATAGTGACTATTCATTCTGCAAATATGATTGAAAATCTGTCTTATCCCAGGGACTGTGCTGAGCACTAGTGATATAAGGATGAATCAGAGAGATTTCTACCTTCAGAGAGCTCAAAGCCTAGTGACATGATAGATAGGAGGTAAATCACAGTAAGATTTGTAGTTAGTGTATAGTTAACGTTCTTGTATCAGTTTAGTCAGTTCAGTTCAGTCGCTCAGTCATGTCTGACTCTTTGCAACCCCATGAATCGCAGCACGCCAGGCCTCCCTGCCCATCACCAACTCCCGGAGTTTACCCAAACTCACGTCCATCGAGTCGGTGATGCCATCCAGCCATCTCATCATCAGTCGTCCCCTTCTCCTCCTGCCCCCAGTCCCTCCCAGCATCAGAGTCTTTTCCAATGAGTCAACTCTTCGGTATACATATGAACAAATTGTGTAGGTCACTGTTTACAGGAGTCAAAAAGGCTTAAGGATTTACTTAACAGGTGACATTTAGATTGAGTTTTGAGGGGAGGAGTAAGAGGTTTTGGGGTAATGAAGAAAGAAGTAGTCCCTGGAGCAGAAGGAGAAAACGCGGTCAGAAGCCCAGAGTTGTGCAGTGTCCTCTGTATGTGTATGGACCTGAGTGTCTGCATGGCCTTAAGGGTCTGGTGTATTGACCTGTGCGTCCTGTGGAAAGCTAACCTAGACAGTGTGGAGGTGTGCCAGGAGTGCTAGGGACGGTGGAGCGGCTAGGGACGAGGCTGGAAACCTAGTTTGGAACCCTTGACCTCTGCCCTCAGAGGCACCTTGGGGGTTAGGTTGAGAAGCAGCAGGCCAGTGGATAAAGTACTTCATCATTTCTGAAGCTTTCTGAGCTAGGTGTTACAACATGGTGTCATAATACTTGCCTCTCAGGACTAATGGGAAAATAAGTTTAGGAAACATGAAGAGTACCTAAAACCCTCCTTGGTTCAGAGTTAATCTGGATGCTTTGGATGAAAGCTGTAGCCACCAGCCCTGGCAGAAGGGCTTCTTTGAGGGCAGAGTGAAGAGTCAACATTTTGGATATTAAGTTTCTGAATGCTGTTTATAGGTAACTTCTGGAGCTATTTTTGTTTACCCTCTAACTGAATCTTTCTGTTTCTTTATCTGCTTTATAAAGATGACTCGGATTAGCTGTAAATTGTAATAACCTTCCAAATTTCTTTGATTATAGAAACATGAGTTTGGAATCTGGAAATTAGAGGATTTAGATCTTTAGGCTGGGTTACATCTAATATTCTCATGATGTTTGGACTTAAACTCAAGCAAAGCTTTTGCAAAATTTATTTCTTTTAGCTATTTTGTCAAGAAGTAGAAATAATATATTTCTGAGCTAGTTCCTCTGGAAAGCCTTTAGGAATCTCCTGTAGGAGACATTTAATAATGTATGCCAAACTGATTTGAAACAATCCATACAAAGTAATAACAATACCTCACAAAATATTTAATTATGTAAATGTGGGTTTACTTTAATTCTTTTTTTTTTT
>SJYQ01004660.1:76252-98568 GCA_006410935.1 Redunca redunca
TTTTTTTTTTTTTACTTTATTTTACTTTACAATACTTTATTGGTTTTGCCATACATTGACATGAATCCACCACGGGTGTACATGCGTTAAAATAACACATTTCAACAATCTTTTGGGGTAGAAATTTCTTCATGAAAATGCAAGTGTCTAAAAGTTTTGAAAATTTCCTTAAAGATGATAAATACTTAGTTCCATAACTAGTTTAGTACTTTGGCCAAGATTCATTGGTCAGTTCTACAGTCATTACTACACCTCACAACAACTAGTTTCAAAACACTCCTACATTTCTAGAGAATGCTGTTAATTGTTTATCATCATTACATAAGGATTAATTTCTGATGAATTTCATAATAATGAGGGTAGGTATAGTCCACAGTTACTGAGGACTGATGTTACACATTTACATGTGTCTTTATCAATTACTCTATTTGAGTTTATTTTTTGAGTAGCTGATGTTTTTTCTTTCTGGTTTTGATTTTAGTGTTCTTTTTAAAAATATTTATGTATTTGGCTGCATCAGGTCTTAGTTGCCACATGCAGGATCTTCATTGTGTCATGGAGGATCTCTCATTGTGGCCCAAGGAACTCTCTAGTTGTGACAGGTGGGCTCAGTAGCCCTGCAGTGTGTGGGGTATTACTTCCCAGACAGGGATCAAACCCATGTCTCCCGCACTGGATGGCAGATTCTTAACCTCTGGACCACCAAGGAAGTTCCAATTTTAGTGTTCTAGATAGCTGCCATAGGTATGTCTGTTAGCTTCATGAAATTGCTTATGTTGCTGTAAAGTCGGCAATAACCAGTGCATCTTAGAATGTAAACTACTTCCAGTGATCAGTTTACAGCGGTAGTATTTACTCAGGATCTCTGGTGGCTCAGACGGTAAAGCGTCTGTCTACAATGCAGGAGACCCAGGTTCTATCCCTGGGTTGGGAAGATCCCCTGGAGAAGGAAATGGCAATCCACTCCGGGACGATTGCCTGGAAAATCCCACGGACAGAGGAGCCTGGTAGGCTACAGCCCGTGGGGTTGCAAAGAGTCAGACACGACTGAGTGACTTCACTTCACTTTATACTTGAGAGTCTTGTGAATGGCTCATATGGACAATTCGTTTTCTTACTTCCTTTGAGACGTGCAGAGTATTTTAGTTGTGATGTTTAGATGTTGCAGAGGAAATGTTGCCATTATTACATGGCCAGGGTACCTTTTAGAATTTGCTTGAAACTTTTATAATGTACTAAAATAGTATCATGGCTTATGCATTGCTTTAGTTTTATTGCCTTAACTGAGAGGTTCTAATATTATCTCCACAGGAAAGCAAAATATTTTTCAACAAAATGATAGTAATATTAGTAACATTAGTATCAACAGTCATCGTTGTTTTTGCAAAAGGAGTTTAGTAGCCATCCCTAGCCATCTAATTTAGCATTTTTTGTTGTAATGTAAAAGAGAAACTCTAAGGAAAAATCTCAGTAATTTATATGCAATATATTTGTTTTGGTATTAATCTCTGAGATCTCTTGTAATTTGACCTCTCCAGTAGCTATAAAATATAAGAATAAAATAAGATCATAATGATAGTGCTTACTTAAGGCAGCACGTAGTTTTAGAGACAATTTTAATGAAAACATTATAATAATAAAACAGGAAAAGTCTCCTTGCTATGCTGATGACTTCAAATGGTAATTACAAATAATTATGAATTATTATTAGATACTGGTTAAATCTAGTACTTAGCTTAAATTTTTTCACTTTATGTTTCTTAATGAAAACAGCCATCACTAAAAGATTCTATTCTGTCTTCATATGATGGTAATAGAATTTCCCATAAGGAAAATAAAAAATTTCTAAAAGGAAATTCATAGCTAAAATATACATTCAGTAACACTGAATACTTATTTTCCTGGCCCTTGACAAATAATGAGTGAATGAATACTAATTGAGTGTCTTCTCTGGGCCCGACCCTGTTCTAGGCATGGGGGGTGTAAGCCAAGCAAAGCTGCTGCTTTTATAGCTTATATTCTGTAGCTGGATAGTTTACTGTCCAACACTTGCCAAGACTCCAGTTGATGGAAGGATTGTTTACCCTGATGATCAGCGGTTTTCCCAAGGGGAAACTCTGAGCAATGGCTGATTTCAGATTGCGGCATTTTTAATGTATGCAAGTTGCATGCAGAATTAGATTGCAACCCTGTGGTCATGCTGGAGAGGCTTCATGGGTCCCTATGGAAGGAGAGCTGCTCATCAGAGCTCTAGAGGTCTCCATCAGTGGTTCTTAAACTTTAAAATTTATATGAAACAACTTCGGAGTGTGTCAAATTCAGACCCCACTTGGAGAAATTCAGTTTCTTTAGATTTCAAGAGGAACCTAGGAATCTGCATTTTTTACTCCTTTAAAAAGTTATTTATTTATTTTCGGTTGTGCTGGGTCTTTGCTGTCCACAGACTTTCTCTAGTTGTGGTGAGTGGGGGCTACTTTCTGCAGCCTTCGCGGTGCACAGGCTTCTCATTGTGGTGGCTTCTCTTGTTGCGGGACACAGGTTTGAGGGCACATGGACTCTGTAGCTGTGGCTCTGGGACTCTCGAGCACAAGCTGAGTAGTTGTAGTGCAGGGGCTTAGTTGCTCCGAGGCATTGAACCCGTGTCCCTGCATGGGCAGGTGGATTTTCACCCACTGTGCCACCAGGGAAGTCCAGGAATCTGTATTTTTAACAAGCAGCAGGTGGTTGTGATGATGATATGACAGCAACCACATTTTGAGAAACGCTTCTATTTAGATTTTATATATGTGGACTTTAATACTATTATAAAATTAATCTAATTTTACTAATTACTACTACATTACTAACATCCTCCTTCTGGAGGAGGGCATGGTAACCCATTCCAGTATTCTTGCCTGGAGAATCCCATGGACAGAGGAGCCTGGCGGGCTACCATCCATAGCATCGCATAGTGTCGGACACGACTGAAGTGACTTAGCACGTGTGCACTAACATTACAAACTAACAGACAACTTTAGCTGTTCNAGTAGTTGTAGTGCAGGGGCTTAGTTGCTCCGAAGCATTGAACCCGTGTCCCTGCATGGGCAGGTGGATTTTCACCCACTGTGCCACCAGGGAAGTCCAGGAATCTGTATTTTTAACAAGCAGCAGGTGGTTGCGATGATGATATGACAGCAACCACATTTTGAGAAATGCTTCTATTTAGATTTTATATATGTGGACTTTAATACTATTATAAAATTAATCTAATTTTACTAATTACTACTACATTACTAACATCCTCCTTCTGGAGGAGGGCATGGTAACCCATTCCAGTATTCTTGCCTGGAGAATCCCATGGACAGAGGAGCCTGGCGGGCTACCATCCATAGCATCGCATAGTGTCGGACACGACTGAAGTGACTTAGCACGTGTGCACTAACATTACAAACTAACAGACAACTTTAGCTGTTCTTTGGTGTAGATGAGATATATGACTCATGGGAGAAATTAATTTTAGCGTGAGATGTAGAAAGTGTTTGTTTTCCCTGGAGAATTAGAGTATTCTCCCATAGAGGATAATGTAAAGTGTGTCACTGACCATGCTTCCCTTTCCATTTTGGCACTCAGTTAGCTTTGTATCAAATGATGACTGAAAAATAGTCATAAATTTGATCACGACAGGTATTCTAATTTCTCCACATCAACCTCCCTTCATGCTGCTGAAGTCTCTAATTGCCTCTTCCAACTTATACTTCTTTGTTCTGATGATAAATGTTTATTAATATTTAGCAATTACACTCTTATAAGCAACCCCAAATACTCTGTGAGAAATGGGATATATTATATGCAAAATACTTTATAATTCATACTTTTATTAAAACAGAAAAATATTTCTTCCAATTTAGTTTAATTTAGGTTATCACTATGCTGAAGAGAGAAGCTTGTTTCTTCATTTTGTAGTAATCATGTTTCTGAATTTATATCGTTTTAGGAAACACTGAGAATGTGGATAATAAATATTAGCATTTGTAATAACCATCATGCCTCGGGATACCTCATTAGGTAAATGTGGTATGACTCAGGCAGTGTACTGAAGTGAAGAGTCCTTGACTAAGAATCAGGAGTGTGGGATTTAGTCCTAGTTCTATTTATTTTAATGACGTGAAAGTTGCATTTGGAATTAGATCACAACCATGTGGTCATGCTGCTTATATAGTCATATAACCACTTTGTAACTCTGGAAAAATCGCAACTTCTTTGAACCTCTGTTTTTGTCTCCATGAAATCACATGGCCTTGAGTTAAATAATTTCTGGGATCTTTTCAGGCTTATTTGTAGATTATCATAATTTCCTTAAGACTTATATGATATAAATTCTCTTTAAGTATGGATTTAAAAACAGATAAATGCAGATATGTAAATGGGATTTTTTTTAAGTTGGAAAATTCATCCTCAATAATTGATCTTGACATTAGGAAATGGGCAAGACTCAATTTTGTGTAAGTTGCTTCTTTTACATGAGACTGAAAGTACAGATTATGTGTTGGTAATACCTCTTCTTCCTTTCTAGTTCGTAGTAGCTACACAAAGGAGGATATGAGTACCTATGCTATCAAGACAATTAAATTATATTCAGAAAGATGCTAAGTTTCCATCTCGTCTCAGTACCTTTCTGCCCACTCCTCTTACATCTTGTCTACCTTTCACACACCTAATCATCCTTACTTAATTCTTCAGGCTAGAACTGAGGTGGAGAAGACAAACTACCAACATGGTGATTTTTAATGATAACTTCTGTGAAACTAAAATCAGACTGGAGAATGTTTCTTTTTCTCATAATTGCTCACTTGAAAGATTAGACTTATGAAAACACACTTTTTGGATGACTAGAAAACACACTCCCATTGTGCAGTGTTAGAGCCTTGATGAGAACCTCAAAGTATTGTGAAGTTCAAGGCCTCTTGACAGCATTTGCTGAATATACGGTGCAAACTTGTTGCCTAGAGAAGGAGGAAAAAAAAGACATTTTCAGCACTTACAATGGCTGGAGCATCCTTTTGTTTCTTCTATAATAAAGCTGCAGCAAGTTGAAGCTGATAGAATATGTACAGAAACAGCCCAGTTTTTATACATCGGGTTAGTAAAATTATCTCTCATCAAGAATACACAAACTGGAACAGGCACTAATTAGTCTTTTTTTTTTTATTGCACTGGGATAATGGGAATTATCATCAACAAGAAGGGCCATCAGATATTTCACTGATATGTGCATGTCCTTTGTCAAGATTATAGTTCTTAAGAATTATTTGTCTTAAGTAATGTAGGCCTAAGGAACCACTTTGGAGGAGTACATATTATTGTGGCTGAAATTTATGGCCTTTTTTTTTTTTTCATTTGGGCATTTCATAAAAGATTCATCAGTGACTAGAGAACAAACTTTTCCTTAAGAACTGTCAGGAGTTGGCTTTTAGCAGACTAACTGGGGCAACCACAGCTTTTATTAAAAAATTATTTTGAGTCTGTGCATCCCCTATTGCCTATAAAATATTTGTAACACATGGTTTCTGCCATTAGGGAGCTGGAAAGACAAGATGTCAGTTCATAAAAGTGTGACTAAGTTGTTAAAAAGAAAACTACAAAGGATATCTTCAACAAAGTGTAGGAAGTGCTAAAGGAATGATTCAGACAGTAAATCCTGAATGTAGAAGATGGACAAGTTACTGTGGATGAGAGAAATCAGGGAGGCATTACTGAGGAAGAACTTCAGCTGGTAGTGATTTTATAGCCATTGAGGAAGAGGTGTGGCATTTCACGGAGAAGGCAATGGCACCCCACTCCAGCACTCTTGCCTGGAAAATCCCATGGACGGAGGAGCCTGGTGGGCCATGGGGTCGCTAAGAGTCGGACACGACTGAGCGACTTCACTTTCACTTTTCCTTTAATGCATTGGAGAAGGAAATGGCAACCCACTCCAGTGTTCTTGCCTGGAGAGTCCCAGGGACGGTGGAGCCTGGTGGGCTGCCGTCTATGTGGTCGCACAGAGTCGGACACGACTGAAGCGACTTAGCAGCAGCAGCAGCAGTGGCATTTCATGCAAGCAGATAGTTTGTGCAATATTAAAGTGAGGGCAGAGTGGACATCTAGGGAGTAGATCAGACTCACTTATGGAATAGGGTTTGGTTATGGTAGATGGTTTCTGGGAGACCACATTGGAAAGATAGATTGAAGTCAGAGAATGATTTCATGTTTAAAAGCTGGCTCAGCTGTTGGAGTTCTGTAATATAGGTGATGGAGAACAACCAACCAATCATTTAGGAAAACGTAACTGTAGGATGCAAGGAGACTAAAGCAGCGGTTTTCAAAGTATGGTCCAAAGACCCTGGACATGTCCCACATATTTTTTTTCAGTGAACTGTGAAGTCAAATCTTTGTCCAGGATGATACTAAGCTATGGTTTACCTCTTTCCCTGTGTTGACACTTGTGCTTATCATACAAAGCAGGAATGGGTAAGACCACGGTGGGTAGCATCTTTGCATGAATCAAGGAGGTGACACCAGATGCTAATAGTTATTAGATTCTTAGTCACCACACGTGCAGTGTCAGTTTTGCTTATGAATGTCCCTGAGGAAACTGTAAAAATGATTAATTTTATTAAGTCTCACTGGAGTATGTATCTTTTTAGTGTTCTTTGTGACAAAATGGAAAGTTTGCATTAAGCATTTTTCTGCATACTGAAATACCATGGCTTCCTTAAGGAAATGCACTTGTTTTGAAGTAAGCTGGCTTAGCCACTTTTTAAAAAGTGAAACATCATTTTCATTTGAGATAAAGGCAAACTGTGGTCATTCAGAGGAGGTATCGGGTAAATTCGTTCTCAGAAACAAAATGGATGGATAGGTTAGTTAGCTTGATCGGGAGAATCATTTCACGGTGTATACATATATCAAAACAGCATGTTATATACCACATTTGTTTGTCAATACCTTAATATAGCTGGAAAAATAAAAGTAAAATTGGTTAATCAAACAAACAGACAATCAAGCAAACAGACAAACAAGCAAGCTGAGTCTGTCATCTAAAGGAAGACTACTGGCAATATTTGTTGCCAATTACAAAGTTTGAGCTTTCAGATGAAAATTAGAATTTGGAAGACTTTTATCTGCCACATTGAGGTTGACAGCTTCCCAATATTTAGACACGTTTCTGTTGAGATCAATACTGATATTAACTAATGTGATTTATATTGTATAGGATGAAATTTGTCAATATTTGGAAGCTCTGTGTAACTCATGAAGTAATACTTTTCAAGTGGACCAGCGCATGACATTACAAAATAAGGCATGGGTTAAAAAAATCCATTTAAAATTTAAGACAAACCAACTTTGGTGTATTCAAGTTCAAAAAACTTGATTAATATGATTTCAGATTCCACATTGCAACTAACCTTTAAGAAATTATCACATTTTGAGTTTTGCTGGTAGTACTCAGGTAGTATCCACAATTGCCTCTACCTTTTTTTTTCGACTGCTTATTTGTGTGATGAGGGATTATCTTTATATATCCAACCACAAGCACATATTGCAATAGACTGAATGCAGAAGCAGATGGGACGGTTCAGCTCTCTCTTACTGGTCATTCTCTATAGAGACTGGCTTCCCCAGTGGCTTAGCAGGTAAAGAATCTGCTTGCAACACAGGAGATACAGGAGATGTGGGTTCAATCCCTGGGTCAGGAAGATCCCCTGGAGGAGGAAATGGCAACCTACTTCAGTATTCTTGCCTGGGAAATCCCATGGACAGAGGAGCCTGGAGGGCTATAGTACATGGGGTTGCAAAGAGTCAGACATGACTGAGAGACTAAGCTTGCACACGATTGGCAAAATTGTAAAACAGTAGCACTTATGTTAATACATTTTTTGTAAATAACCTCCCATCCCCTGAATTTTCCCATCTCCATTCTACTCTGTTCATCTTTGGTATGTCATAGGAAAATTTTAGAGCAGCCAATAGTAATATAGAAATAGATGAAAGTCAGTGGATATCACCTTTATAAAATTTGTTTGGAAAATATAATTATTTTCATAGCAGTATAATCTGTGTTTACATATAGTAGATCTATGATTTTTAAATTAAAATTTCTTTTAATATGAAAATGTTATAAAATTCTCTGCTCAAATTTCCAATATAATAAATACCAATAATTGTCACCTAAATAATAGAACCTACCCCAAAGTGTTATTGTAAGAGGTAAATGAGTTAATACATGTAAAACCTTAAGAAAATGATGGTGCATAGTAAAGACTTAATAAATGTTTTAAATTATTATTATGTCTCTTTTTTACTACTTGATGAGCTCCTTAAGAAGTGGGTGATTTGCAAGGAAACGCTAAGGGATTCATGTCTTTCACTGCTCATGTATCCGCCCACATAAATAAAGTAGTGAAGCAGTTGCTTCTGTTTTTCTTTTGTCTTATAAATTTAATGTGACTATCTCTCCCTGGTAGATTATAACCCAGAACCATGTCGCCAAGGGATTCTTGGAAATACCATTCCTTGGACTTCAACCCCTCTTGTGTAGGAGTGGGAAATGGTGCTGAGTTGCTAACAGATATTATGGACCACAAGGGTTAAACAAATTAAACACAATTAAAAATATTAATTTTGGATTTCTTAAAGTCTTAAATATGCAAATAGGCATTGTAAAACTCCAAAAGAGGACTAGGTTATGCTTTCCAAACATATTTGACACAGAGCTCTTTTCTCCAGGTTACTTATTTTCCATGGAGCACCTGGGCTAGGAAGAGTCTATTGGTTTCTCTGAACATTCTGGGATCAATAAAGCATTATGACACATATTGACATTGATGAGCTATTCACTGAGGGTGAGATGTCATAGGATCAGTGCTTTAAATTCTTGTGATGCAGAGAAATGCAAATCAAAACCACAATGAGGTACCACTTCACACCAGTTAGAATGGCTGCGATCCAGAAGTCTGCAAGCAATAAATGCTGGAGAGGGTGTGGAGAAAAGGGAACCCTTTTACATTGTTGGTGGGAATGCAAACTAATACAGCCACTATGGAGAACAGTGTGGAGATTCGTTAAAAAATTGCAAATAGAATTGCCTTATGACCCAGCAATCCCACTGCTTGGCATACACACCGAGGAAACCAGAATAGAAAGAGACACATGTACCCCAATGTTCATCGCAGCACTGTTTATAATAGCCAGAACATGGAAACAACCTAGATGTCCATCAGCAGATGAATGGATAAGAAAGCTGTGGTACATATACACAATGGAGTATTACTCAGCCATTAAAAAAAATACATTTGAATCAGTTCTAAGGAGATGGATGGAACTGGAGCCGATTATACAGAGTGAAGTAAGCCAGAAAGAAAAACACCAATACAGTATACTAACGCATATATATGGAATTTAGAAAGATGGGGATGATGACCCTGTATGCGAGACAACAAAAGAGACTCAGATCTATAGAGTGAACTGTTGGACTCTGGGGGAGAGAGGGAGGGAGAGGGTGGGATGAGAAGGGAGAATGGCATTGAAACATGTATACTATCAAGCAAGAAACGAATCGCCAGTTGATGTCAGATGCAGAATGCAGGATGCTTGGGACTGGTGCAAGGAGAGGACCCAGAGGGATGGCATGGGGTGGGAGGTGGGAGGGGATTCATGTTTGGGAACGCTTGTACACTCGTGGTGAATTCATGTCAATGTTTGGCAAAACCAATACAGTAATGTAAAGTAAACTAAAGTTAAAATAAAAATTTTAAAAGTAAAAAAAAAAAAAAAAAAATTCTTGTGATGCTGTCAGTTTCCTAGGAACATAGGACATTTCAACACTCAGAACCATTGGGAAACTGCCAGTTTGTAAATACCTCCAATTCCCTCCAACCTACCCTGTTTGCCTTGGTATTCTATGGGCAAATGTTAGAACAGTCAATAATAATATAGAAATAAATGAGAGCCAACTGATACAAATGTCATAAACTATGTTCTTACGATTGTGATGCCATGTTGGTGTTCAGTCATTCAGTTGTGTCCGACTCTTTGTGACACCATGGACTGCAGCATGCCAGGCTTTTCTGTCCTTTACCATCTCCTGGAGCTTGCACAAACTCCTGTCCATTGAATCAATGATGCCATCCAACCATCTTGTCCTCTGTTGTCCCCTTTCCCTCCTTCCCTCAATCTTTCCGAGCATCAGGGTCTTTTCTAATGAATCAGCTCTTTGCATCAGATGGCCAAAGTAGTGGAGCTTCAGTTTCAGCATCCGTCCTTCCAATGAATATTCAGGGATGATTTTCATGAGGATTGACTGATTTGATCTCCTTGCTGTCCAAGGGACACTTAAGAGTCTTCTTTAGCACTGCAATTTGAAAGCATCAAATTCTTCAGTGCTCAGCTTTCTTTATAGTCCAACTCTCACATCCATACATGATTATTGAAAAAACCATAGCTTTGACTATATAGATCTTTGTTGGAAAAATAATGTCTCTGCTTTTAATATGCTGTCTAGGTTTGTCATAGCTTTTTTTTCAAGGAACAAGTGTATGTGATGCCATACTGCAGTTGAATTTTGAATTAGTTTGCAGTTGAATTTTGAATTAGTTATCAGTATCTTCTTCAGTCTTCATTTCTTAATTGATCCAGTAAGTATGTAAATGTTTGTATGTTTGTGTGTTTGTGTGTAGATGGAGTCCAGGTAAGGTTCTGGACAAGGAATATCACTTTGGACCACTCCAAATAAACTGTACTGACAATGCTGTCAGTCCAGTAGGGCTGGAAGGCAGGGCCTGAGCCTAAAAGGATTCTTCTTAAACCTTGGTTCCTCCTACCTGCTTGTAGTAAAACATAAGAGAGAGATGAATTGAAGAAAGATGTGCTAGCAAAGAGGGAGCAGAATTTAAAGATCTGAAAAATTCTCAGCCTGTCTGTATTTCAGAGAATGTGAAAGTATCTTCTAAAGAACACCAAGATATATGGAAAGATAATCAGCCTCACTGCTGCTGCTGCTAAGGTTGCTTCAGTCGTGTCTGACTCTTCACGATCCCATTGACTGTAGCCTACCAGGCTCCTCCGTCCATGGGATTTTCCAGGTAAGTGTACTAGAGTGGGTTGCCATTTCCATCTCCAAGCACATTCACACTACTGTGCAAAACATCTATCTAGCTTTTTCATCATGTAAAACTGAAACTCTATACCTATTAAATTTTAATTTTCCCTCCCCAACTCCTCCAGCCTTTGAAAACCACCCGTTTTTCTCTATGATTTTGACTACTTTAGGTACTTCATAGGAATGCAATCATACATCATTTGTCCTTTTGTGACTGTCTTATTAGCATCATGTACTCAGGAGTTATCCACATTGTAACAAGTGACAGGATTTCTTTCTCTTTGAAGGCTGCATAATATTCCATTACATGTGTATACCACGTTTTCTTTATACATGCAGCTGTCAAAGGTCTTTTGGGTTGCTTCCACCTTTTGGCTATTGTGAATAATGCTGTATTTGAAGATTATGTGTTTACTCCATGAGATGATTTTAGAAGAATATGCTGGTACTAAAGTCAGTGGATTATTTTAAGTTTTCATGTCAGTGATAATGATGTATAATAGCTGCCTACCTATACTATGATGATTAAATAGTTGGAGCAGTAAAAGAGGACTTTTAAAACAAATGTAAAGAAGAAATTGCAAAGACTGTATTTAATGGCATAATTGACATAAATCAATCATATGTCAGTTCTTATATAATTCATCTGAACTTTTATAACTGGTGTCACAGAGAAGCTCCCAATGGTTTTCTGTCAGTGATATTATTACTATAATGCATAAAGTCAACTGCTAGTTTTCTTTGGAAACATTAATTGGAAATGAAAGACTCAGCATTATTTGCATTCTTTTTACTCTCTCACACTCATCTTTGTTACTCTAAAGTACATTTTTCTTATAGGGCTCCCTTTGAGATGATGGAATACTCCAGATCCAGTCCTTATACCTCTTCTCCATCTATGTTTTCTCACCCAGTTCCATGGTTTTAAATATTGTCTGTATGGTAATAGCTTGTGTAGCTTATTCTTGTCTCTCCCTTGAACTGATAACCATATATAAATTTCTGTCTCAATTTCTATAGCAGTCTCCTAATTTGTGTCCTTGCTCCACACTGCAGCCAGTTCAATCCTTTTTAGATTTTTTAAAAATATTTATTTATTTGGCTATGCCAGGTCTTATAGTTGCAACATGGGGGATCCAGTTCCATGACCAGGGATCAAACCCGGACCCCGTGCACTGGGAACATGGAGTCTTAGCCAATGGACCACCAGGGAAGTTCCCTAAATTTTTAAAAAATAGACTTCATTTCTTAAAGAAATTAGAGGATCATAGCGAAATTGAGTAGAAGGTACAGAGATTCTCCATATATCCTCTGCCTTTACATATGCATGGCAGCTCAGTTCTTTTTACTCATGAGCCATACTATGTTATATTCCTTTTTGGGGTCTCCATATCATATATAGATTAAAAACCACACCTCTCCTATGATGCTCCTCATGACGTGAATCCTGCCTTCCTTTTCATTTCCTTTTATTATTCCTTACTCTCAAAACTGCTCCAGTCACATGACTTTCTAGCTATTTCTCAAACGCACTAAGACCATCCCTATTTCTGGACTCTTGTATTTGTTGTTTGTTTTGTGGAGACTGCTCATTTGCTATATCTTCACATGGCCCCCTAGCTCACTGGTTCAGGCATCAGCTCATTTGTCATTTCCTGGGGATCTTCTCTAAAAGAGCAACCCCTGCCACTTTCTATCCTCTTCCCCAGTTAATGTGCATCACAGATTCTCAGCTGTCTCATCACCTGACATCATACAGGGCTTCCCTGGTGGCTCAAATGGTAAAGAACCTGCCTGTAATTTAGGAGACCAGGGTTCAATCCCTGGTTCGGGAAGACATTGTGTTACTTTGTGTTTATCTGTCTCCCCCAGTAGAATGCAAGTTACATGAGAGCAGGGACATTTCTAGTTTGTTTTCAACGAATCCTCAGTTGCCTGAAATAGTGCCTAACACTTAGTAGGCTCTTTATATCATCTGGTTAAATGAATGAATTTAAATGCGTTTTGTGCTATTGTTTGAAAGTTGACTGGTTCCATGTTTTTTGTGCTCAACTGTTCTTTCTTCTACTCTCCCTTTCTATTCTTATAGCAAGTAGTTAGGTTTTGCATCAATCAGTTTTGGGTCATTAGTATATTTCTTTGGAATTTAATAAGATGCAGTTGTAATATTCTTATAGTTGTCTCTAATGACTCATTATTTCATTCCCTCTTTCATTACCCATGGTCAGGCTTCAAAACTTTATATTTGTGGATTCCTTAACCTATCCAGCACACTTCTTAGTGGAATGCTTTCTCACGTATTCACTGAGAATATAGGTGCTCTTAGGTAAGAATTCCCTCACATTCTCTGTTTTTCTTTTTTAATTTCAAATTGTATTTAATTCTTATTTAAACTTTCTTCTTTTTCCTTTTAAGCAGAGAAAGAGGACTTCAAACTTTTTTCCAAGTTTAAACTTTCTTTTTTAAAACATTTAAATTTATTTAGTTATTCATTTGGCTGTACAAGGAGGATCTTTGATATTCATTGTGGCAGGCAGGATCTTTAGTTGCAGCATGCGAACTCTTGGTTGGAGCATGTGGGATCTAGTTCCCTGACCAGGGACCAAACCTGGGCCCCCTGCACTGGGAGTGGGGAGTCTTAGGTACTGGCTCACCAGGAAAGTCCCCAGGTTTAAGCTTACTTAATCCTTCTTTTAGCAGAGACATTACTTTGCCAACTAAGGTCCGTCTAGTCAAGGCTATGGTTTTTCCTGTGGTCATGTATGGATGTGAGAGTTGGACTGTGAAGAAGGCTGAGTGCCAAAGAATTGATACTTTTGAACTGTCGTGTTGGAGAAGACTCTTGAGAGTCCCTTGGACTGCAAGGAGATCCAACCAGTCCATTCTGAAGGAGATCAACCCTGGGATTTCTTTGGAAGGAATGATGCTAAAGCTGAAACTCCAGTACTTTGGCCACCTCATGCGAAGAGTTGACTCATTGGAAAAGACTCTGATGCTGGGAGGGATTGGAGGCAGGAGGAGAAGGGGACGATAGAGGATGAGATGTCTGGATGGCATCACGGACTCGATGGACGTGAGTCTGAGTGAACTCTGGGAGATGGTGATAGACAGGGAGGCCTGGCGTGCTGTGGTTCATGGGGTTGCAAAGAGTCGGACATGACTGAGCAACTGAACTGAACTGAATCCTTCTTTTAGCTCTCTTTCCTACTATCTCATCTTCACAGCTCTTTCCACTGAGCTCAGATATGTTTACCAACCTTCCTTGTACCAACTTATCTGCTGTCTTTTAAGCCACTGCTGTAGCTCACCTTTCTCATACCCATTACTGCCCAATCTTTTGAAGAAATCAATATTTCTACTTCTACACTGATTCATTTCATATTTCTACACTTTCACTTCTATTTATTCTTTGTACTGTTTTTCAAATTGCCATACAGCTGAATTGCCATGTCGTGTTACTGCTGTACAGCGAAGTGGTTCAGTTACACAATTTTCTACATTCTCCTTCATATTCTTTTCCATTATGGTTTCTCATAGGATATTGAATATAGTTCCCTGTTCTGTGCAGTAGAACCTTGTTGTTTATCCATTCTATTTATAATAGTTTGCGTCTGCTAATCCCAAACTCGCAATCCAACTCTCTTCTACCCCTTCCCACTTAGCAACCACCAGTGTATTCTCTATGTCCCTGATTCTATTTCTGTTTCATAGGTAAGTTTATTTGTGTCATATTTTAGATTCCATATAAAAGTGACAACATATGGTTTTTGTCTTTCTCTTTCTGACTTCCTTCACTTAGTGTGATAATTATTCTGCTTTGTAATATCCACAGGCTTCCCAGGCGGTGCTAGTGGTAAAGAAACCGCCTGCCAATGCAGGAGACTTAAGAGAGGCAGCTTTGACTTCAGGGTTGGGAAGATCCCCAGGAAGAGGGCATGGCAACCCACTCCAGTTCTTGTTTGGAAAATACCATGGACCGAGGAGACTGGCAGACTATAGTCCATGGAGTCACAAAGAGTTGGACATAACTGAAGCGACTTAGTACAGCACATAATATCCACAACTTTTATCCCCAAATCACCTATTATCTTCTAATTTATCAGATCCAATCCTTTCTTCTTCATCTTTATGCCAGATGACCTTTCTTTGATATTGGACTTTCTGGATCCATTGTATATCTCACAATCCCATCTCATTTTTATAACCTTCTTTAGCTTCATTGTTTCACACATATTTGGCTATCATATGTAATTACTTCATGGGCTCCTGTCTTTCATATATGAAAAAAATGGGTGCTACCTGAGGTTCTGCACTCAGTTATTAGTGATAAAAACACAACTCAGATCAGCCTAAACAATAACAGATTATGTAGAGATGGGCCTTTTCATGGACTCTAAAATCATCAATAGACTCTGCTCTGTTCCTCCATCCTGTGGACTCCATGTTGAGCTGACCACTGACAGCTCTAGGCTTACATTATTCTCATAACTAACAATTCTGGTGAAAAGAAAATATCTCTTTTCTGATAACTTTATATCTTAGATATGATACTTACTGGATCTAGCTTGGGTTCTGGAATCCTCCCTGAATTAATCACCTTAGTCAGGGAGGTGGAGAAAGGACTGGAATTAACAGGCCTAGGTCACAAACTCTCATAACTGGGATTTTGGGCATATTTTTTCTTTGAAGCATGTGGCCTAAAAATGGGAGCAAGATAGACTCCCAAAGAAATACTGAACAGCTTCTCTTCCTGTATTTTACATTGTATCCCTGTGCACTGTTACCACATTTGTTAGCATCTTTATGTTGATACCTTGCAAATATTGTAATTCAAGTGAGCCTTTCCTGTAAAGCCACTGGAAAATTAGATGGAGCTAGAGTTACTGGTCTAATGGTCCTTAGGCAACTCTGGAGAAGGCAATGGCACCCCACTCCAGTACTCTTGCCTGGAAAATCCTGTGGACATGACTGAGCGACTTCACTTTCACTTTTCACTTTCATACATTGGAGAAGGAAATGGCAACCCACTCCAGTGTTCTTGCCTGGAGAATCCCAGGGACGGCGGAGCCTGGTGGGCTGCCGTCTATGGGGTCGCACAGAGTCGGACACGACTGAAGCGACTTAGCAGCAGCAGCAGAGTTACTGGTCTAATGGTCCTTATGAAGAAAGCTCAAGGTGCAGTGTCCAAGGTGAATGCCACATTCATGCCTGGTTTGTAAAATATTTCTGGATTCCCTGGTGGCTCAGATGGTAAAGAATCTGCCTGCCATGCAGAAAACCTGGGTTCAATCCCTGAAGAAGGACATGGAAACCCCCCCACCCCCAGTATTCTGTTCTTGAAAACCCTATGGACAGAGGAGTTTTGTGGGTCACAGTCAATGGGGTTCCAAAGAGTTGAACATGACTGAACAACTAACACTTTTCATTTTCTACCCAGAACTGTCAAATGAATGAAATAACTGAGTAGGTACGTATTACTCAAATCCAGGTCTACTTGGAGAACTTTCCTGTATCATCAGGAAGCCCACCTAAGGCAGGTGTGAACTAGGGTCTGACCCTGAAGCTGAGGAAAGGCTGGGAGGAACTAGATGGGGCTTCAGGGCCCTTTTCAAGCAGGTTGGTTTTCAGTTTAGACCTGAGTGCTAGGGACAGAGTAGCCAAGTATGTAGATTCACTGGGAAGAGCACAGGATGGTGGCAAGGAGGAGTCCAGCATGGAAGGGACAGTACAGGTGGGGATGGAAACTGGATAAGCAGTGACTTGGAGTCTGCACCCAGGGCTTATTTTTGCATAACAAGTACCAGGTGTGGCTGAAAGTAAAACTTTGCTATAAACCCAAAATATTGTGAATGCTCAAAGGCAGGTTTTTGTGTACCTCTGTTCCTACCAGTTGCATTTGTATTTTCCTCTTTGTAAGTACTGAATCAAAAATAAAACAACTAGGTTGAATTAACTAATTCTGTTTTCCCAACTGTACAGGTATCTTCCCGATTATACAAGTCTATAATCCTAGGAGTATTCAAGAATATAATGAATAAGTAAAGGCAGAGATTTTGTCTATTTTCCCGCCATTAATTAATTAACCTAGAATAAATGGCACCGTGCACAAAATAAATATGTGTTGAATTTGAAAGAATGTTGTACATGGAAAAAATAAAATGTGGGCTATTTCTTTTACTCTTTCAGAAGTAAAGAATATTAAAAACATTAAAAAAAAATCTGACATGAAAGGGGGATGCTAACAATTTGACTTGAAACTTGGAGAGTTTATCAGTTATAAGAAAATTGTGATAGAAACAGGTCAATTCCTGATGTTACTTTTCGAACAGATTTGCCTTCAATTTACTTGAATAGTTCTTGGACTTACCTTAGAGAAGAAATGATAGATTCATGTTTTTATTCTAATATTTAGTTTCAGTTAGCTGTAATTCTAAAAATATCAAGACTTTATCTGGTACCATTCTGTGGAAGACTTTTACCAGATGATGGCATGAGGTGAGAGGTTCTCTTAAAATCATTTAAGTAGGAAACCAAGAATTTCAAGTTGTCTTTTTCAGAGTTGGAATCGTTATTCTTGCTGTTGTCAAGTTGTAAGACCAAATTATATCACTAGGTGGCGTAAGTTACAAGTTGAAAGGCCATAGTGTTACCAGATATGAACTGTAATAGCTGATATATTTACTTGCCCTCTAGTTCATTTTTGTATGTCGGTATATTCCCTGGGTCAGGAAGGCCCCCTGAAGGAAGTCATGGCAACCTATTCCAATATTCTTGCCTGGAGAATCCCATAGACAGAGGAGTCTAGCATGCTGTAATCCACACGGTGACAAGAGAGTCGAACAAGACTGAAGCGACTTAGCACACACATATGTTGATCTTGGAAACTCTCACCGGGGAGAATATAAATTTTGTTTGGATGTTTACTTAAATACATATAATAAAATAAAAAACAGGCAGCAAGCTCTTAGTTTAAAAACAATTAAAGAAAAAGAGAGCTATAGTTTTTATTAATTGAAGCCATTCACTTTTGAGTTAAAAAAATGAGGGGGCATCACGGGGTAAGTAAAGTCATCCCCAGGCAAAACTGCAGAGTGGCGGATTAATCCCTCTCTCTGTATCCTGTAGGCACTAAAATAGATAGCTCTCTATTTTCCCCACTTGCTCTTGGAAAGTCCCTTCTCCCAGCTGCTGCTCTTCCTGCTGTCCCCAGCTGCTCTGTGGTCACCGCCGTGGACACTGAGCAAACTCACTTCACTTCTGCATTCGTCAGAACATGCCTGTTCTGTGTTTGTTTCATCCTCCTGCAGTCAGAGCTTTGTGTTCTTTCCTTGTATTGGCTAATTCAGAACAAGCCTGTGCCCACGTATGGATGGGGATGAGGGTTTAATGGGAGCACTAGCTCAGCTTTGCTTCATTCTCCTCTCTTAGATAAAGTGTGTTTTCATGGAGGTTCGAATGGTCAAGAATTGAACAGGGAACAGAATGCCTATTCAGTGGGGGTAAGTGAAGAGAATATCAGTCAGTGGTAGGAGCCCACCCTGGGACTATTGACAGTGATGCACCACTATCACTATTCCCTTTGCCGTGGAGTAGCTCCCACAGGGAGCTTCAGACTTAAATAAAAGAAGGCAGTTACTATAAACTTGAGGCTCCAAACTGCTGCTGCTGGTGTGTATCGGGGGATGACCAGGATTCAATATTCTGGTTTTCCTTTCCTTTCTTATTGTGGCTTCCTGATGTTGCTTCTCACTGGGAAGCCTGTGAATGCGGTACATAGAGATCAATGTCCCAAGCTGTAGAACAGGGCAGAGGAATTGGAACGTGAATGTGGAGGGGCAAATGAAAGCATCCAGCACAGGGAACTTCTGAAATCAGTATTTCTTTTTCTAGGTAGAGCCTCCAAGTTGGGAATTTCAACTAACCAGCTTGTTGGCAAATGGGGTCTTAATGTATTATTCAAGTTCCTATAATATACTATTATTTTTTTTGGTCTTGAACTATACTTGATGGATATCACATAGCTAGTATCTATTTATTCATGATTGTCTTTGTACATCAACAAATAAGTAGGTAATTTATCAGGATATTTTATTCCCAAAGGAGATCTCTTTGGAAGTGTTCTCTTCCACCATCGTTAATAGTTCTTAGTATATCAAAGAACATAATGCCGTATACTCCCATCTTCTAAATAGTCTTGAGAATGCAAATATAAGCACAAAGCATGTGTTTTATACCACAAAGATTTTACAATTCAAGTTTTTATATAATATACCCCAAACCTTTTATTTACAAAAAAATATATTTATTTATTTGCTGTGTTCGATCTTAGGTGTGGTTCCTGGGCTCCAGAGACCAAGGGCTCAGCAGTTGTGGCACGTGGGCTTAGTTGCCCTGCAACACGTGGGATCTTAATTCCCTGAAAGTGAAAGTGTTAGTGGCTGAGCAGTGTCCGACTCTTTGCGACCCCATAGACTGTAACCCACCAGGCTCCTCTGTCCATGGAATTCTCCAGGCAAGAGTACTGGAGTGGGTAGCCATGCCCTCCTCCAGGGGATCTTCCTGATCTAGGGATTGAAGCTAGGTTTCTTGCATTGCAGGCAGAGTGTTTGCCTTCTGAGCCATGAGGGAAGCCCCTGTGTGTGTGTGTGTGTGTGTATAAGTATGCTCACGCTCAGTCACTTCAGTCGTGTCCGACTCTTGGCAACCCCATGGACCATGGCCCACCAGGTTCCTCTGCCCATAGGATTCTCCAGGCAAGAATACTGGAGTGGGTTGCCATTTCCTTCTCCAGTGATAAAGTATGAAGTGAGTGAAGTGAAGTCACTCAGTCGTGTCCTACTGTTTGTGACCCAGGAGACTGCAGCCCACCAGGTTCCCCTGTCCATGGGATTTTCCAGGCAAGAGTACTGGAGTGGGTTGCCATTGCCTTCTCCCATGTATATGTGTGTGTGTGTGTGTGTGTATATGTACATATATATATATATACACACATGCTCAGTTGCTCAATCATGTCTGACTCTTTGTGACTCCATGGACTATACCTCACCAGGATCTTCTGTCCATGGAATTTTCCAGGCAAGAATACTGGGCCAGGTTGCCATTTCCTACTCCAGAGAATCTCCCTGACCCAGTGATCTAACCCAAGTCTCCTTTACTGACTGGAGGATTCTTTACTGCTGAGCCACTTGGGAAGCCCTGTATGTATATATATATATGAGAGAGAGAGAGACAATTTCTACTGTTCTAACTCAAGCTTGCTCAGGTGACTGAGTTGTGTTTTGAGCCCCTTGATGAACTGATTGTTTTTTTCCTCCATGCAAAATAGTCCTGGCACTTTTACAGTGAGGAAGTTTCACAGGCCATGACAGAGATTGAAACAGGGATGAATTTGCCTTGGACATCACTCAAGATTGATTTGGGAGATTCCACAAAGGATTGAGCCCAAGCACAGTTTGATATTCTGCATATAATATATAGTTCCACTCTGCCGGGTTTTAAATAAAAATAATTAAAATACAAGATGGATTTTCTTGTTCTTTTTTTTTCCCTGGCCCAGATTGTTCTTCTATGAGAAAAGATTAGCATGCCCCCAGAGAATCTGGTAGCAAAGATTTAGAAATGCTTCACCACCCCAGACTGCTTCCTAGTTTACTGAGAGGAAACTTTGCAAATAGGATTTCGGTCCCCTTCTGACTTGGACCCTTAGATTCTCCTGGTATTAATACTACCAGGTTGCTAAGCATCTGAGGTAAAACTAGGCCTTCCTTGGCACTCTTATTTTTTACTCTAAACATTCTCCAGGCAAATTTACGTACATCTATCGCCCCAGTTACCAAATATACACAAATAATCCTCAGTTAAAACGTTCTCCTGCAATTCAAACACAACTGCTTCATAACCTACTTTTCTAATCTCCTTTTCAGATAATGCCACTACAATCTACCTGTGAATAATCCTGAATGCCATCTCCTTCCTTCCTTCTCAGTAAGTCACTAATTTCTGTTGGAAACATGGTCTTCTCTCAACTCTTTACCACTTCCCTTAGATCAGATCGTCATTTCCCCACATGGGTCCTGTGCTCTGGTCACTCTGAATTATTCTGTTCTCCAAACTAGCCATAGATCCTCATGCTTTTGTGCTGGCCTCCCAATCTCTTCATTTTATCTACTCTCACTAATTAGTTCAGATTCTCTGTGATAAGTGTTGGTTCCTCAGTAATATGAAGCATGACTGAAATAGCTTCTTTCTCTTGGTTCTTTGTGTATACAATTTCCAATATGTCATAGCAGTTACTGTTGCACTCTACTTGTTCATTTCTATGTATGTCTTCTCAAAATCCTGAACCTCTTTGAGAGTTAACACTTGGTCTTAATATCTAAGTATCTCTAATAATCATAATCAGTGCTAATAAATGTGAATTACTAAATAAATGATTTTATGTGGCATAAGAGCATCCTCTTGTCATGTGAATGAAAGACCATATTCTGTTGGTGAGGTCAAATGGCCTCAGTTAACATAGAGGAGACTGGAAAATATAGTCCAACTATTATGCAGCTATTGTACAACCAGTTATTTGGTGACTAACTGGCTTGTCTGCCATAGGAACTGTGTTTTTGGGAAGATATATATATTTGGAAATATTAGATGTCCAATTTATGACATATTTGGATTTAATTACTCCATGTTACTTTATTATCTTTATTTGTCTTTATATGATTCTTTTCTCTTTTGCTACCTTCTTTTGAATAAATAAAGATTAAAAAAATCCATTTCCTTTCAGTCAAATTATGTGCATCATTACTTCCCTAACTGATGTTAAACTGTTTTTCAAAATGATTTTACCAATTATGTTCTCACCAGCAGTACACGAGAATTTTCTTTTCTTTACACTCTCACCAGCACAGGTATTGGTTAGCTTTTATTATTTTTGGTCATATAAGAGGTATGCAATGGTATTTCAAGGTGTCTTAATTTGCATTTATCTGATTGCTAGTGAGGCTGATTTGGAGAAGGCAATGGCAACCCACTCCAGTACTCTTGCCTGGAAAATCCCATGGACGGAGGAGCCTGGTAGGCTGCAGTCCATGGGGTCATGAAGAGTCGGACATGACTGAAGTGACTTAGCAGCAGTAGCAGTGAGGCTGATTATCTTTTCATATATTTAGCGGCGTTAAGATGCTTTTTTTTTTTTTTTTTT
>SJYQ01004660.1:101817-125988 GCA_006410935.1 Redunca redunca
CAATGTCACGAACCTCATTCCATAGTTCATCAGGCGCTCTATCTATCAGATCTAGGCCCTTAAATCTATTTCTCACTTCCACTGTATAATCATAAGGGATTTGATTTAGGTCATACCTGAATGGTCTAGCAGTTTTCCCTACTTTCTTCAATTTCAGTCTGAATTTGGCAATAAGGAGTTCATGATCTGAGCCACAGTCAGCTCCTGGTCTTGTTTTTGTTAACTGTATAGATCTTCTCCATCTTTGGCTGCAAAGAATATAATCAATCTGATTTCAGTGTTGACCATCTGTAGATGAATAAGTTATGTCAAAGCAATCAAATATTAATGATGTGTACCTTGTGACAAACACATTTCCAAAAACCTGTCTGCCACCTGCATCTCTGACCCTGCCTGCCAGCAACTTAGCAGCAACCACACTGGGGGAGCGGGCGGAGGCGGCCGAGGCCTGGGAGGGTCAGGCAGCCGTAAGCTCAGCGCGGGTGGGCTGAGTGGACTGTGAGGCTGCAGGTGTCAGCGGTCAGGCAAGCGGGGTCCGTGGGAACAGCCCCGAGAGGTGCTGCGCTGTGATTACTGTTGCTTCAGCATAAATGCATGTTGTTGTGTTTTAGCTCTGACAGGGAATTGCTGTGTTTCTGGGCCGCGGTGACGGGCTCTGACCGTAGGGGTGTCTGTGACGAGTGAGCTCAGATGACTGAGCTCGGCGTGGCATTACCGAGGTCTGCAGCACCGGTGACCCTGTCCCCCCAGCCTGGGTCCTGCCTTGTGACCGCCCCTGCCCCTCCCTTCTCCACACCTCGGCCATGGGGCCCTCTCCCCCCGCCACAGTGTGGTCTTGTTGACCTCCCACCTGTGACCACCCTCAACCCTGTCCCGGTCAGAGTCCAAAGCCCGCCCCTCCTTGGCACTCAGCACCCAGCCCCTGCCCACCCGCAAGACCGGCACGCACAGACACGCTGAGCCCACGCCCTCCTTGTGGCCTCCGTGGCTCCCGGTCCCTTCGTCCCAGGGCTGACCCTTCCTGCACGCTTGGCCGGTTCATTTCCTGCAGTGTCCTTCCCCGACTCTGAGCTAGAGAGCCCCTCCCTCCCTCTCAGCCTCCGCCCTCTTATTTTCTCCACATCCCTTTTATCACCTTATCTGTTTGTTTCTGGTCGGCTTTCTTCATTTTCCCTTCCCCTGATGACATGCAGGTCTCAAGGGTTTACATCCGTTTGCTTCATTGCTCTGTCTCCGGCCAAAGGGCCCCTCCGAGGTGCTCAGTCATCATTTGGTTTGGTGAATAATAGATAAAACCTGTCCCACGGGGAACAGACAAGCTCGTGCGGCAGAATCTCTGCCAACCCCTTGCCACCGTCCCTGCAGGGTGGAGACAGCAGTATCTGCCTCCGCACAGCGCAGGGCTCCCAGGAGCTCTTTAGGGGCCCCCGACACCACAGGGTAACCCGCGAAGCTGCTGACAATCCCCTGCCATGGAGCCCTCCTACCAGGCCAGGAGAGTGACCGCTCAGTAACTGTCTCCATAGCTGACATGAACACCGAGGTGGAGTCCCGCACTAGACAGCCGCCTAAGTCAAGAGTGACGGTGTTGTTCCGGAAGAGTTCAGTAGCAACGAAAATGGACTCTGGGTATCTCACAAAATGGGAGCTTCCTGGAGCGATGTCAAGGCTCACAGTTCCAGAAAGAGAAATGGAACTGGCATGATTAAGCCAGGGAATCAAGGAAGCGCAAGGCAGAGCAGATGAACCTCAGAGGATGTGAAGGCCGGCCAAGGACGCCACCAGGGCAGGAAACGCACCCCGCTTTCCAGGGACATTAGGCGGGCCCCGGCCCTCTCTCGTCCGCTCCCTTCAGGGTTGGGAAAGGGCAGCCTTACCTGAAAGGGTGTGCGGATTAACAAAGCAGCACGCTGTGCCCTACCAGGTCTCCTGCTGAGAAACAGAGGCGATGCTCACACCCACCTCGGGAGGACCTGATCAGACCTGGGCCTTGTCAGGACCACAGGGGCAAAGTGGCCCCAGCAAGTCTGCGACAGGCTCGTTTTGGCAGCCAAGCAGGTGTCAGAGTCCCATGCCTTCCGGGAGCAGCGGGTCAGGACCGGAGCAGGACCTGAGTGAAGCCTGCTGGATGAGAGTCAGCATGGAGGGATGAGGCATGTGCTTGCATGGAGGTGGCGCCTACCCCAGGCAGCCCCCCTGAACACGCCTGTGACGGGACGCTCTCTGACATCTCGCGACTTTCCTCTCCAAAGTGCTGATGGAGCGGGCTCATGGGGGGATGTCCTAATTTTGAATCAGCCTCTAGGGGTGTGAGGCATCGAGCAGATTGTGAGAGCCAGTTGTTTCATTTTCAGAAATTTTCAAGCCACTTAAGATCGTGTTGCTAGCTTAAATTTAGCACCATTCTTTGTTAGAAGCAAAATTAGCTTAAAATGAACTATGCTTAAAATTAGTCCAGGTTGGAGTATTTACACCACAAGAATTGACAAAGGCTGCAAATCAGGCCGTTTTAAAAAAATCTTTCCCAGAGCTGGTTATTAAACCAGCAAATTATTGCTTGTATTCCAGAAATCAACTCTGCCTGGTCTTACTCTATTTTTTATCATTACCGGATTTTACTTTTAATCATAAATGAAATTTGTCTGTAGTTTTGTTCCATTTTTTGCTTTGGGGACACATTCTTTGTGAGCTTTATTTCTTAAAGTTTTCCATATTTTTCTAAGGCCAGTTTTTATCTCTGATTTTCAATCATCTAGGGAATATTTTTAAATGCAGGGCCTAGGGCATGCACCTGATTAATTAAATCAGAATCTCAGGGGGGTGGGACTCAAATGTCAGTATTTTTTTTAAATCTTCACACAATTCCAATATTCAGCCAAAGCTGAGAACCACTGCCTCAGCCCAGCGTTTCTTGATCACTAATATACATGCATCTCCTTTCTAGGGGATTTAACTTCTGTTAAAACACAGAATTTAATTTAGCAGCGAGGATGTGGGCCAACATACTCCCATGGCTGCTGCTGCTGCTGCCGCCGGCCCATGGATCACACTTTGAGTAGCAAGGACTTGAATAACAGTGTCATTATCTGTATTTTAAATTACTTATTTGTTTATTTTTGAAGTCCAGTACAGCCAAAAATAAACAAACATTTTAAATAAGTAAATAATTCAAATAAGTTAAATAAATAAATACATGTCAAGACATGTATGCAGGTCAGGAAGCAACAGTTAGAACCAGACATGGAGCAACAGACTGGCTCCAAATCGGGAAAGGAGTACGTCAAGGCTGCATGTTGTCACCCTGCTTATTTAACTTATATGCAGAGTATATCATGTGAGATGCTGGGCTGGATGAAGCACAAGCTGGAACCAAGATCACTGTAGATGGTAACTGTAGCCATGAAATTAAAAGAGGCTTGCTCCTTGGAAGAAAAGCTATGATGAACCTAGACAGCTTATTAAAAAGCAGAGACATTACTTGGCTGACAAAGGTCTATCTAGTCAAAGCTATGGTTTTTTTCAGTACTCATGTATGGAGGTGAGAGTTGGACTAAAAAGAAAGCTGAGTGCAGAAGAAGTGATGCTTTTGAACTGTGCTGTTGGAGAAGACTCTTGAGAGTCCCTTGGACTGCAAGGAGATCCAACCAGTCCATCCTAAAGCAAATCAATTCTGAATATTCATTGGAAGGACTGATGCTGAAGCTGAAACTCCAATACTTTGGCCACTTGAGGGGAAGAACTGACCTGTTGGAAAAGACCCTGATGCTGGGAAAGATTGAAGGTGGGAGGAGAAGGGGATGACAGAGGATGAGATGGTTGGATGGCATCACCGACTCAATGGACATGAGTTTGAGTAAGCTCTGGGAGATGGTGAAGGACAGGGAGGCCTGCTGTGTGGCAGTCCATGGGGTCGCAAACAGTCAGACACGACTGAGCGGCTGAACTGAACGGGGCTGGACTTCACGGTGGCCTGTGAGCTTCCTTTAGGGGCGGCGAGAGGGGCTACTCTTTGCCGCACGGGCTTCTCGTTGTGGTGGCTTCTCTTGTTGCGGAGCACGGGACTCACAGGCTCTAGAGAGTGGGTTCTGTATTCGCAGCATACAGGCTGGTGCCCCGTGGCATGTGGAATCTTTCCAGACCGGGGATTGCACCCATGTCCCCTGCGTAGGCAGGCAGACTCTTGAGCACTGGACCACTAGGGAAACTCAGTCATGTCCTGCTCTTTGTGACCCATTGGACTGCAGCCCACCAGGCTCCTCCCTCTGTGGGATTTTTCAGGCATGAATACTGGGGTGGTTGCCATTTCTTTCTCCATGGGATCTTCCCAACCCAGGGGTGGAACCTGGCTTTCCTGTATTGCAGGCAGATTCTTTACCATCTGAGCCATCAGGGAAGCCCCTATGTATTTTAAAGATTAAGTGAAATTCAGTTACACAGACATTTCATTCTGATGCCTTTTCCATATCAAATCTTGTTACTTTTCCATTCTATAAATGTTTTATTTAAAATATGTTTCTACATCAGTTTTGGTATTTAACATTTTGTGAGGAGTCTTTTTTCTAGGTTTTCAAATTGACTACCATAGAGTGACATTTAATGGTTTCTTTCGTTATTTTAAACTTTCCTGTATCTATAATTATAGCAATTCAAAAATCAATAGTTTAAAAAACATTACTCTAATCAACCAAATATCTGTGACTGACTAATCCTTGAGCTCCAGTTGTTTTTTTCTTTTTTTATATATATTTACTTATTTGGCTGCATGGGGGTCTCAGTTGCAATGCTTGATCTCTTAGCGGAGGTGTGTGGCATCAGTTACCTGACCAGGGATTGAACCTGCGTTGGGAGCACAGAGTCTCAGCCCCTGGGCCACCAGGGAAGTCACCATTTTTCTGGTTTTGAGTTGAGCTTTTGATTCCAGACGAGTCTGTGGAGATACACTACCAGAGATGTAATCTCAGAAACAGTTTCAGAGGCTGCGTTCTGCTTCAGCTCATTTCAGTTCAGTTCGTCGCTCAGTCGTGTCCAACTCTATGACCCCATGGACCGCAGCACGCCAGGCCTCCCTGTCCATCACCAGCTCCCGGAGTCCACCCAAACTCATGTCGTGAGTCGGTGATGCCATCCAACCATCTCATCCTCTGTCGTCCCCTTCTCCTCCTGCCCTCAATCTCTCCCAGCATCAGGGGCTTTTCAAATGAGTCAGTTCTTCCCATCAGGTGGCCAAAGTATTGGAGTTTCAGCTTCAGCATCAGTCCTTCCAGTGAATATTCAGGACTGATCTCCTTTAGGATGGACTGGTTGGATGTCCTTGCAGTCAAGGGACTCTCAAGAGTCTTCTCCAACACCACAGTTCAAAAGCATCAATTCTTCCGGTGCTCAGCTTTCTTTATGGTCCAACTCTCACATTCACACATAACTACTGAAAAAACCATAGCCTTGACCAGATGGACCTTTGTTGGCAAAGTAATGTCTCTGCTTTTTAATATGCTATCTAGGTTGGTCATAACTTTCCTTCCAAGGAACAAGCCTTTTAATATCAAGGTTGCAGTCCGCATCTGCAGTGATTTTTGAGCACAAGAAAATAAAGTCTGTCATTATTTCCATTTTTTCCCCATCTATTTCCCATGAAGTGATGGGACTGGATGCCATCATCTTAGTTTTTTGAATGTTGAGCTTTAAGCCAACTTTTTCACTCTCCTCTTTCACTTTCATCAAGAGGCTCTTTAGCTCCTCTTCACTTTCTGCCATAAGGTTGGTGGCATCTGCATATCTGAGGTTATTGATATTTCTCCCAGCAAACTTGATTCCAGCTTATGCTTATCCAGCCCAGCATTTCAAATGATGTACTCTGCATATAAGTTAAGTAAGCAGGGTGACAATATACAGTCTTGATGTACTCCTTTCCAATTTGGAACCAGTCTGTTCTTCCATGTACAGTTCTAACTGTTGCTTCCTGACCTGCATACTGATTCCTCAGGAGGTAGGTCAGGTGGTCTGGTATTCCCATCTCTTTCACAATTTTCCACAGTTTGTTGTGGTCCACACAGTCAAAGGCTTTGGCATAGTCAATAAAGCAGAAGTAGGTGTTTTTCTGGAACTCCCTTGCTTTTTCGATGATCCAGTGGACGCTGGCAATTTGCTCTCTGGTTCCTCTGTCTCTTCTAAATCCACCTTGAATGTCTGGAAGTTCACAGTTCATGTACTGTTGAAGCCTGTCTTGGAGAATTTGAGCATTACTTTGCTAGTGTATGAGATGAGTGCAATTGTGCAGTAGTTTGAGCATTCTTTGGCATTGCCTTTCTTTGGGATTGGAATGAAAACTGACCTTTTCCAGTCCTGTGGCCACGGCTGAGTTTTCCAAATTTGCTGGCATACTGAGTGCAGCACTTTCACAGCATCACCTTTTAGGATTAGGAATAGCTCAGCTGGAGTTCCATCCCCTCCAGTAGCTGTGTTCGTAGTGATGCTTCCTAAGGCCCACTTGACTTTGCACTCCAGCGTGTCTGGCTCCAGGTGAGTGATCACACCATCGTGGCTCCAGGTGAGTGACCACACCATCGTGGCTCCAGGTGAGTGATCACACCATCGTGGCTCCAGGTGAGTGACCACACCATCGTGGCTCCAGGTGAGTGATCACACCATCGTGGCTCTAGGTGAGTGATCACACCATCGTGGCTCTCCGGGTCATTAAGATCTTTTTTGTACAGTTCTTTGGTGTGTTCTTGCCACCTCTTCTTAATATCTTCTGCTTCTACTAGGTCTACACCGAATTATGCTTACTACTATGTAATTAAATCACTTTATATGGGGAAACTGAGGCACAGAGGGGCATATAACTTACACTTCTGACTGAAGTTCAATTAGGGATAGAAGATACCTCACCTCCAGTCCTTGTGTAACTTCTACTGTTCAATAATTTATTAATGTTGCCAAATGTGGATAATATATAGGGCACCCAAAGCCTTTTATATTCAGACCTCTTTTGTGATGTTCCATGATCCCACAGAGGAAGTGCTGTTATTAAGAAACCAATTATGGAAACTTGTGTACCATTTGTGAAAAAGTGTAATGGTACTTCCCTGGTGGTTCAGCCTAAAGGATTCTCCTGCCAGTGCAGAGACATGGGTTCAGTCCCTGGGTTGGGAAGATCCCACCCAGCTTTCTTGCCTGGGAAATTCCATGGACAGAGAAGCCTGGTGGGTTACAGTCTATGGGGTATTAAAAGCGTCAGACACGACTTAGCTAGTAAAGACCAACAACACAGGCCTTCAGTGCATCAGTTGGGGTCAGGATGGGGCGGGGGAGACAGTTCAGTCCATGACAGGAGCCAGATGGATATCTGCAATTCTGAGAGCAAACAGACTTGGCTCTTGAGGCCAGGTCAGGAATATGCTGAGTCACCCCTGCCCCCATCGTTTTATCCCACCGCTAAATTTATTTTGTCCTTCCGTTCATTTATGCCTCAAACATTAATCGGGTCTCAGCTGTGCCCAGAACTGTGCAGCTACTGGACACAGGGTGCTGCCATCAGGGAAAGGTCACAGCGCTGTGGGGCCAGCACCCAGACGGCTGGGTCCTGGCTGGAGGCCCCGGTGACAGAGAGCTGCTTCTGGAGAAGGTGGCTCTGACTCAGCCCTGAAACATGCCATAGAATCATCCCATCAAGGAGGAAGGGGCTCGTTTAAACAGTCAACCTCCAAAGCATCCCTAGTTGCCTAGACCCACCTGGGAGGGGAGCTTAGAGTTTGATTTAAAAGTTTCTGCTCAACCTGTGGGCCATGGATCAGGAGCACTGGATCAGTCGGGTCACCTGGGAGCTTCTTAGCTAGAAGGGGATCCCAGAGCCCATCTCAGACTCGCCGAATCAAACCCCGTAGCTTAACAAGATCTGTAGGGATTCGTGTGAGCATTAAAATCCAGAAAACACCGATCAAATACAGTGCTGCTGTTCACAACTGGAGAAACCAAGACCCAGAGAGAGGAAGTGATCCTTTCATGATGAGACAGCAATTGGAACCAAAAAAGCCCCAGATCTAAGCCCCCAACCCCCAACTTGCAAATATCTTTCTTCTGTAGGTTAGCATGTCTGAGATGTTCATATCACATAATGAGGCTGACATTTTTACACAACAAGCCCTGGAGGCCTCACCAGGGGCTCTCACCTGTCAGGTGAGCACTCGGGGCCCTGACGGCGTTCCTCTGTTGACAGTGCCCTGGCCGCTGTGTGGGGCGGCTTGACTGCGCTCAGGCCGCCTCCCACCACGTCCGCATGCTCTGGGCGTTCACTGGCCTCCCCGCTCGGGTCGCCACAGTCGCTGCTGCTGCAGAGAAGGGATTAAATGCATCCTGGAGGCTGCGGTCCCAGGACAGCCTCTGGCTGAGGTGTGCTCCAGTCTTCAATGTGTTTCTCTCATTTCCCTGGTTCGTTCCTTCACATGGCGGACACTGCTAATCGTCTGGGTCAGGGAATCTCAATCCTTGAATTTGGTTCAAGGTGTTTTGAGACTCGTGGCACCTCTATACACCTCACAGAAGCAAAGGCAAATACTTCTTGAAGAAAGGAATCTTCACTTTACGCCTAAAATAATTCAATGAGGCAAACGAACAAGGCAGTTTTATTGATACCTTTGGGAACCGGAAACTCCATCATGTAATATAGTCTTCCCAGAACTAAGTAGCACTTCTAACAACAAAAACAACATGCAGTTACCAAAACACATACACACACACTAACTTTAATGGAAGCTTCACAGCAAGAGAGATACAACCAAAGAAGGAAATAGAGAATTGAAACCCAGAAGACACGTTTGAAGAAATGAGCCAGAGTGTCGTTCCAAGAGACAACAAGATGGAAAATACAGAAGAGAAGAGACAGAGAAAACATATTTTTGAATCCTGAGCACACATTTCACCGGAGGCCTGAAAGGAGTGAGACAGGGGAAGGTCTGACGGGGCGGCCTTTACGGCACTGACGGATCCAAGGTGTTCTGAAAAAACAAGGACAGTCTCCACGCCCGTGCTTACAGCGGGTTCCTTCTCCTCGGAATCAGAGAGGCAGGTCAGAGGACTGAGTCCCCCTCCAGCCTCATCCTCGGCTACCGCATTTTCCCTCTGGGTGTCTTTTTATTTCTCTTTCATCTATTTCCAGTAGGTCCTTATCCTATGTGTGAAAATTTTTTTAAAAATCCAGTGTTTATTTTGGGTTTTACACACAGACATAGTTCCTAGGCAAAAAAAAAATAATGTATATATAGTTCAGTGAATATGAAAGTGTCTTCCTTTTTTCTGGCATTGCTGATGCTAGAGACATCTAGGACAGACACCAAATCCTTTGTGGAGGCTGAGCGGCAGGCCCGCCCCCATGACTGTGTGGTTTGTACTCCCCATGAAAACACCTGCTAAGACGATGGAGGGGTTAGAAAGCAGCCACAGTTCTGCTTGCCAAGCTGTGGCCCTGGCAAGACACTTTATCAGTCAGAGGGCGCCTTCTACACAAAAACGCTACACCACACTACACTCCGGCTACGTTTGCCCTAAGAAGGACTTTTATTTATTTTGCACAAAAGTGTTCATTCCTTAATGGGGTGCCACCAATCTGTCCACTGGAGAAGTGTCTAATAAAAGAAAAATTCCTTCTCAGTTACCTCAAAGGCCTGCCAAAGCTAGGTAGCCCTGTGTGTGTGTGTGTGTGTGTGTGTTTAAGGGCATGGCTTGTGGGCTAACTTACTGCCTAGCTTCACCTGGTCTGAGGGCCCTGTGTTGCAGGACTGTGATGCTGAAACCAGGCCGGCCCTGGCAAACTGGTAGGGCCGGCCACCCAACTCTGGGAAATTTCTTCTAGCTGGGCACCTTTGGATTGTCACTTCATGATGGAGTGAAGTTCCTGGCGTTTCCCCTGTCTCATCCCCTGTGGTTTCCTTGCCTTGCGGTGACCCTTGTGTTTAAAGGGCACAGACACCGCAGAGGGAAGAAGCCCGATCCTGCAAAGTGTGCCTCTGCTGGGGACGTTCTGGTGCCAGCACCTCAGACCGCCTCATTGGCTTAGAAGTTCACTCTTTTTCTTCCCATCCCTCTGTCCCAAAGGTGCGGGCTTAACTTTTACGCATTTCTTCTTTGCACAACTCTGTTCTTTCTTCCTACCTCTGCCCTGCACTCCCTCAGAGCACACTTCTCTGCTCTTTCAATGGCTGAATACAAAAGGCTCCCTTCCTAACCTGACCCCCAAGCACACCTCTGAGTTTCTGGTTGCTTTCTTCAGTTGCCTTCCTCCTCTCCTTGACTAAAAAAGAATGTTTATTTGTTGCAAAATATTTAGAGTACAGAAAAGTAGTAACATTTTATGCGACTGAATTTCTTACCAGTAATTTTTCTATGAATATTTTTACACAGTTCAGAACAGACTGCATAGTTTTATATTTGGATTTTCTTTTTTTACCTTAACAACACGAACACTCTATTTAAATCCTAAAAACATTTTCCTATGACAGTCATATCAGCAAGATAGCAGGCCAGGAAGTTATAGACCCTGCTTCCCCCACAGAGACACCCAATTAACCACAATACATATAGACCAGAACCCCTCCAAGAGAACTCTAGAGCCCAGCTGAGGCGCTGTGACACCCAATCCACTACAAAAGCAAGAAGGGATTCCAGCAAAGGGGATGCTGCAGTTATGTTGCTGTTCAGTTGCTCAGTTGTGTCTGACTCTGTGCAACCCCATGGATGGCAGCACACCAGGCTTCCCTGTCCTTCACTGTCTCCCTGAGTTTGCTGAAACTCATGTCCATTGAGTTGGTGAGGCCAGCCAGCCACCTCATCCTCTGTCATCCCCTTCTCCTCCTGCCTTCAATCTTTCCCAGCATCAGGATCTTTTGCAATGAGTCAGCTCTTCACATCAGGTGGCCAAAGTATTGGAGTCTCAGCTTCAGCATCAGTGCTTCCAATGAATATTCGGGGTTGATTTCCTTTAGGATTGACTGGTTGGATCTCCTTGCAGTCCAAGGGACTCTCAAGAGTCTTCCTCAACACCACAGTTCAAAAGCATCAATTCTTCAGCCCTCAGTCTTCTTTATGGTCCAACTCTCAAATCCATACACGACTACTGGAAAAACTATAGCTTTCATTATCGGCACCTTTGTCAGCCAAGTAACGTCTCTGCTTTTTAATATGCTGTCTAGGTTGGTCATAGTTTTTCTTCTAAGGAGCAAGCTATAGACCATCCTTCCCTCACAGAGACACCTAATTAACCACAATATATAGACCAGAACCCCTCCAAGAGAACTCTAGAGCCCAACTGAGAAGCTGAAACACCCAATCCACTGTAAAACAAAGAGGGAATTCCAGCAAAAGGGGATGCTACAATTACGCTGTTGTTTAGTTGCTCGGTCATGTCCAACTCTTTGCGACCCCGTGGACTGCAGCACACCAGCCCTCCCTGTCATTCACCAGCTCCTGAAACTTGCTCAAACTCATGTCCATTTTAACTCCCATAACTCAGCAGCAACAAAATCAAACAACTCAATTAAAAATGGGAGAAAGACTGGAAGAGTCATTTTTCCAAAAGTGGTGTGTAAATGGTCAGTAAGTATTGGAAAAGTATTCAACTTCGCCAATCATTAGAGAAGTATAAATCAAATCACAATGAGATATCACTTCACACTCATTAGGATGGCTACTATCAAAAATACACAAATGACAAGTGTTGCCAAGGAGGTGGAGAAATTGGAATCCTTGTTCCAAATGATGGGATTGTAAAATGGTTCAACTACTGAGTTCCAGACCAACAAGGCAGGGTAGGAAGATCATGGACTCGCCTCCTCCCATGGACACAGCAAAACTACAACTACACATAGAGTAAGTATCTCTGAGATTTACCCAAAGGCGAACTGAACAGATTTCCTATGACTAAGGTTATAAAGAAAAGGCCACACAGAGATGGAAAGTGAGGCAGAGATGTAATCCTGTACCTGGTGCAACTTTCTCTGGGGATGGAAGTGCTGGAAAACACCATTTTGGTTTTATAGTTATGGAAAACACTGTCACCCAGCTGGCCTGGTGCTGGCAGGCACCATCTCTATCACTTTCCATCAACCGAGCTAAAACCATGGACCCCACTTCAGTGATCCCCAAGAACCTGTCCCACCTAAAGCAGCTCCCATCCCACCCCACCTGGCGGGTGGCCCTGGCTGAAATCAAGCCCCTCCAAAGTGGCTTCTGCTCCGGGGACCAGCCCTGCAGACCAGCACACCCATATCAGCTGTGGCCCACCCACAACAGGACACACGCAGGTGTCCACTCAGGGATCACCACTGGAGCACCCGGCTGGGGCGATGGGGGGAAGAGTGTGCCACTGAGCTCCACAGGGCTTTCTACATAAAGAAAGGCTTTCCACTCTTTCACGGCCAGGAGATACACCTGACATAGCTGATCCATAGAAACAAACATAGAAAGTCAGCCAAAATGAGATGAAAAATGCCTGCAAACAACTTACCAGATAAAGGAGCTCAAAGTAATAAATATGCTCACCAAACTGGGAGAGGAAAGGATGAACTCAGTGAGAACTTCAGCAAGGAGGCAAAAATATTAAAAAGAAGTAGTCAGAAATGAAGAATTATAACAAATGAAATGAGAAATGCACCAGAGGAGTCAACTGCAGTTTAGAGGATACAGAAGAATGAGTCATCAGTCTGGAAGACAGAATAGTGGGAATCATCCAATTGGAAAAGAAAAAAGACTTTTAAAAAATGATAGTTTAACGGATCTCTGGGAAAACATCAAGCATACTGATGGTCACATTATAGGGGTCCCACAAGGAGAAGAGAGGACAGAAAAGGACAGAAAATCTATTTGAAGAAATAATGGCTGAAGATTTCTTTAAACTGGAGAAGGAAACACATCCAAGTCCAGGAATCACAGAATCCCAAATGAAAAGAACCAAAAGACCCACATAAAGACATATTATAATTGAAAAGTCAAAAGTTAAAGAGAGAATCTTAAAAGTAGTAAGAGAAAAAGAACTAGTTACCTACAAGGGAACACCCAAAAGACTATCAGCTAATTTTTCAGTAGAGACTTTATACGTCAGAAAGGACTGGAATGATATGTTCAAAGTGCTGAAAGGAAAAATGTACAATCAAGAGTACTCTACCTACCAAAGTTATGATTCAGATTTGAAAGAGAGATTTAGAGTTCCACCTGACCTGCTCCTGAGAAACCTGTATGCAGGTCAGGAAGCAACAGTTAGAACTGGATATGGAACAACAGACTGGTTCCAAATAGGAAAAAGGGTACGTCAAGGCTGTATATTGTCACCCTGCTTCTTTAACTTATATGCAGAGTACATCATGAGAAATGCTGGGCTGGAAGAAGCACAGGCTGGAATCAAGATTGCTGGGAGAAATATCAATAACCTCAGATATGCAGATGACATCACTCTTATGGCAGAAAGTGAAGAAGAACTAAAGAGCCTCTTGAGGAAGACGAAAGTGGAAAGTAAAAAAGTTGGCTTAAAGCTCAACATTCAGAAAACTAAGATCATGGCATCTGGTCCCATCACTTCATGGCAAATAGATGGGGAAACAGTGGCTGACTTTGTTTTTCTGGGCTCAAAAGTCACTACAGATGGTGATGGCAGCCATGAAATTAAAAGACGCTTATTCCTTGGAAGGAAAGTTGTGACCAACCTAGACAGCATATTGAAAAGCAGAGACATTACTTTGTCAACAAAGGTCCATCTAGTCAAGGCTATGGTTTTTCCAGTAGTCATGTATGGATGCGAGAGTTGGACTATAAAGAAAGCTGAGTGCCCAAGAATTGATGCTTTTGAACTGTGGTGTTGGAGACGACTCTTGAGAGTCCCTTGGACTGCAAAGAGATCCAACCAGCCCATCCTAAGGGAAATCAGTCCTGAATATTCACTGGAAGGACTGATGCTGAAGCTGAAACGCCAATATTTGGCCACCTGATGTGAAGAGCTGACTCATTTGAAAAGACCCTGATACTGTGAAACATTGAGGGCAAGAGGAGAAGAAGGTGACGGAGGATGAGATGGTTGGATGGCATCACCAACTCAATGAACACGAGTTTGAGCAAGCTCAGGGAGATAGTGAAGGACAGAGAAGTCTGGCATGCTGCAGTCTATGGGGTCACAAAGAGTTGGACATGACTTAGTGACTGAACAATAGTAACAATAGATAGATAGATGAACAAAGTGTGGCATATACATAAAATGGAATTTTATTTTATATCCTTCCTTAAGTAGGAAGGAAATTCTGTCAGATGCTACAACATGGATGAAGCTTGAGGACATTATACTAAGTGAAATAAGCCTATATATAAATAGCCTATATATTATATATACACCATATATACAGTAATACTATGTATATATGGTAACTTTTCTTAGGAAAGTATATATATTATATGTATATTATATACTTTCTCTTCTTAGGAAAGAATTCTACAAATGAAGTTAATAGAAGCAAATTACGGCTATTTCTCAGGTCCCTGATGCACGCTCTTGGATACGGCTTGAAGCTGCTTTCTGATCCTGAGTCAGCAACACCTCTGGACTCTGCCGAGGCAGTACCTGGAACGGAGCTCTCCTAAGCTCTAAGGCTGCACCACCCAGTTCAGCTCCCCCTCCTTGTCTCTGCCCCTGCAGGTCTGCCAGGCCCTTTACCCTCGGCCAGCATGCCATCTGCCTCCTGCTCAACCTGTCCACCAACCCGTGTGCTACCTTTTCCTTCCCAGCCCACGAGTCAGTCAGTCCTCACGTGCAGACTACACACAGGGACTCCCTCCAGCTCCTTCTGGAAACCCGTCCAAATGACAGCAAAAGGGTCCTGTACCGCCCCAAACCACACAGAGACGATAAAACGTGGTGGGGCTCGAACACAGAAGGGTGAGTAGCCGCTGACTTGTAGATGACAAACTGAATCTGAGGCCCAGGGTGAGGAAAGGCAAGGAGCAACTCAGCCTGCGCTGAGAACTCCCACAGCCCAGTACTTGGTGGTACCAGCTGTTTCCAGAAGTGTGGGTGCAGATGGGACTAGGTGAAAGTCGTTAGAGAGTGGCCCTTCCCCGTGTTCACATGGCTGAAAACACAAGTCTCTGGACAAAGGCACAGCAGGCAGCCGTGAGGACGGGGCACTGGACTGAAGACAGCACGAAACTAGAGATTCTCACAGTGAACTGAGAGAAAGCTCACGTGCCAAGGGCTGAGATCCGCCCCACTTTTTGCTGGCTTGGCTTCCAGACCACGGGTAGCTAGGACGGTATCTTCCAGGCACATACTGGAAGATACTTTCTGGAGAGACCTAAAGATATAAAAATGGGGGTTACATGAGGCAACAGGTGGATTGCCATACAGAGAAGCCCGGATTATCACCTCCCCCCGATATGCTCAAAGTCCTCAGCAGCTTTTTAGCTCCCCATCTTAAAATATGAATGGAAAACCAAGGTTCACCACAAATCTGAGGAAAGCCTCTAACAATAAAGGTAGAGACCAAAACAGGAAAGGAAAAAAAAAGTAAATGGAGGGTGATCACTGGGCCTCTCAACATCCAGATAGGTTAGATATTATTTTTGAGTGTGTCTGTGAGGGTGTTTCTGGATGAGGCCATTTGCATCAGTAGGCTGAGTCGAGCAGACTGCCCTCCCCAGGTGGGTGGACCTCACCCAATCTGCTGCACAGAACGAAAGTCTGAGTGAGAAAGAATTCTTCTCCCTGCCTGTCTGTATCTGGGTCATTGGTCTTCTCCACTTTCAGACTCAGACTTGAACTTATACATCAACAGTCTTGCTTCTCAGGCTGTCAGACGCAGACTGAAATTATCCTGTCTGCTCCCCGAGGCCCCCAGCTTGAAAACTGTAGATCCTGGACTTCCCAGCCTCCATAACTGTGAGAGCCAACTCCTTATAGTAAACCAACCTCTCTCTCTCATTTATTTTTAAATTACCCATCTCTTTGCTTTGTTGTGAGTTTCTCTGTTCCCCTCCTGTTTTTCGTCTTCAACATCAGATATTTATTTGTGTTGCTAACAGTTTATATTATCCTTAATAAACCCCCCAAATCCATCCATTTGTCTGTCTGTTAAATGTCTTCACTTGTTTGAGAAGATAAAGAACATCTAACTGTGTGGATAAAATCAAATAACAAAATTATAATAAAACACTGACCAAATAAATATTATATATTTATATAATTATAAATATATATTATTATACATCCAATATATATTATATATAATTATATATATTGGTCTGCTTTCTCCAGAGAATCCAGACTAATACAGAGACTATACAGGGAGATGAAAACATAAACCTCACCTCTAAGGAGAAAAATGAGAATCAAAACTTATTTTTTCCCAATGAAAAATTAAATATTGAAGAATATGATTTTGTCAAATAGGGTTGAGAAAACAACAATCACAGAAACTAACCAATCTGATCACATGGACCACAGCCTTGTCTAATTCAATGAAACTATGAGCCACGCCGTGCAGGGCCACCCAAGATGGAATGGTCATGGTGGAGAGGTCTGACAGAATGTGGTCCACTGGAGAAGGGAATGGCAAACCACTTCAGTATTCTTGCCTTGAGAACCCCATGAACAGTATAAAAAGGATTGAGCTTTGGAGAGTCACAAATTATTGCAGTATCTAACATTTTTGACCAACACGGACTTTTGCTCCCTTGGGAGACAATACCGCCCCTGTGCAGAGTGTATGACTTAGATCAGAGAGGACATTACTTCTGTGAAGTAAGACTCAGTTGCTATTTCTAAAATGGACATTGAAAGAATGAAAAAGGGTTCTTGGAAATTAAAATTATAAAAGCAGAAATTTAAAAACTCAATGAAAGGATTGTCAGCAAGATCTCCCAGAAAGCAAAATGCTAAGAAAAAAGATGGCAGAGAAGGAGAGGACAGATTGCAAAATGACGGCATCAGTTCAGGAAGCTCAACATTTTACTAATGAAAGTTCCAGAAAGAGAGAAAACACGGGTAGGGTACGTGTGTGTTTGTTTTAGAGGTGAGGAATAATTAAATGAACAGTTCGAGTAAATTTACCCAAGGGACTGAAGACTATGCATTTCCAAACTCAAAGCAGCCAGGGAGAGCTGAGACCTGCAAATGAAAACCCCCTTCCAAGGCACTTCCCAAGACTCGAGAACAAAAGCCTGTCCTGAGAGAGACATCCATTCCCTTATTCCTGGGAGGTGTCTTCCAGCTCCTGGTCGATCAGAATCTCAAAGGCTGAAAAGGTTTTTCTGGTAGATTTGTCACGAGGATTTAAGCTCATTTAACCCAAGAGGTTTTGAAAGGAGTTCTGAGGGCTAGATCACTTTTTCCCTTATTGTAGAACAAATATATGCTCATTACAGAAAACATGGACATTTCAGAAAAGTATAAAGAAGAAAAAGCATCAGCTATAATTGAAAAAAAGTCTGAACATTTATTTATTTACCAGCATGGAGCTTTCTTTCTCAAGCTTTATTCCTTTCATAGGAAAAAGGAGCCTCAATTTATTTATGATTATTTCTAATTAGAGTTGACTGTGTGTGTTTTTTTTTTGTTTCCAAACTTATTCATTTTTAATTGAACAAAACTGCTTCACAGTATCGTATCGGTCTCTGCCACACAGCAGCGTGAGTCAGCCATAGGTGCACGTGTCCCCTCCCTCTTGACCTCCCTCCCCCTTCCCATCCCTTCCCACCCCTCTAGGTTGTCACAGAGCCTGGTTTGAGTTCCCCGAGTCACACAGCAAGCCCCCATTGGTTATCTGTTTTACACGCGGTGTGTGTGTGCTTCCACATCACTCTCTCCATTCATCCCTCCCCCCTTCCCCCCAACCTGTGTCCATAAGTTCTGTCTTGCGTCTCCACTGTTGCCCTGTAAATAGGTTCATCAGTACCATCTTCCTAGACCCCATACACATGCATTTATATAGGATGTCAATTTTTCTGATCCTGACTTACTTCACTCTGTATAAGAGGCTCTAGGTTAGAACTGACTCAAATGTGTTCCTTTTCGTGGCTGAGTAATATTCCATTGTGTATACACCACGGCTTCTTTATCCAGTCCCCTGTCGATGGACATCCAGGTTGCTTCCATGTCTTAGCTATTGTAAAGAGTGCTGCGGTGAACACTGGGGCACACGCGTCTCTTTCAGTTTTGGATTCCTCCGGGTATATGCCCAGTAGTGGGATTGCTGGGTCATATGGTAGTTCTGCTGCTGCTGCTGCTAAGTCGCTTCAGTCGTGTCCGACTCTGTGCAACCCCATAGACAGCAGCCCACCAGGCTCTCCCGTCCCTGGGAGTCTCCAGGCAAGAACGCTAGAGTGGGCTGCCTTTTCCGTCTCCAATGCAGGAAAGTGCAAAGAGAAAGTGAAGGCCTACTCTCAGTTTGTTCAGGAATCTCCATATCATCTTCCACAGTGGCTGTATCAGTTTATATTCCGACCAACAGTCCAAGAGGGTTCCCTTTTCTCCACACCCTCTCCAGCATGTCTTATTTGTGCTCCTTTTGGCCATTCTGACCAGTGTGAGGTGATATCTCTGTGTAGTTTTGATTGGCATTTCTCTAAGGAGCCGTGCTGAGCATCTTCTCACGTGTTTATTAGCCGTTTGTATGTCTTCTTTGGAGAAAAGTCTATTGAGGTCTTTTTGCCCACTTTCTGTTGGGCTGTTTTTCTGGTATTCAGTTTTATGAGCTGCTCGCATATTTTAGAAATTAATCCTTTGTCAGTTGTTTCATCCATTATTCATTTTCTCCCACTCTGGGGGTTATCTTTTCACCTTGTTTGTAGTTGCCTAGGCTGTGCAAAAGCTAATGAGGTCCCCCTTGTTTATTTTTCTTTTTATTTCCATTACGTTGGGAGGTGAGTCACAGAGGATCTTGCTGTGATTCAAGAGAGTTGACTGTATTTCTAGCAGTTATAATTCCTCTGGGAATCGTCTAGTTTTGATATTCTTCCCGATGTGCTTGGTAAGATATCCTTGAGGAGCTGTGTGCCACATTCTCGTCTCTATGGCCATCGCAGACCGCAGCAGACGATGCTTCTGCTGTGGACGTGTGGAAATGCTCTTTCTAAGCGATGCCAGTTGCCGCACTCGGGTTTCCGGTAGTCTCTCTTCCTGTTCCTCTTTCCTCTGGTGTCGTGCGGGTTTGGGTTCCTCTCTGTTGCTCTGGCTTAGTGAAGACCTGGCCGGGGCTGCCCCTCAGCACGTGCCCACACTCTCCTCCCTTCCAACCCTGTGCTTCAGCCACAGGGACCCCCACGGGGCTCTCTGTCCAGCTGGCACCTACTGAACACCATCCAATGAAATGTCACACATCGGAGAGGGGCAGAAAGCAAAAATGAAGGAAAAAAAAAAAAAAGCTGATTTTATTTTTGCTTTTGGGTGTGGTGCCTATTTAAGTGTCTGTTAAATATTTGTTCCTCAACAGCAAACTTGGTCCTGGAGTGTTTTTCTCTCTTGGTGGACATAATTTATTTCACGATTTCCCCTCCCTTGATGGACAACTGTGAAATACGGAGCCAAAGGCAGTCAAAGTTTAACTGAATAACATGGGAGGGAAACAAGGGTCCACACTGCGGTTCCCTCTCTTGCTTTAAACCCAGACAAGCACAAAAGCACGTCCACAGAACCATCTGAGAGTGAGGAAGAGGCCTTGCAGACCACTTCCGAGTCCGCTGCCTAACAATGTTGTCATAAGTAGACAAAGGAGAATGAACACTGGATAGAAGCACCCTTGCTTCCTCATCCCCACAGTGAGGCAAAAATTGATCTTATGAGCTAAAGTTGACCTAGAAAACATATTTGTAAGATTTGCCCTTCCTCTTCAAAGACAACAGAAATGGACACACTTGAAACGCAATTAAGATTATGGCTGGGGAAGGCCAGTGGGACTATTTGGCGTCTAGCGCCACCTTGTGGTGCCTCCTTCAAATCCCAGGCCCTTTCAAAGGGTCCTGTAGGACCGAATATTGACAGCCTTCTTGAAGAGTGTAGATTAAGTCATTTTCTTAGGCGATAAAAACTAACAGAAATAACGAGAACTTAACTGTAACTCTACAGGAAACAAAGCACTCACTTAGTCCTGGTAGCAGTCCCACGCTGCAAGCAGCACGATCTCAGTCCTAGAAGGAGGAAGGCCAAGGCTTGAAGAAGCAAGCTACTTGTATGGGGCGTCCTGGACTTAAACCCAGATGTTCATGTTCTAAATAGTGTAACACTGTTAGAATTGTTGCATGCAGTAGACATAAAAACTCAAAAGAAATTAATAGTGCCATATAGTATTGCATATGGTATGTTGTCCAGTCATTCAGTTGTGTCCCAACCCTGCAACCTCTGCAGCACACCAGGCTTCCCTGTCCTTCACTATCTCCTGGAGTTCGCTCAGTTCAGTTCAGTTCAGTCACTCAGTCATGTCTGACTCTGCGACCTCATGAACCGCAGCACACCAGGCCTCCCTGTTCATCACCAACTCCCGGAGTTTGCCCAAACTCATGTCCGTTCAGTGATGCCATCCAACCATCTCATCCACTGTCATCCACTTCTCCTGCCCTCAATCTTGCCCATCATTTGTTTTTGTTTTTTTTTTTTTTTCAAATGAGTCAGTTCCTTGCATCAGGTGGCCAAAGTATTGGAGTTTCGGCTTCAGCATCAGTCCTTCCAATGAACACTCAGCACTGATTTCCTTTAGGATGGACAGGTTGGATCTCCTTGAAGTCCAAGGAACTCTCAAGAGTCTTCTCCAACACCATTGTTCAAAAGCATCAATTCTTAGGCACTCAGCTTTCTTCACAGTTCAACTCTCACACCCATACATGACTACTGGAAAAACCACAGCCTTGTCTGGATGGACCTTTGTTGACAAAGTAATGTCTGCTTTTGAATATGCTGTCTACGTAGGTCATAACTTTCCTTCCAAGGAGTAAGCGTCTTTTAGTTTCATGGCTGCAGTCACCATCTGCGGTGATTTTGGAGCCCCCCAAAATAGTCAGCCACTGTTTCCACTGTTTCCCCATGTATTTGCCACGAAGTGACGGGACCGGATGCCATGATCTTAGTTTTCTGAATATTGAACTTTAAGCCAACTTTTTCACTCTCTTCTTTCACTTTCATCCAGAGGCTTTTTAGTTCCTCTTCACTTTCTGCCATAAGGGTGGTGTCACCTGCATATCTGAGGTTATTGATATTTCTCCTGGCAATCTTGATTCGAGTTTGTGCTTTATCCAGCCCAGTGTTTCTCATGATGCACTCTCAATATAAATAAACAGGTGACAATATACAGCCTTGACGGACTCCTTTTCCTATTTGGAACCAGTCTGTTGTCCCACGTCCAGTTTTGCTCACTCACGTCCATCGAGTCAATGATGCCATCCAACCATCCCGTCATCTGTCTTACCCTTCTCCTTCCTCCTCCAATCTTTCCCAGCATCAGGGCCTTTTCTACTTCGTATCAGGTGGCCAAAGTATTGGCGCTTAAGCTTCAACATCAGTCCTTCCAATGAATATTCAGGACTGATTTCCTTTAGGATGGACTGGCTGGATCTTCTTGCAGTCCAAGGGACTCTCCAGAGTCTTCTCCAACACGACAGTTCAAAAGCATCAATTCCTCGGCGCTCAGCTTTCTTTATGGTCTAACTCTCACATCCATACCTGACTACTGGAAAAACAATAGCTTTGACTAGACGGACCTTTGTTGGTAAAGTGATGTCTCTGCTTCCTCGTATGTCTGTCTAGGTTGGTCACAGCTTTTCTTTCAAGAAGCAAGCATCTTTTAGTCTCATGGCTGCAGTCACCATCTGCAGTGATTTTGGAGTCCAAGAAAATAAAGTCTGTCACTGTTTCCATTGTTTCCCCATCTATTTGTCATGAAGTGATGGGACCAGATGCCATGGATCTTCGTTTTCTGAATGTTGAGTTTTAAGCCACCTTTTTCACTCTCCTCTTTCACTTTCAAGAGGCTCTTTAGTTCCTTTTCGCTTTCTGCCAGAAGGGTAGTATCATCTGCATATCTGAGGTTATTGATATTTTTCCCGGCAATCTTGATTCCAGCTTGTGCTTCATCCAGTCTGGCATTTCCCATGATGTGCTCTGAATATAAGTTAAATAAGCAGGGTGACAATATACAGCCTTGACGTACTCCTTTCCCTCTGGGAACTCCTCTCTGTTGTTCCATGTCGGGTTCTAATTGTTGTTTCTTGACCTGCATACAGATTTCTCAGAAGGCAGGTCAGGTGGTCTGGCATTCCCATGTCTTTAAGAATTTTCCACAGTTTGTTGTGATCCACACAGTCGAAGGCTTTAGCATAGTCAATGAAGCAGAAGTCGATGCTTTTCTGGAATTCTCTTCCTTTCTCTATGATCCAACTGATGTTGGCAATTTGTTCTCTGGTTCCTATGCCTTTTCTAAATCCAACCTGTACATCTGGGAGTTCTCAGTTCGTGTATTGCTGAAGCCTGGCTTGGAGAATTTTGAGCATTACTTTGCTAGCATATGAAATGAGTGCAGTTTTACAGTTTGGCAACCCACTCCAGTGTTCTTTCTTGGAGAATCCCAGGGACGGCAGAGCCTGATGGGCTGCCGTCTATGGGGTCACACAGAGTTGGACACGACTGAAGTGACTTAGCAGTTAGCAGTGAACATTCTTTACCATTGACTTTCTTTGGGATAGGAATGAAAACTGACCTTTTCCAGTCCTGTACCCACTGCTGAGTTTTCCAAATTTGCTGGCATATTGAGTGTAGCACTTTCACAGCATCATCTTTTAGGATTTGAAATAGCTCAGCTGGAATTCCATCACCTCCACTAGCTTCGTTCGTAGTGACGCTTCCTAAGGCCCACTTGACTTCGCACTCCAGGATGTCTGGCTCTAGGCGAGTGATCACAGAATCGTGGTTATCTGGGTCGTGAAGATTTTTTTTGTGCAGTTCTTCTACCTCTTCTTAATATCTTCTGGTTCTGTTAGGTCCAGACCATTTCTGTCCTTTATTGTGTCCATCTTTGCATGAAATGTTCCCTTGGTATCTCTAATTTTTTCTGAAGAGATCTCTAGTCTCACCCATTCTACTGTTTTCCTCTTTTTCTTTGCATTCATCACTTAGGAAGCCTTTCTTCTCTCTCCTTGCTATTCTTTGGAACTCTGCATTCAGATGGGTATATCTTTCCTTTTCTCCTTTGACTTTTGCTTCCTTTTTCATCTATTTGTAAGGCCTTCTCAGATAACTATTTTGCCTTCCTGCATTTCTTTTATCTGGGGGATGGTTTTGATCACTGTCTCCTTTACAATGTCACACACCTCTGTCCATAGTTCTTTAGGCACTCTGTCAGATCTAATCCCTTGAATCTCCTTGTCACTTCCACTGAATAATCATAAGGGGTTTGATTTACGTCATACCTGAATGGTCTGGTGGTTTTCCCCACTTTCTTCAATTTAAGTCTGAATTTGGCAATAAGGAGTTCATGATCTGAGCCACAGCCAGCTCCCGGTTTTGCTGACTATATAGAGTATACACTGTATGTGGTATACAGTGTATGTATGTACCTAGTATAATGGGCTGCCCAGGTAGGACTAGTGGTAAAGAACCCACCTGCCAATTCAGGAGACATCAAAGACGTGGGTTTGATCTTTGGTTTGGGAAGACCCCCTGGAGGAGGAGATGACAACCCTCTCAAGTATTCTTGCCTGGAGAATCCCATGGACATGAGAGGCTGGTGAGCTATGGTCCATAGGATCGCAGAGTCAAACACAACTGAAGCAACTTAGCATGCACGTGTAGTATAATATCCTACACTATATATAGTATACACCTTACTCCAGAGGGAGACAGTATTGTGCTGTTTTCTATAGCGCTATAAACCAGTATTCACTACCTTTCAGGGGCTACTTCCTGCCTGTGAAGACAAGGCAATATTGGTTGACTCTTCGCAGTCTATGATTTAGCAAATGCTGTTACACAGTTTTGCTACTAAACCAACTGTGGCCTTTTTTCCTGGGTACTCTGAGCACCCAACCTGCAGAAGACCCTGATTCTCTGTCAGTCTGGGGTGCAGTAACGGAGGGGTCCCAGGGAGAAGGGGCATGGGAACACTGAGGCAAGAGAACTGAGGCCAGTTTATCCTCTCTTACCCCAGTCTACCAGCCCAAACCATG
>SJYQ01004660.1:126963-155431 GCA_006410935.1 Redunca redunca
GTGTGTGTGTGTGTGTGTGCGCGCGCGCGCGCGCGTGCTCCATCTGTTTACATCAAGCACCTCATCCATCCTGACATGACGAAGGACAGTCAGGTAACAGGGTGCAGAGAAAGAAACATCTGCTGTGACGGCCTAAGGGACAGTGAGCCCAAGTGAGGCGCCGCTGCACGTGAAGTGAGACGGAAAGAATGGCTCTGTGACTCTTCTCAGGGGCCTTACTCCAAAGAATGCACTTTGAAGCACTTTGCAGATGTTACTACATCTTCTCAATTATTTATAATTGACTTAATCAGACTTCATGAATCCAAAACATTAAAACAATTTTTAATTTTCACTATGTTTTCATGCTTTTGTAGTCTTAATGGTAGTCACTAATTTTTAGCTTTATTTTTGAGTTTAAGAGAATATTTCAAGAAGTAACAAATGTAAAAATTAGAGCTTAAGCAGGTAATTATATTACAGTTCATATTACAGGCATACCTCAGAGATACTGCGGGTTCAGTTCACCGCAATAAAGGCGAAAAAAGCAATAAAGTGACCCTCATAAATTTTCTGGTTCGCCAGTGTATACAAGTTATGTTTTATACTATGCTGTGGTCTTTTAAGTGTGCAACAGCGTTCTGTCTAAAAACACCATGTACATACCTTAATTAAAAAATACTTTATTGTTAACCATCATTTGAGTCTTCTGTGAGTCTTAGCAGTAACATTAAAGATAACTGATCACAGATCACCATAGCAAATATAATACTAACGAAAAAGTCTGAAATACTGCAAGACATGAAGTGAGCAAATGCTATTTGAAAAACGGTGCCAAGAGACCTGCTCAACACAGGGTTGCCACAAACCTCCCATCTGTGAAAAATGGAGTATTTGCAAAGCACAATAAAACAAGGTACACCTGTATAAAATAGGCTTACAACTAATGTTCAAAATACTAAAATCATATTCAACATTTGTTTTATCAAAAATGACCTTTTAAGCACTCCTCTATTAGCAAGTTTGTGTACTTAAGAAGTCTCAATCACTTTTATAGAAAAAAAGGTCTCTTACCTTTGTGAAACTCAAGTAATGTCAAGGCACTCTCCTGTCCTATTTGCTTGCTTTCTGAGGGAACCAGGTGAAGATTCTGGTTTGCCCTCCCAGCCTTCCCAACACAGCTCCTGGCCTCATCCACACGGCGCAGCAGGGCATTTCCACTGGCCTGGTTCACTACCTGGACACCCTCACTAGGGAGCCTGTGGGCTCACAGCTGATGCCGTGAGTGGTGTGTGTGAGGGTTTGGCTCAGGGCCGTGCGGCTGTGTGTGGAGTCCAGTCGCCCCCACCCACGCAGTACCACAGGGACAGTGCAATCAAGGAAACAGAAATCATGACAGATTCCAGCAATCTTACCATCAGTGAAAAAATATGATCTGGTTCCATCTTGTCTAACATAAAAGTTTTCTGCAAGTTTGCTCCCGGCTTTAAACCTAAGCATGGCATGATCATACAGCCCATAGTCGCGAAACAAGACACTTTTGCCTGGTTTTAATACCTACGAAACAAAACAGGCTGCACATAACTCGGAGACCCAGTCAGACAGAAGTTACTGTAAAATAAAACCTGATTATTTTACAGATGAGAATAACTTACATTTGCGACAGTGATGACGAACGCCATACTGAGATGCCTGCACTGCGAAGGAAAGGACCTGCCAAGCAGAGGTGTGGTAAGGCGGTAAGGCCATGCGCTGGGCGGGGGCACTTCCTAAGCACTGAGGAGAGCACCCTTGGAGGCCCAGTGTCCCAATTAAAACGCTGAAGACATCAGAGGAAAAAAAAACCCTCACTAAAGTATTAGCACGTTCTCCCTTCATTTTATTAGCCATCTCCTAATCCATGACCCTGTAAGTCAAATTGTTTCTTTAAATATCTATGTAATCAATACATTTTGGCTTTTTACTGATGTTCTGGCCTTCCTCAGCCTGAGTGTCAGTTCTGGGCTCCCACACTGCAATTCAGTACGGCTTGCTCACTACGCTAACACCATGCTAAGCCCTCTACAGCTGACCAGGCGTTTTCTCACTAGGTCTTCATATAACTCTGGAGGAAAAGTGTGATTATCCCAAGACCAAGAGACTGGTAGCAGAAAAAGGAAGTGATGTAGCCACAATCATACCGCAGCTGCTAAACAGCAGAGCCTGAGCTCATACTTGGGTCAGAGGCGTGGCGAGAGGACTGGGGCTGTCTGGCAGCGACGGGAAGCGGGGGTGTCAGTCCAATTCTGCCCTCACCGCCGACAGGACCGGAGAGGCTGAGAGGGAGGGCTACCACCACCGCTCTCCCCTGCTGCTCCGCTTCCTGCTTTCAGGGGAGCGCCCTCGGGCCAGTGCAGTGTGTAGGGAAGGGGCTCGGCCAGGCCCCAGTGGGGGCCCCTCACCACAGCCTTCAGAAACAGCTGCCACAGAGCAGACGTTTCAACACCTGGAAGGGAAAATCTGCACAGCATGGTGCGACTGCTCCACTCCTACAAAGCAAACAGCCACACGCTTTTCAGAATGAAAAGAACACGGTGCTCACTGTGACTCTTGCTTTTTAAGTGGGTGTTCTTTCAAACTGTGTAACATCACCAAGTGAGAGTGGTCTTCAAAGGGGGGCATTGATTTTACTAAGTATATTCTGACTCTTCACATCAGCAAGATAATCTTTAAAACACATGACAAATACTACCTATCACAGTAGATATCTGAGGTAATTTGATATTTCCTCTTCCTGAATAGAATGCGAAAGACTGTCCATAATACTTCTAAGTGTGCTGCAGATTTTCTCACTTAGCGAATTCTTATCAACACTAGCATGCATTTAAAATACTGTCAGTAAAGAGCCTCTTGGATAAAAACATTCTTACTTTGGTCAGAAATGCTAAATTTTAAAATGCAACTAACTAAACAATCTGAAAACTTTAATTTGTATGAGACTCACTTATTTTCAGAAGGAAGGGAAGGCCGCATGGGACTCTCGCTCAGGAATCTGGGAACTCCTGAACCATGGGCCAGCTCTTCTGTTAACTGGCCGAATGACCCTAGACAAGTTATTTCACCCTTCTGAATGTGCTTTCTCGTCCGTAAGACAGAAATCACGGCACCGACACCTCCTCTGAGGCAGGCCTGTGCCTCTGCTGGGCTTTCTCACCCCCCAGCAGCTCCAGAAGATGGCGGGTGACATCAGCTAGATCCTCTCCTGGTAAGTGAGGCTCAGAGAACAAGTGACTTGCCTGGGCTTTCAAGGCAAGTCAGTGGCACAGGCAAGACCAAAATCCTGTCTTCTAATAACAAATTTAGTTGATTTTTACTTTACCGTTTCATTCTAAAAATGAGGGAACCCAACTTTAAGGTTCCCTTTCAGTTTAAAATTAAGTGGTTTTAAAATTTCTCCAGTGTTAGCATCCTACAGTAACTAGCTCTAAAATGAACAGCATGTTTCTGTGGCTGTTCCAGCTGGAGAGCTGCCCAAAGGGTGTCTGACTGTCAGAGGCTGAGAGACTGCTGCTTCCGCTAACTTCCTGATGAAGCACACGATATCCAATTAACGAACCGGTCACCGCGTATGGTGGCCTCACACTGCTGCTGTGCACTCATTCCAGGTCAGCTGAAGGAGGAACTCTACTGGGGGCTAAAACAGGAGGAGGCTGAAATGGAACTTACTAGCATAAGAAAGGTTACAACAGAGGCCAGGTGTGGACTGAGACAGCTCAAGTCAGTGTTTTGTTTTAGTTTTAACGTAACATTTCATTATTACTAAAATACACACAATATGCTATATCTTTTCATTTAAATCAAGAAGAGGGATATCCTCATTAATACTCGGCTCCGTTGGACTTTATCTAATAGTGTCTCATTAAGGTTTTATTTTCCATTTCCTGGGTTATCATATGTTAACTTACTATCTGTATATTCTCTTCTATAAATAGACTGTTTTTCCATTATCATTCTTACTGTTACCCAAGAATTCTTTATAAATTCTGAAATACTCATCTTTGTCAGTTGAATAGTTTTTTGGTTTTTTTGCCACAGCGAGTGGCATGTGGGATCTTAGTTTTCCAAACAGAGGACCAGGGATCAATCCCATGCCCCTGTGCAGTGGAAGTACGGAGTCTTCATCACTGGACTACCAGGGAAGGCTCTCAGCTGAGTAGATTTTAAGTTGCTTTTCCCACCTGGTCTCTCTAATTTCTTTGTATCATCTTAATCGTTTGAAGAAAACAAACTCCTAATTTTATTATACCATCTTCATGCATAGAATGCTTTACAGTCTTTGAGAAAATTTTCCCCACTCTGAAGTCAAAGATTTTTTCCTGCAATTTCTTTTGAAAGGCTTACACTTTTGTCTTTTTCAGTTAAGTCTTTAAATCCACCTTTAAATCCATACGTAATGACTTTTGTATAAGGATGTGAAGCAGAAAACAATTTTTGGGTTTTTCCCACACGGACCACCAATGGTCCCAGAATCACTTCCTGAGCAGGCCTTTCCCCGGTGATCTTCCAGTGTCACCTCTGTCAACTATCAAATTTCCATACACACATGGATCTACTCCTAGCTATCATATTCCATTTGTCAACGTTCCTCTGCAAATAACATCGGTCTTAATAACTGTAGCTGTAATAAGCCTCTACATCTGGTAAGGTATAAATCTCCCCATCTCCTCCTTTTGGAATGTTTTGAGTCTTTATTCCTTCCTGTAAATTTAGAATCAACTTGTCAATTTCCCCCCAAAAAATAAAAAGTCTACCAAAAACCTCGAACTTAAACAAAAGGGTAAAAATATAACATGAGGTGGAACAGGATTACACAGTGCACGGTACTTTTTTAAATAAAGTATACAATTCTGTGGCACTGAGTACATTCATCTTGTATCTGTGTGATTCTTTAATATTAATATTCTTTAATATTTTCTCATTAGACAATTATACACCTGAAAACAATGTTTCACTTCTTTCTCGTTCTTTTCCTGCTGCTTTCCAGCTGACTGGGACCTCCAGCCCAACGATGAGCAGTACCGACAGTGGGCACTGCCATCCCTACGGAGTCCCAGACACTCCTGACTCCGGCCTCCCGCTCATTCCTAGTCCCTGGAACCTTCCTCAGTGAAATCACTGGTATCCTGAATGCTCCCTTCACATTCCGGTGCTAACAACCTGACTGCCCCGAGGATACGGTTTTCTCTGCCACCTCTCAAGCAGGCAGTGTTTTCTCCCATGGCCCTAGGACCACCGAGTGTGGGGATGGGGCAGGGTCCTCCTTGGCCCCCACTGCTCCTTACTGTGCATCCCCCCTTCTCCCCTCAAGTTTCAGCTCTGAACCTCCGTCATCAGATCATGCCACCACCCACTGCCCCGTATTATTGCTGTTGCCGAGTCACTAAGTCGTGTCCGACTCTGTGACACTACGGCCTGCCAGGCTCCTCTGCCCATGGGATCGCCCAGGCGAGAGTAATGGAGTGGGTTGCCATTTCCTGCTCCAGGAGATGTTCCCAACCCAGATGTGGGATCAAACCCATGTCTCCTGCACTGGCAGATGGATTCTTTACCACTGAGCCACGAGGGCGTCTATTAGTTCCAGGGTCATTTCCCTCGATTTCACGATGAATGTGTCTTCTGGTTTATGCTCTTATCCATACACTACTCCATTTTAAACTCCAATTAATTTCAACATACACAGGAATTACCCTTCCAAACATGCTGGATTCAATGGTTTGAGCTTCTCTCTTTCAAAGACTTTGTCCTTCACCTTACCTTAATCACTCACTGCCACAGTAATGTTCTAAAGTCTTGCCCACACTGTGAAGGCAATAATGTCACACAAGTCACCCTCTGGCCACTCCCATCCTTTTTCCAGCTGTCTAACTCCCCAGCTTTCTCAATCCTTCACTTTCACCTGAACCATCAAAGGGAAGGATGATAAGGTGGCCTGTCTCGAGTCCCACGACTTGGAAGTGCGCCTTCACTCCCCGAGTGCCACAGCAGCCTGCTGGGAGCCGCAGCAGCCTGGGTTCTAACAGCAACGATGGGCAAGACAACAGTGACCAGGCTGACTTTTAGGAGCACTCACCACTACCAGGCACTGCACTGGGCGCTGAGAGCACACACCTCAGATAATCTACCCCCAATCCCAACATCTAGGGACCATTATCTCAACACTCCACAGACAACGAAACAGAGGCTCAGAGAGGTAAAGGAAGCGGCCTACATCGGGAAGAAAGGTTTAACTCGAGGCATGCTGTGTGCTCCTGTGTGGGGGCCCCTGCTCCCTCTCGCTTTACGGCAGGGCTCCACAGATCCCAGGCAGCTGCTCCAAGGCCGGCCAAGCTCTGAAGGGCAGCTATGGCCACTAAGCCAATCAGAATTTAAGGTGGATGTTTCACGCAGGAGAACTTTTCATACACCGACTACACAGCCCACCTTGTAAGAACAGGGAGACTGTGAATTAAGATGGCATGTGAGCCTCAGAGGGAAGGTAAGTGAAAAGTCAGGATGTCGAACCCTCAAATGCAGGCTCACAATCACTAACCTTGTAAATGTTTTGTAAGACAAGGTGCATCTTATCAGGGTGAATTGCAGAGAGCACAAATATTAACGTGACAACATCCACAGACTCTGGGGGCACGTGCTCCAGAAGGTCATCTTTGGTCAGATCACACTGGAACACCTTGCATCTTTCTGTGTCATAAAGAGGATTTTGCTAGAGAGAAAAACACAAAATACCTTCAATGCAACATCCATGCTGATACACACAGAACAACACAGCAGACATGGAGATGCCGTTTCCATGTGTACAGTGAACTCAACAATCACTGGTACTGGGTAAACTGAATAACAGGTCATTTTCACATTAAAGCATGTAATATTCAATACTACCACAAGGGGCAAGATCTCATTTTAACAAATGATTTTGTTCCTTTTTTTTCTTTAAAATTTTTTCATTCTATATTGGAGTATAGTTGATTAACAGTGCTTAGTTTCAGGTGCAGAGTGATTCAGTTACTCTCTCTCAAATTCCTTTCCCATTTATATTATTAGAGTATTAAGCTGAGTTCCCTGTGCTATACAGTAGGTCCTTATTGATGATCTCTTTTAAACACATCAACAAATTATTTTTAACTGTGTATACAGTCTATCACATATTCCAAACTGAGCATTTAGAAGCATGTGACTCCAGAGGGATGATAAATCAAACCCTGCCTCTGCTCCCTTAACCCTCCTCTGACTCATCCACTATAACCCTGAATCCTATGAGAGGTCCTTCCGGCTCCCTTTACTGAGATGCTCCCACCCTTCTTCTGGGTATGGTGGTTGCTTGATGCAGCAAGCTAAGAAAACTTTTTTAAACTACAAGTATGTTCCTGGTACATTCTGGTAATAGGTTTCAACACATATATTACAGCATTATGGAGAAAAATAATAAACTTTTCTTTAATGTAAGTAAGGACCTTAATAAGCAGATACATAAAGTTATAGGATGGGTCAGTTCTACCTATAACTCTGCTTATATATTGGAGTTTATTACAATCTCAACCGAATCCTCAGATTTCTAGAAATGTGATAAGGTGAATTTTATTCATCTAGAAGTGAAAACCTTTAGGAACAGCCAAGACAATTTTTAGATGAAAAACAATGGAGGAGGAGGCATACTACAGGACATCAAAACACATTACAAAATGTAGTACTAAACAGTGTGGTTTGAGAATGGGGACCAACGGACCAGTGAGACAAAAGTGTCCCCAAACAGACCCATGTATTTAGAGGGATCAGTAGTGTATATGACAGAAGACAGGTGACCAAAATGACATGAAATTTTTTAAAAAGACAGAGAACAAAGGTTACGATTATCAGGAATGGAAAATAAACTTCTCCCTCAATTCACTGTTTGAACAGTTAGCTCTATCCACTTGTGTTAAAGGACAGCAGACTGCTAGGAGAAAGTGCAGAGGTGGAGAGACGGAGAGTCTATCCTTACACGGCCATGAGCGGGACAGACAGCAACTTCATGTGAACCCATGAGAGAGCAGAGGTCAAAGAACCACCGGCCACCCCCAGATGTGGAGAGGGAGAGGCGCCTTTGGGGAGATGCAGGACCCAAGCATTTCCTTACCTGAGGCAGGAGCCTCCAGTCTGGAGAGAGAAAACTAGAAACGTGACAAACAGCATGAAGCTCCCAGGGCTGGAACCACTGGGTCCACACCCTAGCAGGTGTTTCCACCAGGGACATCACTTAGCCTCTCACAGAAAGAACGGGGCTCTTTCTGGGGCTGGACCTTCTCAGCTCCTTTAAGGGAGAAAAGGTTTAACATGCAGGGGAAAAGTCATCTGGGCCTTGGGTCCTTGGGGCACTGGTCGAACATCACTGCCCCTGGGGAGGGCACTGCTCTGCCCAAACTTTGTCTTCATCTGCAGAGAATGGCCTCATGACCACGGAGGATGACAGAGGAGGGGAGGGGATGACAAAGAAAAGCTCTATTCCTGGAGAAACAGAAACACTTGTGGGAAAGCTGCAAGAGACAGACTCTTCATGGGGAGCAGCACAAAGGGAAGACCCAAAGCCGAGAGGAGCAACCAAGTCACCAGCGTTTGGAGTCTCATGGGCCCATAGCAACAACCAACCTCACAGGTAACTATAGCAACAACAGACTTCAACGCAGAGCACAACTCCAGTCTAGATTATTACAAATCCTTATTACCTATCCACTGCCCTGTACAGCTTTCAACAGAACAAGAGCAAGGCACACCATAAGGCTAGAAACAATACAGTCTGAAGAGACAACCATGAAAACCAGACTCGAATACGACACAGACACTGGAACTCAGGTTTGGACATTAAAAAACAAAAAAATTATGATTAACGTATTACAGGCTTTAATGAAAAAGGCGGACAATATTCAAGATCAGAGAGGTAATTTCAGAGATATAGAAACTACAAATCAATGGGAGATGCTAAAAATCAAAAACATAGTAACAGAAATGAAAAATGCTTCTGACAGGCTCATCAACAGGAATGCTTACTGCCTAAAAGGAATCAGTGAACTTGATGATAAGACAACACAAAGTACACAAACTGAAAATGCAAAAGGCAAAAAAGTTAAAAACAAACAAACAAAAGGCCAGCATCCAAGAGCTGTGAAACTATAGCAAATGGTATAACAGAGAGATAACCGGAATCCTCGGAGAAAACAAGAGCTCAAGAAATACTCGAGAAAAAATGGTCAAACTTTTCCAGACTAATTAAAAATCTTCATAACCAAAATTATAAAAGGCATATCTATGTGATTATAGAACTCCAAAGATATAAAACCTTAGTACCTTAAAAGGAAACGATTATTCATTTGATCTGATCACTTAAATTCTATAATAAAACAATACCATAAAACAACTCCTAATAAACTGGAAGAAATGTTTGCAACACATAGAATATATCCGCAAAACAAGAAACAAAATGACAAAAATAGGCAAAGGTGTGAACAGACAATTCATACTACCGCATAAGCCCAATGTGGGTGAGGGTTTTGTTTGTTTTGTTTACTACTTCATCCCAATGCTTAGAACAGTGATTGGCCTACATTAGGCTCCTGCCAGCAAATCTGGAAAATTCAGCAGTGGCCACAGGACTGGAAGAGGTCAGTTTTCATTCCAATCCCAAAGAAAGGCAATGCCAAAGAATGTTCAAACTACCGCACAATTGCACTCATCTCACGCGCTAGTAAAGTAATGCTCAAAATTCTCCAAGCCAGGCTTCAGCAATACATGAACCGTGAACTTCCAGATTTTCAAGCTGGTTTTAGAAAAGGCAGAGGAACCAGAGATCAAATTGCCAACATCCGCTGGATCATGGGAAAAGCAAGAGAGTTCCAGAAAAACATCTATTTCTGCTTTATTGACTATGCCATAGCCTTTGACTGTGTGGATCACAATAAACTGTGGACAATTCTGAAAGAGATGGGAATACCAGACCACCTGACAGGCCTCTTGAGAAACCTGTATGCAGGTCAGGAAGCAACAGTTAGAACTGGACATGGAACAACAGACTGGTTCCAAATAGGAAAAGGACTACGTCAAGGCTGTATATTGTCATCCTGCTTATTTAACTTCTATGCAGAGTACATCATGAGAAACGCTGGGCTGGAAGAAGCACAAGCTGGAATCAAGATTGCTGGGAGAAATATCAATCACCTCAGATATCCAGATGACACCACCCTTATGGCAGAAAGTGAAGAGGAACTAAAAAGCCTCTTGATGAAAGTGAAAGAGAGTGAAAAAGTTGGCTTAAAGCTCAACATTCAGAAAACGAAGATCATGGCATCTGGTCCCATCACTTCATGGGAAATAGATGGAGAAACAGTGGAAACAGTGTCAGACTTTATCTTTTTGGGCTCCAAAATCACCGCAGGTGGTGACTGCAGCCATGAAATTAAAAGACCCTTACTCCTTGGAAGAAAAGTTATGACCAACCTAGATAGCATATTGAAAAGAAGAGACATTACTTTGCCAACAAAGGTTCATCAAGTCAAGGCTATGGTTTTTCCAGTAGTCATGTATGGATGCGAGAGTTGCACTGTGAAGAAAACTGAGCACTGAAGGATTGATGCGTTTGAACTGTGGAGAAGACTCTTGAGAGTCCCTTGGACTGCAAGGAGATCCAACCAGTCCATTCTGAAGGAGATCACCTCTGGGATTTCTTTGGAAGGAATGATGCTAAAGCTGAAACTCCAGTACTTTGGCCACCTCATGCGAAGAGTTGACTCATTGGAAAAGACTCTGATGCTGGGAGGGATTGGGGGCAGGAGGAAAAGAGGATGACAGAGGATGAGATGGCTGGATGGCATCACTGACTCAATGGACGCGAGTCTGAGTGAACTCTGGGAGATGGTGATGGACAGGGAGGCCTGGCGTGCTGCAATTCATGGGGTTGCAAAGAGTCAGGCACGACTGAGCGACTGGACTGGACTGAACTGAACTGAAAGATATGTAGAATAAAGGAAGAAAAACAAGCAGAAGAAACACTAATGCTTATTTACATACCACAAAATCTTCCACCTTATTTGTAATAAGAATAAACAATTTAAAATATGGAGATAGTATTTTTGGCCTATAAGATTGGGAGATGCGGAAAAGACTGACGGTGGGACTTCCCAGGTGGCCCAGGAGGTAAGATTCTGTGCTTTCAATGCACAGGGGCTTGATCCCTGATTGAGGAACTAAGATCCCACACGCTGTAAAGTGCAGCCAAAAAAGGACTGATGTTAAATGTTGATGGCATAGAGGAAAAAAATATATTGGTGAAATTATAAATTGGTATAATTTTCTGGATGGACAGCTGGCATTATCTGTTTAAATTTTAATGTGTATGCTTCCTCCAAGGAACTCTATTTCTTCTATTAGTCACCACAGAGACATGTACACATGTGTTTTGGGGCATGCATATAATTCTGATTACATCAATCCTACTTGTGAGAGCAAAAATTAGAAGCAATTTGAACAATCATCAACAAGGCAATTATTACTATACGGCACATCCATTCTGTGAAATACTACAAGAGGTAAATGAAATGTGGTAGACCTACATATACTGGGATGAAAATACTCGGCAAGAAATAATGGAGAGCGAAGAATGTAGCTTATAGTACAATGTAATATCACTATTTAAAAAGTCTAAGGTGCTAAAATTGTGAAAGGTTGATGGAAAAATAGATATCTGTATGTTGCCAAAGCATCCCTCACACATCTGTTAATGACAAAAAGAAGACACCTGTGCAACAGAGGAATTAGGAAGTCACCTTCAACCCAGCGACCAAAACTAGCATCACTTACAGTGAGATTAGATCACTGCCTCCTGACAGGATACAATATGAAAGCTACATCATCACCTACTAAAGTATTTTTGCTCAAAATATTTTACCTGATTTAAATATAACTTCTGGTTTACAGAAAATACATAAATACATAAAGCAACAAGTTAAACAGTGATAGAAAGAAATAATCAGCCAATTTGGAATGGGGGACCTCATTACATAAAATTGCTTGCTCTCCCGAAACTCAATGTCACTGGGGAAAAAGTCAAGGGGAAGGGCAGGAATGTTTCAGGCTAAGAAGATTTAAGGTACATAATAAAGTGTAAGCTGCAGTCCTTAACTAAATACAACTATAAATGACACTATAAAAGTTTATGAAGCAGAAGCAGCAAAATGCTGCCGATCATTAAATCTGTACACAAGTTTATGGATATTGTCTGGTATTTCTACTTTTCTAAATAATGCTATGTTTCTGCATGTATTATACATGCACATACACAGGAAAACTCCATTTACAGTGATCACAGCCAGTCCTTCAGGAAGAGGACCAGAACTGGGAAAACGGGTGTAGAAGTCAGGTCCAACAAGTCTAGGAAAATAGAAACACAACAACACACGGATGGTGCACCAACCTTGACATATTCAACAGCTCTTGGAGAAAAATCACAGGCATAGGCAAAGATATCTGGATCTTCTTCTAAAAGTGGGAATAAACAGTTCCCAACCCCACAGCCAGCTTCCAGAATAGTCAATTTCTGATCTTCAAACTGAGGAAAAGAGAACCCAAAGTTACAGTACACAACATCCCACCTAATGAAGAAACAAACTAAAAGGTCCAGAACATGAAACAAGGTCTCTGCCCCCATGGAGTAGACAATTAACCAGTGAATGGATAACCCAAAGCAACTGATGCCTCACCTGTTGTCCAACACCGGGTAATCTGCATAATGGCTAACACAACAGGGTCTGGGGTTAAACTGCCTGTACGCAAATCTGAACCATTCCCCTCACCCTGAGTGCCGTCACTGAACAAGTCACTTACACAGCTTTGTCCCTCAGTTTCATCAGAAAGTGGGAATAACACTAACGCTAAACTTCAACATGTTACTTTAAGGTTTAAATTACAGAACACTACTGTTAAGTTCATGTAAAGGGGTGTGGTGAAGCACTCATCACCATTATCATCACGAACCTGTCACTGAAATCATTCAGTATGAACTCAATATTTACAACTTTCAGATGAGCTTTCAAGAAAACAGAAAATGCTCACTAAAGTCCTCTCTCCTCTGTATTTTACAACTCAGCAACTGCTGAAACTATTTGAGATAGTGTATATGTAAGCTACAAAAATTCATGAAGCCTTTGACAGGTTTCATAAATTTTCTACCTCACACTAGCCCTGGGGATGCAATAAAACACCCCTCTTCAACACATTTTAAATGAAGAATCGCCCAAACAAGGTGCGGTATTAGTTTACCTCTCTACATGATCTGAGCTCCTCAAACTCTCTGGTAGTCCAGTGTCTGTCTCTGAAGAAATTAGTGCTGTTTCTTTTGTAAAAAAGGTCCCAGTTCTTCTGAGCCTCTTTTTCCAGTTTCTGCTGTTTAAAATCAGACACTAAAGCTTGGTCTCTCTTCAGTTTCTCCTCTTCTTCAGAACTGAGAATCCTTGTCTGCAGCCCTCTCCTTTGCAAAGCAGCCATCTCCTACGTGGATGGTCATATGTTGAACATTTAACACTGCTGGAGATTCTCCATTCCTCAACAACCTGAGGACTTCAAGCGGATACCCCAGACACAGGCAGGGTCCCTCAGGCTGGGTTCAAGCCTGAAGCAGCATCGGATACTTCGCAGGAAAGAAAAAAAAAAAAAAAATGACATTCGGGTAGGGGGTTCTAGAACAGGTTTTTTTGTTTTTTTTTTTAAGATGCTCAGTTAGCGGTTCTAGATTAGTTCTTTCACTTAACATTTCAATTCCGCAAACATTTACTAGACGCTGACCCAACACAAAGCCCTACCCCACTACAGGAGAAGAGGTCACAAAGAACAAGACACAGACCCCCGCCTTCAGGGGGCTGACATCCAGCGGCCAGGGCTCTCACGCACAGAAAGGCTTAATTCCAACCAGAACAGTCAGTAAGCCGCTTTAGTCAGGAAAAAAAAGTCACTCTCAAGAACTGACTGAGAAACCTGACGGTTCCTCAGGGTTTGGTGTCCGTGAAACGGGGGTGTCTTTAAAAACAACCACGACGGCTGTCCGAGCCAGAGGCGGTCGGTCACCGTCGCCAAGGACGCGAGAGACGGCGTTTTTAGGGGAAAACGGCGCTACTACGCCCGGGTGGCCCGAGTCTGTCTCATGAACCGCAGGGCGCGTCCCTTTCGGGAACTGAGGCCCTCGCGCCGCCCTGGGCGCACGAAAGGGACGGAAAAGAGGCTCAGGGACGCGGAGCGTGGGGCCGCCGGGACCCTGCGGATGAGCCGGGCCGCCCAGCCGCGAGGGGCGGCGGCGACCCTCGGGAGCCTCGTCCACCGCGCGCTGGGCGCCCCGGGCAGCAGTTCCTAGGTTCCCCTGAAGGGTGGGGCCGGGCGTGCTGAGCCCCCAGCCACGCGCAGCCCCCGAAGCAGAGCTTGGGTGCCACAAAAAAAAAAAAAACACAAAACCAAAACCCTTCGACTAGTCAACACCCACCCTCCGCCCGCAGAGAGACCTCGACTCCGGGCTCTCCCGGCGGAAAAGACCTTCGGCCATGGCGCCGCCCCCGCTACTTCCGCCGCGGGCCCGGAAGTCCCTCCCCGGCGCCGGAAGTTCCGCGGCCGGGCCTCCTCGGAGTCGTCCCCCGCCCCGACGCGCAGGCCCGAGCTCGTTTCCGGCCTGCGCGGGTGGGCGCCGGCTCGGCTCCCCGCGCGCCCCCGAGCGCTGTCCCGGGAGCGCGGCTCCCCCGGACGCCGGCGCCGGCGGCTCGGGCCGGGGCCGCGCCAGGAGGGCCCCCGGGCGGGCGCGAGGTCCGTGCGGGGCCATGAACGGGACGGCCAACCCGCTGCTGGACCGCGAGGAGCACTGCCTGCGGCTCGGGGAGAGCTTCGAGAAGCGGCCGCGGGCCTCCTTCCACACCATCCGCTGTAAGTCCGCCCCCCTGGTCGCCCTCTGCCCCGCAAAAGGCCGGGGGGCCTTGCCGGCGTTCCCTCCCTCTGGGGACCTCGGGTTTTTCCTTGGGTTTTTCCCAGCTCCCTCTTCTCAGACCAGATCCTCTCCTCAGCCCCCAGAATTTCTCCGCCTTGCGCTACCAAATGCTTCTTCCGAAGGTCATTGGACCCTCTTGCGCCTCGAACCTTCACGTCCCCCTGTTACTACCGAAGGGCTGCGACCCCACATCAGTTTCCAGCTTCTTTGTCTTCCAGCCTCTCCTCACCCCCACCGCTCCACACACACCCAGATCCCCGCGCTTCAGGAGCTCTTCTCGTTTGCTCGGGGTTGGCGTCCTCCACCTTCCCCTCTTATTACCGAAAGGCTGCGACCCCACATCAGTTCCCAGCTTCTTGGTATGCCAGCCTCCCCCTCCCCCTCGATCCCCACCCCGATCCCCACTGGGGATCGCCACACTTAGGAGCTCTTCTCGTTTTCCTCGGCGTTGGCCTCCACTCCCTCCTGTTCCATTCCCTTCCGCTCTTCTTTCCTTTTCTTTCCTTGCCCCCTTCGGTTCTGGCCTCCGCGACGCCCGGCTGCAGCCCCAGAGCCCGCAGCTCTGCGCCCCGTCCGTCTTTTCCTCCATATGTCTGTGCCAGCTTGTCTCGCGCTTTGATGTCTTTTTGAGGTCACCAGACTACCCCTCACTTTTTCTCCAGACCCAGTCCCTTGTGGGTGGAAAGTAAAATTAGGATTGGAGAGCCAGGGATAAGTTAGAGCTTGATCTATGTTTGGAAGCAAAAGCCAGCAGGCATAAGGAATGTGCAAATAGTCATTATGCTGGACCTCTTTTTTTCTCCATGATTACAGACTCTGTTGAGGGAGGGCCTTTCCACTGTGTATCCTGGGTGAAGAATTGGCTGCCAGAGCATCCCGCTATGATTCACAGACTCCTGGTTTCGTGTCCTGGTAGCCCCAGTACTGGTTAAGACTTGTTTTTGTCCCAGGAGTTCTTAGATGTGACTCAACACCTTGAAACCGGACGTAGTAGATAATGAACTTCTGTGTTCCTGTGGTCATTTGCCAGGCCATTACTCTGCTTCCTGCTGACAGCAGATCAGCCCTCTGAGGGGCTGGGTTTTGGGAATGTGAGAAGAGCAGCATCATTTCCTGAGCAGTTTACTAAGTTGATGTTGTGGCAGAATGAAGGGCAACGTGCAGTTTAAGTAAGACACTTGACAGAAGTACCTGGCTTGCAGTCTGAGGCAGGTTTGTGTTAAAAGGCAGTAAGATAGCTGTTCACTTTGTGCCTTAACTGCAATTCAGAAACATGGGCATGCTTAACCTTTGGAAATACAGTGCAACCTTCTGCTCCAGATATCTATAGGAATATTCTTATTAAAGCTATGGAACTTGAGTGTGGCAAATCCTAACAACTTTGACAGTTCTTATCAAAATGCTGTGACCTTTTATGTTTCATATTGTGTTTTACAATCACAGGGTTTTAAAAACATACTCTGTTGCTTTTCATCCTTATAATAACCCTAATAAAACACCTCATGGTGGGTAATAAGGCATGAATTTTCATCTGTTACTTAGGGGAAGGGAGTATCTGCTTAATGAAAAGTTATATAAATTCTAGCCTTTTTCCTTCAGAATTATCCAGTGGGGAAAAGAGGGAAAGTATATGGAGGTATGGATGGAATAATATTGTCCCAGAACTGGTAATGAAGCTGGGTGATGGTATGCAGGACTCATTATATTATTCTCTTTGCTGTTGTATATGAGAAGTTTTCCATAGTGAGATAACATTTTAAGAAATTCTAAGTGGTTTGTATTTTCTTTTATCTGAGTTACAAAAAAATTTCCATTCTTACATGTGAGTGCCGTGCAAGCACTTAATACAAGTAACTTGGTGGATAAATGCTTTTTTTCTTTCCCTTTAGATGACTTTAAGCCGGCGTCTATAGACACTTCCTGTGAAGGAGAGCTTCAGGTCGGCAAAGGAGATGAAGTCACAATTACACTGCCACATATCCCTGTAGGTTTTATTACATCGTTGTTGTTGTTTTTTAATGTGGAATCACAGTGAATCCTCATATTGTTATTGCAATTTGATTTCCTCCTTTTTAAAAACTTCTAGATTTCTGAAGTGCCAACATAAGGAGAAAAGGAACTATGGGGGTCAGATGGGATAGAATTCATGCTTCCCAGGCTCCTGAGTAAAAAAAAAAATTCTTTGTCGTTTTTCCCATACTCCCTTTCCCCATTTGTTCCTAAGAAGGCAAGGTGGAACCTGGCTCCTCCTTTAGACATATGTAGCCTCTCCCAACAGCTGCAGAGAAAGAGGCCCAAGTGCTCTATGGGTGTAAAACAGCAACAGCTTAGGGGCATGAGAGGCAGGGGCGGGATCAGCGTGGTTCATGAATCTGGCAGGGGGTGATGTGCAGGCTGGTGGTTTCAGGCAGGACCTAGGTTCAGAGCCGCAGGTTAAAAGCTGAGTGAAGAACCCTCGCAGAGAGACACTGCTGAAGTCTTACGAAGGCACCACTCTGATCGCAAGGATCAGACAGAATAGTCTTAATGAACACGTGCATGTCCCAGGCCTGTCCTGGAACATGATAAGTTCTTGGTAACCAGTGAGAAAATGAAAAGGCTCTGGACAGAGAGCCTTGGGAAGCATTGTGCTGACAAAAAACTGTCTGCCAGTTCAGACTGCTGTCTCATCAGTTGTTGCCTTTGGCAGGTTGCATCATCTCCTTTTGGACCTTAGTTTCCCAAATGTAAAATAAAGAGGTTAGATAAATGATCCCTAAGGTCCCTTCTAGCTCTTAATTTTTACTGTATGAACCAGGAGTCAAGGAGCCAACCAATTTCTGATTCCATCCAGGGGATTAAACGATACGTTTGGCAAATACTAACATCCACCCGCTGTAGTGATGGCTCATTACTGGGTGCTGAGAATACAGTGAAGAAAACAAGCGTGTTTCTTGTCCTTACGGAGTTTAAATAACTGTAGGGAAACGTAGCACTTACTTTAGAAAGTCTAGGGAGACTTGCCTGAGGAAGTGATCTTTGAGCAGATTTGAAGGTTGACTAATTGAGAGGGAGGGAGGGGTTGGGATGTTGCAGACAGAATCCTTGTTAAATCCCTGCAAGACAGAACTTGGCGGTTCTGAGAGAGGACTGGTGCCTTCTTCTCTGGAACCCACAGAGCCCGGGGTGAGAGAAGCTGGGTTCAGTGGAGGGGCCAGGTGGCTGGTTTGAAGGTTTTCTTCTTGGGCCTTGAGCACTGGGCAGTCATGGAAGGCCTTAGGCAGGTTAGTGGCATGAGGTACTTGCGCCAGCCAGACGGTGAGCTTGGAGAAGGTGTATGGTTGCTTAGTATGAAGGGGAAGCCCACACTCTCCAGTTACAAGGAAGTGCAGAGATCACTCACTCGCTCTGCTGCTCATAGGGAGAGCTCTACTCAGTGTCAGACAGGGACGTGTCGTTTGTGTTTCTCAGTTCACACTTCACTATTATTTGTAACATTTCCCAAATCTCTGGAAAATGTACAGTAACTTAAAAATTGTGTATTTATTTCTTGATTACTTAGAGCTAGTTGCACAGTCATAGATTCTTGCTATATTATTTCCTCTTTAACTCTTGGCTTCCCAGGCAAAAGTAAAATGCAAATCAGCTTTTCTATTTCTTTTTTAAAATCAAAAATTTATTTATTTGACAGTGCTGAGTCTTAGTTGCAGCATGTGGAATCTAGTTCCTTGACCAGGAACTGAACCCGGGCCCCCTGCATTGCAAGCACAGAGTCTTAGCCACTGGACTACCAAGGAAGTCCACTTTCTATTCCTGTTTGGGTAGTTCTGATAAAAGATGTGCTGAGATAAAGCCAGCTCTAAATTCAGTCTTGATATTCGTAACTGGGGTATTTGGCTTGATTGTCTGAATTGTTCTTTTGTGGCGGGAAAGGGGTCCACACCACCGATGACTGTGTTCAAGGGGAACAAGCGGCCTTACCAGAAGGACTGTGTGCTGATCATCAATCACGACACTGGAGAGTATGTGCTGGAGAAGCTCAGCAGCAGCATCCAGGTCAAGAAGACGCGGTATGTGAAAAGCAGGTCGAGGTTGTGTGCTGTGTCTGTACACTTCTTCTCTAGTCAGCTGTTCTATAAGAGTGTGCCTGTCTGGGAACTTAATGTCCTGTTGGCAGGCTCAGCAACTCCCACCTGTGTCATCTCAGACAGGCCAATAAAATGTCTTTTCCTCAAAGGCAATGAAAATAAATAATGTTTTTAAGACCTGAAACGTAGAAGTCACTGGGGAGAGGGGTGCGCTTTATGATTAAGTCAGTTTTATTAATCTCATGGTTGTTGGTACAGTACCACCAAAGGGATAAGATTTAAGTTCACAGACTTAAAATTATGAACGAGTAATTGAGTAATATATATTCTTTTTCAGAGTGACAACATTAAATTTTCATAAGATACATTTGAGATTATTATAATATCAAAGCTTTACCTAATTTCTTTGAATAGTGAGCTCTCTTAATTTTTAATTTGACAGGCATTACATGTGTCATACGAGGCCAATTAGATTTTATTTTAAAGTCAAATTTTATTCTCTTAAGTAGAAGTGACCCAGGGGTTCTATTAGTGGCACAGTAATTACTGAACCAGAGTAAATTTTAGAGAGGGTTGCAGTCCAGTGTTTTTCCGTGTGTGCTTCCTCAGGCTGTTTTTTCTTTGCTCATGCCACAGAAAGAAAAGGTACCCGCCATTTACTGAGGTCTATTGCAGGCCAGGCACTGCGCTAGACGTTTTACACGCATTGTCTAACTTTTACAAGTAACCTTTGGAAAGGTGGTGGTATCCTTCCACGCGCACGCACTCAGCGGAAGAGACGGGGTCGGCACGCTGGTGCCTGCCTGAGCTCCGGGCCGGGGCACTCTGCCGGGTGGCCGCCGCGGAGCCCCCGCTGCTGCTCAGTGTGTCTCTGTAGATGACCTCCTCCAGCCGGGGCTGCGGTTGGCCTGCCAGAAGCTTGATGGTTGTGGGGGTTTCTGTTACCACTCAGTGTCATCTGGGAACCAGCAGTGTTTTATCACTTAAGTGTTTGTTAGAAATACGAGATTTCAGGACCTATTAAGTCAGAGTCTGCACTTTACTAGAGATTCCCCAAAGTGGGGTCGCACAGAGTCGGACACGACTGAAGCGACTTAGCAGCAGCAGCAGCAGCAGCAGCAGAGTTTGAAAAGTGCTGAGCTAGTCCGTTTACAAAAGAAATTGTTGATGGATAGTACTTCCTTGGTCTGAGGTGGAATGCTCTGCCTGTCTGCCAGCAAGAGCTGGCCTGTGACAAAATGAGCAAGTGGTAAATAGATAATGGGGAAAAAACTGCAAACAGGCCAGTATTTCCAGAGCTAGTTTTCTTTAATAACTCATTTGCCTGTGGTTATAACTTATAGTGTGCAGAAGTTGAGTAGTTACATATTCTGTTACTCAGACGGGTTCTCATAATCGCAGTACGTCCTACCTCAGTGCCTTAGCTCCTGCTCGGTAAAGAAACGTGAGCTTGAGGGCAGCAAGTCTCGTAGCCATTTGTCTCTGGTGCGCGGTGCAGCACGGGTGCGGCAGAATGAGGAGCTGGTGTGGCGGCGTTACAGGCACCGTCTTCTGAAGCCTGCGGTTCTGCAGATGCTTCCAGGCACTTGGTAACTGGGGCAGGTCTGAGAACCACTGTTCTTGCCCCTCCAGTTCACAGGCCGTTTCTCATTTCAGAGCTGAGGGGAGCAGTAAAATCCAAGCCCGAATGGAGCAGCAGCCCCCTCGACCCCCACAGCCGTCCCAGCCGCCGCCGCCGCCGCCGCCTATGCCGTTCAGAGCGCCAACGAAGCCTCCGGCTGGACCTAAAACCTCTCCCTTAAAGGATAACCCCTCACCTGAACCTCAGCTGGATGACATCAAAAGAGGTAGAGAGCGGTTTCTGGAGCCCCGGTAGCAACTGGGAGGGAGGGCACTGATGTTTCTGTGGAGGTCACAGGGCTGGTGGCATGGGCGTTCTCTGCCACTGTAGCAGTTTATGCAGGGGTCACCTTTCCAGAGGTGCTGGGTGTGCGGGGGTTACCACTCACCTCGTTTGATAAGGGGGAGTTGAGTGACTTAGGCTGTGGCTGTCTTTGCAGCGGTCTGCTTAGAGGCCTGGGGTTTAAGCAAGCCTGACTGCCATCTGAAGGTCCATATGGCACACCTTTAAGGCTTTGGAAGAAGAGAACTCCCAGGTGCTGGGGATGAAAACCAAGCAGGCCAACGTGAATACAGTGTCTAGGCTAAATTCCTCAGCCAGCGCTTTGTACTGACACAGAGTGTGAAGCAGGAAAGCTCTATGAGGACCAGTGGCCTCGAAGGACTTACTTGTCTGGTCACGCTCTCCAGTGCAAGCCTGAGACAGAGCTCACCATGGTTTTCTCCCCAACACAGTAGATGGTTTTAGTTGTCCAGACTCTTAGGAAGTTAGGAAGGTAAGTGTTGTATTTCATATTTTTGAAGTTTTATGAAATAAAATTAAACCCATAACAGCAGTAAACAGGAAAAGATAAAAAGTTGCCCTTAGAAAATTTGCCTTTTCCACCTTGTGGAAATACCGTCTCTTTGCAAATGACATCACTCTGTGTGGGGGGCACAATTGTTAAGCCTCTGGATTTTGTTTTTCCTCCTGGACATTGGAATGCTGTCTGTGGAAGTTTTCACTTTAGCTGAATAGGAATTGGGCCATGAGTGGTCGGTTGTTGCCAGTTAGGCTTAAAGGAACCATAGTCATTTAAGGTCTCATGGTGTGTTTGGACAGGGGAATCTGGCATCTTCCCCGATGTGTTCTGTGGTGGGTCCTTAATACGTTCATGGACACTGAAGTGGTCGGGTAAAACGTGTTCTTTCCCTGCTTTACGTTTAATACAAATGCAGCACCTAAAGGCATGGCTGTCCATCAGATGTGTAAAGAGGACAGAGGAGGAAGAGAAAGATATTCTGGAGTGGCCTTGGCCCCTCTTATGAGCCTTGTGGGACGTGCAAGCTGGAAAGGACCCCAGAGGCTGTCTGCTCTGGCCCTTCCTTTTTCCAGAGCATCCTGGAAAATTCATTGCCTTCCACCTGGGTCTGCCAGCTGGTAGAGGTGGATCCAAAGCAAGTGCTCAGACCTCCCAGGTCCTGGTCAGATATTGCTCAGCCCCTGAGCAGAATATCGCTCTTCTCCTATTTGGTGTTAATCCTGTCATTCACAGTCTTTTTTTTTTTTTAAAAGCAGATAAGGCCAAACAGACTTAACTCCATTTCTTAAAAGAATCATTATCTTGAACCAGTGTGCGTTTTGGGTACTTTGGGTGAATTAAATGTTTCCATTGTCTCTCCGGAGACATGTTAGGTGTTTTTGTTTGCTGGTTTTGGTCATTTTGTTTGTTTCTAAGGGCTCGAGAGGGAGGAGCTCATCTTCAGGTATCCGTGGTTGCTCTGGGTTTTGCCGGTGCCCTCTGTATGGAAAGCTCGACGCCCTGACCCTGCCCTGTTGTCTATTCCAGAACTGAGGGCCGAGGTGGACATCATTGAGCAGATGAGCAGCAGCAGCGGGAGCAGCTCCTCGGACTCGGAGAGCTCGTCGGGGAGTGACGACGAGAGCTCCAGCAGCGGCGGCGAGGACAGCGGCCCCGCGTCGCCCCCACAGCCCTACGGCGGCCGGCCGGCCGTGGCCAACGGGACCGGAGCCGCGCGGCCGCCGGGAAGCGCGCAGCTCATGAGCACCCTCAGTAAGTGTGCCTCCCTGCTCCCGGCCGGGGCGGGGCGGGGGGCCGGCCGGAGCGGGGGCTTCCGTCTCAGGCCGGAGTCTGTAAACCTGAAGATACTTACAGCATAAGAAAGGGTCCTGCAGAGACAGTTTGAAGCAGAAAGGAGCAAAGTCCCCAGGCAGTAAAAACAGGAAGCAGAAAACTAAAAATCTGTTCCTTCTCTTTGCTCTTCTGTATCGGCACGAGTTAAGTTTTGTGGATTCTGGGAAGTGCTGATATGTGAGTTTGGAACCAGCCAACCGTGGGCAGGAGGGAAGAAAGGGACACTGTGGTGGCTGTGGCCTTCGGCGCGGATGGTGGCGGTCAGGCAGAAGAGGGCGAGGACAGCTGCCTTCGCCTTGGACGCGGGGAGATGCCGGTCCGTGCGCTGTCCTCTCGCCAGAGTCCCTGGAGCTGGGTGTCCTCCTGGGCTGACTTCGGGAGGTGTCATAACCCTGCTCCTGTGGGGCAGGCAGAGTCGCTCTCAGCTCCACACTGTAGACGTCTAACAGACCCCTTGTGTGGGGCCGGCCTTGTAGGCCTCTGTCCGCTGGGGGCGAGAGCACTCCCTGCCTCCTCCAACACACACACACACTCTCGTGTGTGCCGGGCCCTACTCCCCTACCTGAGTGGGTTCAGCACTGTTGTGACGCCAGCAAAGGCTGTCCTCTGCCGTCTCACGATACAGGCTGAGCTTCTGGATTTCGAGTTTACTTGGTGCTCTTCCCCACTGGCTCACAGAGCTAAGTTTTATGCTGAACCTCTGGTATTCCTACTGGAGAATGACCATAGCTCCTGTGACCGTATAGCTCAGCTCTTGGTTCTACCCAGTTGGTGCTAAGCTTCCTTTCCTCCCAGAAAGTAAGAGCCGAAAATGGCTCAGTGCTACTCACCCAGTGCATGTTTAAGTGCCTCAAGCTCCTTTTTAGCTCTTTACGGCTCTTTATTAGCTCTCCCAGCTTGTAGCTTTTCCAGTGGCAAGACCTTAATCTTTCATACCACATATACAATAAAGTACGGAAGTTACTTAAACCAGGATCGTCAACCAGAACCAACTTACAGACCCTAAAGTCACAGTAAATAGCACAAATCTCCTAAACCCTAATGTGAAAACATACAGAGCGATGATAGTATTATTTTCCTAAATGGTAATGTGCATTATATATTTTTTCCTCCAAAAAACAAATGGGTCAATTTGAAGCTGCATCAAATAAACTATTAAGAAATCTCAGAACTGAGTCTTGAGCTCCGTTATGCTGAGCTGTTCACATGCACGTCACCTTCATAAGCGATGGTGCTTGGCTCTTCTGATTGGGATTACTCGCTGGTGCTGTGCCCTCCTTCCCACGTCTGGAACAGCAGAGGTCACCTTTATTGGTCTCAGACCTCTTTATGTCATAAAAATTATTGAGGACTCCAAGGAGCTTTTACGGTTGTAGCTTATGTCAGTGTTTACCATATTAGAAATTAAAACTGAGACATGCTTAAAATACTCAGTAATTCATCTGAAAGAATGACAATCAGCCATATGATAATGAAAATAACACTTTTATGAAAAGTTGTCTAAATAAGAAAATATTTAGTGTGAAGAGTAACAATTGCTTTAAAATTTTGCAAATCTCTTTTACAAAGTAGGGAGTCTTACATCTGCTTCTGCATTCAGCCTTGCCATTAGTTGTGTGGATTGAAGTCTATGAAGAAAATCTGATATCACAAAGGTTTACAGTTAGAAAAGGGAGGAGCTTGGGGGTGTTCTGAAAGGGCCTCGGGGACCCTGGGGTCCTGAGAACACACTGAGCGGAGGTGGCCCAGAGATCAGTGATCCAGAAATGTAGAAATTCACTATTGTTCTATTCCAGGTGGTATCAGTTGGGGTCCTGTGAGTCCTCTTATTCTTTTAGATGGAAAAGCTTTACATTCTTTACTCCTAAACCTGGATGTTGGCACGCTGAACAAAATTTAAGGTTTTACAGAGCTTAGTAGTTCAGATCTGAGGTGTAAAATAACGACTATTCCGGCCAGAGGGGCTGGATGTGTGTTTATGCTGCATTAGCAGATTATTGGCATGAACAGAATTTAGCTGCCTGACCAGGAAACCCAACTGGGTATTATTATTTTCGCTCTTGTAAAGAAACCTGATATGAACAATTCCACTAGACAGTCGATTTATGACTAGTTTCTACTGTTTATTGAGACATGTAAACTCTGTAGCCAGTCCTTGCCTGCTCTGCCTCAGTGCGCAGTGTTGCTGTCCTTTGCAGGTTCAGAAGTAGCAATTCTTTTAACACGTTGACGGCACCGGTTTTGTGGCCAAGCCAAATCAGTTTTCCTCCATAATTAAACTGAGCCAGCCTGGTGTTACTGGAGCGTGAGAGCCCAGACAGGCAACCAAAGAACCACGGGGGAGTTGGTTTTAAACTTGTGTCCTTTTGGTCTGATTCTGTTTTCTCTTTATAGGAAATGACTTGCAGTTGAGCGAGTCTGGCAGTGACAGTGATGACTAGAGCCGGATCTTCTGAAATCAACTTTTTGGTGCACAGATCTGCCGCGAGCACAGGCTGCTTTAGCGTGCAGTCCACGCTGAGGGGAAAATGTGGGGATCGTGACTCTAGGAGGAATCGGAGGCTCTGAAGCACTCAGACGTGCATGTCTTTAACTTAGTGGTGATGGGGGATTTTCTCACGTAATTTTTGAACAATCTTAACGTTTCAAAGTTTTAAGTAGATCTATAGCAGAACTAACAGAATTGTATCTATTTGGTTAACACTGTCAATGGAAACCAGACAAATGTGCCCTGGCCTAGGTTCCTCAAAGGCCACTTCTCCTGGCCAGTGCTTCAGTGTCAAACCTTAGCAGCCACCAGTGTGGCCAAATGGTTTGCCCCAGTGAAAGGAGGGGTAGGGAGAGAGGGCAGCCTCAAACCCCATCACAGACGCATGTTCCAGCCACTTCCAGCTATGGACCCGCGGTGGTGAGGAGGTTCTGCCTGACCCAGCCTGGCAGGCCTGTGTGGAAATGGACTTCAGGAAGGGGTAAGAGAGCGTCGGTGGGGGGCCTGGAGTCGTGGCTCAGCCCCACGCCTGCAGATGAGGAAGGGACGTGCGTGGCTGGCGTGGGGCCACCGTCTTGCCCCAGGCCAGGCCTTCCCACTGCTACCCCTAAATCTCTTACTGGAACCAGAGAGTCTTGTCCATGGGCCTGTGTAAGAGCTGTGTTGTGCATCAGAGCTTTTCCCGGATTCCAAAAGATAGAAGTGTGGGCTCCTCCTCTCCAGTTTAGATCCACGCAGTCCCTCGTGAGTGGGGTGGGGAGCGAAGGAAGCCAACAGCCACAGTGCTGATGCCCGTGACCGCCTAACCTGGGGCTTTCAGCTCCGCGTGGATCCGTAACAAGAGGGCTACTTTCGGAGGCTGCCAGCGGGGACTGGAGTGGGAGGGCTGAGGTGAGGAGGGCTCTGGGTAGATGGGCCAGCAGCTGCTTTCCAGACTGCGGTCTGGGTGGGAGGCATGCAGTGTGCAACGAGCAGGTGTTGGCAGGGCTCCCCAGTTCTTGCTTTTGCATCGCTGTTTGTGCCTGAGTCCCAGGCCGACTCGTTTTTTATACGCAACCAGAAGAAAGTCACGGGATTGCCTTCTGCAGTGCCATTTCCAGATGAATCTGTTATGGGGGGAACCGGTCACTAGGAAGCGTCCCGTACGCAGTGGATGTGTGATAAGTCTTCCCACAGTTCGTGCGTTAGTATGGAGTCGCCCACTTCTGTCATTTGAATGATTACGTCCTGAGAAATGTCTGTTGGCTTCGATTCAGCCATACTGAGAACGTGAAGACTGACCTTTCTCCCGCCAGTGACCTCTCCCTCCTTGGCTAGTGGAGGGAAGCAGTCTGGACCCAGGAAGAAGCTAGGTTATTGGGGCAGGGGCTTTTGAGTTGAGCCTCACAAAGTCACCTGTGTCCCCGCACGGTGGCCCCAGTAAGCTGGAGCGGGGGCCAGGCAGCCGCCAGCTGCGCTCAGGGCTCACGCCAGCGCCTGTGCTGGGTCCTCCGCCCGTCATGCGGCTCCGTGGAGTTCATGGCAGGTAGGAACTTGCTTACAGTGAATTGGTTGTTTCTAATTTTTTGGTAATGACAGCTCAGGGAAGCTGAAGGTCATGGTTGTGTGTGTGAGTCACTCACTCATGTCCAACTCTTCGCAACCCCATGGACCGTAACCCGCCAGGCTCCTCTGTCCATAGGATTCTCCAGCATGAATACCGGAGTGGGTTGCCGTTTCCTTCTCCAGGGGGTCTTCCTGAGTGAGGGATCGAAGCCGGGCCTCCTGCTCTGCAGGGGGATGCCTTCCCGTCTGAGCTGCCAGGGAAGCCCGAAGGTGATGATGGTTGGGAGACGTGGATTGTCTCTGGACGTGGGAATTGTTTCATCGCTCTTCACTTGCTCAGGCTGGGACGGGCCCCAGGAACCTGGACTAAAGACAGATCTCTAAGCCTCTCCCTCCTTCCCTCCCCTCAGAGGCTTGATGTGCGTGGCCAGCCTGGGGTCTGGGCCTGTCTGGGGTCTGCTGGTGCCTCGGCAGTGCCTGCCGGTGGCCTGCCGGGGCGTGGCTCTGCATGCAGCCCCCCCACACCTCCCCCGCGTGCCGGCCCCGCAGGCCTGTCACAGCTGCTGGCCTAGCCCCGCTTCTGTTCTCCGCACAAGTCTCTGCCGGTTGCCTCTGCACGCCCTCCAGCTTTGCCCAGCAGAGTAAGGAATCCTTTCTTTCTGGAAATGAAGCCTCCAGCCTCACAGACTCCCTCTCACGAGTGCCCTCCTGCCAGCCAAGCTGGACCTGTTCTTCCTGCCTCTGTGCCTTGTCAGCCGCCTGCCCTGGCCCCGCTCACGGGGCTCTGTGGGTGCCACCAGCCCACACGGACCTCCCCCTTCCTCAAGTGCTGGTTGGCGTGGGCCCCAAGCGGGCCTTGTGGTTCTCCCTCTTCCCTGGAGCTCGCGGGAGCAGACTGGAGAGGCTCATGGCCTGGTGGGAAGAGGGCACAGAGCCGCGGGGACACTCCCGGCCTCTGGGGACAGCTGGAGACTGTCCGCCTGAAGCGGTAAAATGGCCTTTCCTTTGTTCTGTGTACCATCTGTCACTGGGTGCAGTGAAGTGTGAAGACTTAAGTCCGAAGCATCTGAGGAGCCATGGCAAGCAAGCTGCCGTACGGGCGCGATTCGGGGAAACAACTAGAGATGTGTCATGACGCCTCTCATTAACTCCTGTTTCTGTAGCAGAATCGTTTTTTTAAAGTGTGGTTTTAATGTGTATGTGTTTCAGTGGTGGGAAAACTTGAAAATTCCAAGATCCTTATTACTCCCCTGTTTGAGAGGCTGGTTAAGTAGGGTGTGTGTGGGGGGGTGTGCATGTGATGTATTTATTACACTATCCAAAAGGATAATTGTCTCGTGTGGATATGCATTAGGTATAGCCACAGTGTATGTTTCCATTTGGTGAGGAAGGTAGGATCCATAAAACTCAGGCCTTAACCAGTAGGTTGGACGACAAGACCAATTGAAATGTCATGAATTGTCTTTGTTGCTCCTGTTATTTCTGTCTTGAATTCATTGTCTCGTTCTTTAATGATTATTAAAATCTTGTGTCTGAAAGTTTTATTTTGCTTAATTATGAAGTAGACATGCATGTTTATATTTATGCAAAATACTTGCTGTAAAGGTTTTTTTTT